>CM035592.1:111742427-111770117 GCA_020423425.1 Chrysopa pallens
ACATTCTTTGTTATTTTTGAGAATGATGAAAAATTTTTCGGTTCGATTTTTTACTTGAAATGGTCCCTCATATGGCTGCTGTAGAGGTGCTTTTGGCGAATCGATTCGAACCATTACGTGAGTTGATGTAGCTAGTTCTTTAAAAATGAAAATTTTTCGTTGTGTATCATGTTGAGATCCGCATTTGGGTTGCAATTCTTTTATTTGACTTTTTAGATTATTGATGAAATCGGATGTGTTGATTTCGTTGTTGCGTGGGGTGAAAAATTCTCCTGGTAGTCTCAAGGATTCCCCATATACGAGTTCTGCAGTGGTTGACTTTAGGTCGTCCCTACATGCAGTTCGTATACCTAGTAAAACGAAAGGCAATGCTTCTACCCAGTGTTCGTTGGTATGACATTTAAGTGCTGTTTTTAATTGTCGATGAAGTCTTTCGACTAGTCCATTTGCTGCTGGATGATAGGCTGTAGTTTTCAAATGGGTTGTTCCCAAGAGTTTATTTAATTCAGCGAACATAACTGATTCAAATTGGCGACCGCAATCCGTTGTTATTCGTAACGGCAAACCAAAACGCGCGATCCAATTCGCTAGAAATGCTTCAGCGACTGTTACGGCCTCAATGTTTTCCAGTGGAATTACTTCAGGCCACCGGGTAAATCTGTCTACGCATGTTAAAAGATATTTATATCCACGTGACGGTGGCAAAGGGCCAACTAAATCCATATGGATATGCTCGAATCTTGCAGATGGTAGTGAGAATTTACCTATTGGAGTTGAAACATGCCTCGAGATTTTGGATCTCTGGCATTCTATACATGCGCGAGCCCACAGTTTGCAGTCTTTTTTTATAGAAGGCCACACAAATTTTTGTGTTATCAGCAAAACAGTGTTTCTGATTCCAGGATGCGAAAGCCGATGTATGGAATCAAAAACAATTTTTCTGAATGGTAGCGTAACAAACGGGCGAGCGCGATTTGTCGAAATGTCACAATATACAGATATTCCTGTTTCGGGCATCTGAACTTTCCGAATTACAAGTCCCGATTTGGTTCGAAATTTCTGTAGCTCTTCGTCGTTAATTTGAGACTGTGCTAAGGCTTCGTAATCTATTGATTTTTCTAATGCTTCGACGCGGGATAACGCATCTGCCACAACGTTTTCTTTCCCGGTAACATGACTTATGTCCGTCGAAAATTGACTTATGAAATCTAAGTGTCTGAACTGCCTAGGTGAACATTTATCTAATTTTTGTTGAAAGGCGTAAGTTATTGGTTTGTGATCTGTGTAGATCACGAAATTCCTCCCTTCTACCATGTGGCGCAAATGTTTAATAGCTAAATAGATGGCTAACAGTTCTCTGTCGTAAGGACTGTACTTTGTTTGTGTGGGAGAAAACTTTTTGGAGAAAAAAGCTAACGGTTGCCAATTTTCTCCGATTTGTTGTTGCAGTGCTGCACCTGCTGTATGGTCGGATGCGTCGCAGATGACGGCTAATGTTGCTCCGGGTATCGGATGTGCTAACAAGGTTGTTCGCGATAACTCCTCTTTGCACTTTTGAAAGGCTAATTTTGTTTCCTGTGTCCAAGGGACTGGTGCATTACCCTTAATGTTTCCTTTAAGAAGCTCGTTTAAAGGAGCTTGTAGGAGTGCTGCTCGCGGTATGAACCTTCTATAAAAATTTATCATGCCTAAAAATTGTCTTAACAATTTTGCTGTTTTAGGCAAAATGTACTTTTTTATAGCTTCGATTTTTGATGTTAAAGGCGACGTACCACGGTCTGATACATTATATCCTAGGAAATCTACACTGTTTGCACCGAAAACGCATTTCGTTACATTTATTACGATTCCGTATTCGCGAAATCTTTTGAACACTGTTTCTAAATGTGCCAAATGTTCGGTTTCGTCTTTTGATGCGATTAATACATCGTCTATGTATGCGTAACAAAAATCTAATCCGCGTAGGATTTCATCCATAAATCGTTGGAAAGTTTGTGCAGCGTTGCGCAGGCCATATGACATGAAAACATATTCATATAATCCAAAAGGTGTTGTGATAGCTGTTTTCGGGATGTCTTTGGGTTCGACTGGTATTTGATTATATGCCCTTACTAAGTCTAACTTTGTGAAAATCTTTCGGTTATGCAAAGTTTGAGCAAAATCTTCAATGTGTGGCACGGGATAGCGATCGGGTATCGTTCATTTAAGCGACGATAATCACCGCGTGGTCGCCAATCTTCCCCTTTTTTAGGAACCATGTGTAATGGCGATGCCCAGCTACTCTTTGATGGACGTACAATGCCCAAAGAAAGTAAGGTATCAAATTCCTTTTTTGCGATTTTGAGTTTATCAGGTGCTAAGCGTCGCGGTTTGCTCGCAACTGGTGGACCTGGAGTAGTCTCTATGTAATGCCGGGTAGAGTGTTTTATCTCTACGAGTTTCCCGGGTGGTCGTGTAATACTTATGTATTTGTTTAAAAGATTGTGGTAAATTGTGGTTGCTCCGTTTATAGTGCGAATACTTTCGTAATCTTGCCCTAATAATTGTCCTTCTATTTTTAGCTGAGTGATGGTATCCAACAAACATTTGTTTCGGACATCCACCAGTAAAGCGAAATATGAAAGAAAATCTACTCCAATTATAGGATTTTGTACATCTGCGATTACAAAATTCCAAGTGAATGCGCGCCTCAAACCTAAATCTAATGTAATATTTTTAGTCCCGTATGTTGTAATGGTTGATCCGTTTGCAGCGAAAAGTTCGTATGTTGATTTGGTACATTTTTCTTTCGTTAAGTTGCGCGGAAAAACACATAGGTCCGCACCTGTGTCGATCAAAAATTGGGCTTTGCTTATGCGATCTGTGATGAATATGCGGCGCGAGGTAGGACAAGGGTCATCTGCCGCATTCAATGACTGCCCTCTGGGTTTTTTGAAAATGTACATGGTTTGGTACATCTTTTTGCTAATTCACCGAAACGCGAATGATAAAAACAGACACCTTGTTTGGTTTTGTCTTGTTCTTTGGTACGGCTTTTAGATCGCGTTCGTTTTGGCTTACCACCACGACGGTGATCGTCGTTTGAATTTCTACTATGGACCAACGCTGCTACCTCTTGTTTGAGTTCTTTTGTCATTTTACTAATTAATTCCGTTAAATGACTTTCGTTAGTGACTGTAGAAACTTGTGGAATCGATGTAGCATCTTGTACTGCGTCAGCCATTTTGGCTATTGATTCTAAATCCGACTCTGTTTGCGTTGCTAGGATAGCTCGGATTGTTGGAGGTAAACGGCTTAACCATAAAGACTTAATTAAAGATACCGGTACTGCTTCGCCCGCTAAATTTTTTAAATGACGTAAGAACTGCGATGGCTTACGATCGCCTATAACTTCGTGTTTTTTTTTCCTGAGAAGCGCTTAGACGTTCGGTTAGTTCCTGTTTGACTTTAGCGTATCGTTCCGTATCCGGTGGATTCGCGATCAAATCTCTTATTTCCATGGCATAACGTGGTTCTAGATTTGCTATAACGTAGTTATATTTCGTGTTATCTTGAGTTATGCTGCTTAATTCAAATTGAGCTTCCAATTGTGCAAACCACATAGCTGGATCTGCAGCCCAAAATGGTGGAACACGGATGCTGACGCGTTCAACGATTGGTCTTTGTTGTTCAGGTTGTACAGGTGTATCAGGCATTGTTGAAGAGAAACAAAAAATTATTGATGAGAAAAAAAAAATTATTGTAAAAATATATAGAAATGTTTATTTTTGTTTTGAAACACACAGTAGTATTTAAGTTATGCGACACTTTGTAATTGTATGTCACTGTGGATTGAGTGTATATTAATATGTGTATATTAATATGTATGATGCTTGTGTGTATGGTATACGATGTAAGATGTGACGAACACCTATAACATACAATGTCTGTTTGGTGTTGTGTGCACTTTGTGGTTTGAAAAAATTCCGTGCAGTTTTGTGATCGAACCACTATGATTGTTCGTTGGTGTGTATGTTTATGCGTATCGGTGCTTGATGTTCGATACTGTCACCCCGCTTCATTTATCTGTTTTTGTGTTTTTGGCGCAATTTGGTTTTTACACGTTTGTAGTATAATATTTTGCACTGCGAACAAATTCACTTTTCAAAATGTTTTTTTTTTATGATGTAAAGTTTTTGTAATAATAAAAAAATCGTATTGTCTTTATGTAGGCGAATTTTTGTTTGTTTTCTCACCAAATGCGATGCAGTTATTACAATATTTTGCACACACTTATTGTTTATTTTAACACTTTATTTTAAATGCACACAGAGTTTTTTTTTTTTTAATATCACGTCGGGGTCACCAATAATGTGGGTTACGTTGCGTTAATGAAATTAACTACACATTTATTAAATTATATTTATTAATGCAAATATCAATTTTGTTACATGGTATTTTTAATCAACATGTGCGTTGTATTACCTTCAAGTATATCTCATCAATTCTCTCGACTGACTGCCTTGCCTTTTATGTTACTTGTACCATTTCATCTAGGCATGCGCACAATTGCTAACCAATGCTTTGGTAGTCATGTAGCCACAACTTTTTAACAAAAATGTAATGAATATTTACAAAGCTTCCAAACTTAAATATATGCTAATTATAGAAATCATATACTATTATATCTATGATATTAATAGCATTGAAATTTAAATACGAAAAAAAATGTACTTTTTCGATAATATTTGGAATCTTTATTAATATTGAGGGGCCATTTACATAGTAAAAAAGAAGTTTAATTTTTTGCATTTATATTTTATTAAAAAAATTTTTTTAATCAATTTGAAAATAAAATTTCTAATTTCGTAAATTTTAGCAAATATAACACTAAATACTTTTTTATTCTTAATGGATAATCAAAATTTCCAATTATTGAGGCAATTCAAAATGTGTTTTCATGTGACTTTTAAGTACATGTTTCTGCCTAAAATTCTTGCCACACGTAGAACAAATAAATGGTTTTTCTCCAGTATGAGTCCTTAAATGTCTTTTTAGATTACTTGATTTCATGAATGCTCTACTACAATATGTACAAATATAATTACGTTCTCCTAAAATATCAAAAATGATTTGTTTGAATTGTAATGTCAAAGTAAAATTACAATAATTACCTGAATGAATTTTTTTATGATCACTTAAAGTGTCTTTTCTTTTAAATTGTTTGCTACAAATATCGCAAGTATAATTTTTCCTTTCCACATGAATAAATTTATGTTTATTTAAATGAACTATACTTTTATATCTTTTTTTACAAATATTACATTCAAAATTTCTTTCGTTTAAATGCGTTACAGAATGTTTGCGTAAGCTATACCTATCCGTAAATTTGGCATCTAAAATTAAAGTAAAGAATTAAATCTGGATATAAAAGGTTATGAAAAGTAATAGTATTCAAAATGTTACTATAAGCTATGTATTATTTATAAAGCTTTAAGTAAACAGTAAGTACCATTTACACAAACGGTATGGGCAGCATGAATACAAATGATCAAAACTGAGTAATAAAACATTCGTATAGTTCTTGAACGTAACATAAATCGTATAAAAATTCATTTAAATTGTAGGAAACTACAACACAAGTAAAGTTATTTAAAATATCTTAGTAGTAGAATCTAACAATCGCATACAAAATGAAAAATTCGTTTGTATTCATAGTAGTAAAGAAAGTATTGTCATTCATAGTCGTGTTAAAATTTTTACAGGAAATAAATAATTTATCCAAGAAATCCCCCTAAATCCAAGAAAATTGCTTTTAGAAATTGGTCTACGTGTATATGTGTGTATGATAACAATATTGTATCAAACACTATCCTAAATTTAATAAACTTGACATTTTGTCTTAATACTAAATGGCTCCAACGATTTCTTTCAAACGATATTTTACAAAATAAAAGTATATTTATAGAAATAAAAATTATCATTTGAAAAGTATTTTGATTTATAAAAAAAATATAATTAAGAAGACGTCTAATCTATTCATTCAATTACTTATATTTAACCTAAAAGTTCCTAACCCATAATTCAAATACAGATATCTTATAAGTTTTTTTTCCTCTTCAAACTGTATATCGAATATATAGAAGTGAATACTGAACACCGAACAGTTGTGATTGTTGAACAGGTTTTCTTAATTGTGTTTTATAGTTGAACCCAACGGTTGAAAATGTTTCGAACATCTTGAACATTTTTGCCCACGTAAGCGCAAGATTTAATTCGTTACATACAGTAGTTACAGAAGTCAACAAGTGCGAATCAAAAACTCGTAAATAGAATGGCTTTTAACTAAAGTTATTGTTGAAAAATAATTTATGTAAAAAAAAGCGTTATGCCCACTACAAGCAGCAAATCTTTGGACGATGACCTTTTATTAGGACTAACCAAAGTCAATTATTCGTGATAATTCTAAGATTTCGTGATCAACAGTATGTGATTACTTGCAATATTGTAAAAATGTTACGAAGTTAGGTTGGAGCAAAGTCAAAATAGGAAATTTAAAAAAAAAATAGAACAGGATGAATTTTGCAAGAAAAGAATGTTAGTAGAACAATCGTCAGGAGAATATTGGGAGATTCTTAACTTCAAGCATGAAAAAATCAAGCAAGAATCTAAGAAATTAAGAGAGACTTCATTAAAAAAGTGCGTAGCGAACGCAATATTGAAATACGTTTAAAATTGGATTTTTTTAATATTGAAGGATAGCAACGAAAATTAGAAAATGAAAATATGATTGGATATTTACAAAAATACATGTATGTTGTTTGGTTGAAACTTGGTTACCTCCAGGAAAAGTGTGTGAAATGAAAGGTTAAAAATGCATCAGTATCGGTGTTAGGGATAATATACAAAGGTATAGTTTCGCATGACCAAGTTTTGAATGTCAGGATGCAAGACAGATAATGATAGTTGCGGAATACATAAACAAAGTGATAAGTGAAAAGAATACTTTAAGGACTGGAGAAATCTGTTGCCTAAATTTTTTGCTAGTGATTATGGTTGTCCTATTTAATTTATTTAACCTGACTCTATCTTGAGAACTAAATTCCTTAACTTTTCCAAGTTTTCCAAACACTGATTGAATTTTTTCAAATCAAAGGAGCAAAAAATTTTATCAAGTTTATTAGTGATTTTTGGAACGGCTATATCCGGCTTTTAGCTTTAAGTTCTTGCAAAAAATAATTTTGTGGACATAAAAATTTTCGTGCAATCCCAAAAATAAATCACGAGAAAAAAATTATTTTCTATTAAAATTAATACATGAATCTAAATAGCTTATTTATTTAACATTTCACTTCAGTTTATTTTTCTTGTTCCTTATGACAAAATTTAGATAACATGGCTTTTAATGAAACATTCCTAGTGGAAATAATATCTCTGCAACAAATTGTGAGAGTTTATAAAAACTTTTAAATAGCTGTGGAATCATTTGAATGACTTTATGTATTTCAATGTCTTTTTTAAATGTATTTCTGTTTTAATAGTTATTTATATTTTTGAAGAATTTTTAAAAATTGTATTTTTTATTTACTATTAAATGTATAATTTACTATATAAACTATCGTATGTAGAGAGAGAGACACAATAAATGACAATATATGAGCCCTCAGAGGAAAGAACGTCTCGTAACAAGCTAGGTGGGCAGTACATTGCATATTGGTAATCAAATTTTTTAACGTTCAATCCTATAACGAGTGTCTGTGAACGGCCAACTAATGAGAGATATTAATGAAATGATGAGATATGAATGTAAATTATTAACATATTTATTTGGTAAATAGGTAAAAGCAAAACGTTGTTGTTTTAACTGAATATTATTAAAATAATTTTTAGATCAGGATTGTGCTTAAATTGTAAAATTTTGTTTGAAAATTATTTGTAGAAATAAGTACGTGTAAATATTGATTATAATGTTAATATTAATGATTATAATGTTAATGTCATATAAAAATGTTAATTACACTTATAAGCTCCGTGTCTACAAATCTCCGTGTCTACGTAGATACAAATGTTGTTTTTCTTTAGACTCATTGTGGTCTTTGGAGTCCCCACTTTCCCTGTCGGTCAATCTATTTTTTAGATATATCAAAAAATATAAAAAACAAGATCAACCGACACTGTGTTTCTCTCATTCTGTTCACATCCCGATACCGTTAGTGTTTGATAAATAATTATAATTAATTAGTCAATCTATTATGAGTAATAATAAAATTAATTATTATAAACCAAAATTATGAATGAATTTCCAAGCCTCTTGATACTGCGTATAATGTACACTCATTAATGCAAACAATATAAACACACAATATTCCCACACATTAACTCATTTGAAATAAACTCATTTGAAAAAAAAATATTTCAAAATTATTAAATCATTTCTTAACATAACATACCTTTCTATTGCTTTTCGAAATAAAATAACATCGCTTTCAAATTTGATAACATTGATTGACAAATAACATTGGTTTTTAAATATTTGTGCAAACACATGCAAGTATATAAATTCTAATATATTAAAAAATAATCTTTTCTTTTATTCTTTGCATCAAAGTCTCCCTAGAAAACTATTCAGAAAAATATTCAAACACATAAATGTATAAAAATAATAATAATAATAATAAAGTCACTACATAAGAAAATTTTACTACCAATAACCAACCAAACCTACTTATTACTTACAACAGCACAACTACAACAACACAAGGAGTACTGTCAACATGACCACACCACTCTACACAACCAACTGCCTGTGCGCTCGGCGTCCCAGTAATCCTTCCCTCTCTCCATCTCTTAGTAAATTGGTCGCCTACTCAGAATTCAGAGTTGTCGTTCGTCGTTCTCGGCTCTTGTGGCTGTCAAGGACATTTCCACGCTTTAGTACTTATCTGAGATGCCGGGAAAGATACAGCATTACTTCCTTCTACTCTATCTTGAACACTAAAACCGAGAGAAAGTGGAAAAATTATACCAGAACACCATATCTCGGTAACTTCCCCTGCTCCTTGCCACCATTCTTTTTATGATTCGGTAGTTCCCTATTAACATACCGGAAAATTATGCTTACAATCAACTTGGCTACAAAGTGCGCGAGGTACTCAGACCAGAAAGTCCTACTGATATCTGTTGTCTTATACCTCGGAAAGAACGCGTATCACCTGACCTCGCCCTTCGTCATTTATCGGTCGCCATATAGCGAACCGACTTGGTCCGCAGTCAATCAACGTCAAAAATTTCCTTTGCCCATTATGAGTCACATCCATGGCTATTCTGTACCATACTTGGTCACAATCCAAACATCCAGCCTTCCACTGAATCGGGCCGGATCTATTGACAAACATCTGCATTGTTGTACTACCCGCGCTACTTCTTCTCGGGTTATCTTTAAATCAAGGTAACGCTGTTTCGCGATGTTCAGTCTTCGATCAACACCGAAGTAGTAATCATTATACAATTCTGTAAGAACTGCGGCTCACCTATCAATTGCTACAGCAAATATCAGCTCCTTCATATTTCGAAACCATTGCTTTCGCACCCGCGGTAATGGATCCGTCTTCAGATGTGCCCGGATATTCAGGATCAGTTGCAAATATCGTACGCTCGAACAACATCATCTATCAAAGACAGACGTTTTCAAACAAATGCTTCTCCCAACCAATGCGTTTTGATCCTTCGATCTTTTTAAACCAAAGACATCCAGCTATTTATCGTAGCTGAATCTGTATTCATTTGCAGTCGGTTTAGATTCCATTTCAGCGCCAAATTCACCCCTTTAAGCACCGCTTCCAACTCGGGCAAATTAATTTAGGCTGAATCGTTCGGCTTCCTTAACCCCGACGAAACTTCTTTTTTCGTATCTCTTCTTTTTCTAGGCTCACGCCTATTCCTACGCTGCGTCGCAACAAATAACACCATCATCTCCAAAAGGTATTTCCTACCGTTCCCCTGGATCGTTACCCCACACTCGATAAAATATTTCTCCTTTCGTTCATTTGGATCTAGCATCCGCCGTCTCATCCTAACTCAGCTCAGCGAACGCACCCGCGCATAAAAACAATGGCATAAAACACACAACATCCTTCATTTTTGGCAACTGCACAACCAGCAACAAGTTTTTGATCCACATCGCAAAATCACACTCGCTATCTATCTAACTGATATTGCCGAAATAGTTTGTAATATTCCCAGGGTTGTGCAAAAACCAATAAAACACACATACACGATATTTAATAGAAATTAGGATTTAATTTCGGTACATAAAAATCAAATTGTACTCTATAATGAATCACCCTATATTGTATATATCCAAATTTCATTGAAATAGGAAAATTGTCGCTTCACTACACAAGAAAATTTGCTCTTCTCATCGTTTCCTTCCTTCACATCTTTCAGTGGCGCACCTTCAGTTCTATTCGCCCGAACAGTACCAGTGATATCATGACCCATCTGATTTACTTCATCAAATAAACGTAACTATAATAAGAAGTTTAAAAAATAAAAATATAATAAGAAGTATAAAAACTGAAGTGGTGACCAGTAGTATTTTCGGTCTTAGTCCCTTGATAAGGCTCACAATGTATAAAATAACCCAATCGCATGCAAAGGGAAAAAAATTTATACCTAAAACGTATAGGCTTGCCATGAAGGTGCTGTTTGGTGCCGTGTTTGTCAAAATAAGGCAATATTGATTCATCTATAGATAAATATTTGTCCCGGGGAAAAACTTGAGCCATTTTTCGTTCATCATGTTCCAAAGAGGTAAGACTTGCCAAATTTGTCATCAGGAGGAAGATTAGTAGTATCGCAAGCATGAAAAAAGGGTAGAAGCTCCTCAAAACGATAAGGGTTCATGCATGACGCAACCCCTGGATGGTATCAATATTCCTGTCCAAGTACAACCTGTAACGTGATGTACTATTATAACCAGAAAACAGTAAAATTTTTGTAAAACTCTTCATTTTTTCGATGGTAAGTCTGAAGTCTACGTATCCTTTGAAAATAGCATTTCTTTCTATGCTTGAACGCAGTAGTTCCAATACTGCGTTATCAAAAAACATCTCGAAAAATTATATTGGATTTTTTTTATCTAAAACAAACTCGGGCGTAGTGGTTTCTCTTTAGGGATTTGCTATTATGTCTTTGTGCCTCCATTTCCTATTGATCACAATTTTAGCTTTCTTTACTGGATGTTCAATGGCTTAAGAAGTAGATGGTTGTGCTTCTTCATCTTCCTTATTTATAGTATCAATACCCTTCACGGTTTCTAGAACTGCTACTGATAGAATTGTACGTCGCACCTCTGCTTCAACCAATAACTGACGACGTGAAAGATTACTGATCTCTACTTTACCTTAGCTTCAACTATCTTCATCATTCAAATTATCATTTTCAGGTGGCGTAATAAAAATGTCGGCTGAAATTGTTAGATCATCTACTAACACTGATATAATTCCATTAACTTTCAACCTGTAACAAGAAAAAAAATTTATAACTCTAAATAAATAAAAAACTACACTCAAAGAAAATTATTGCAACAAACTTCCAAGGTGCCTCCTATTCCCAACGCACCTTAAATGGGGCGTTCAATAAAACCTTGCAAAAATCACATAAAAAAAACAAAATATTGTCAACACTATAATATAGCTCAATAGCACAACAAATAAATTACTAAAAACAGCTTTAGCCAAACATCATAAATTATAAATATAACAGTTATCACTTACCATTTTCTGGAACTCATATTTTTTGAAATTCACACTATTTGAAAATTTATACCGAAGTAACGAATGAGCAAAGTCACTGCCATTCGCTGTTAGTATAACGGCGTCTAGTTTGAGATAAAATTTTAATATCTACCTTCACTTACTAATATTTTGTTGTGTCACGTAAACCGTAAAGCGCACCTCAAATGGGGCGTTGGGAAGATATGGGTTAAATTTTTAACTTGAACTGTTTGTTTCAATATTTTCTGTATATTTATGGGTGATTTGGAAAATTTTATGTAAAATTACACAGGATCGAGCAATAAATCAAATTTAATGGTAATGAAATTTTCACAACACAACGCCGTTTGAAATTATTTCAAATAAATAGTCCAGGATCCATCGCCCATTTTTGCACTTGATTACTATCAAGCTAATTTTCCGTGAGTAGCTTCATTTTGATGAGACGCCCAATAATTTCCTATACGAAACTCTCGATTGTGGTAGCTAACAGAGGTAGCAAGGATAAAATATGTTGATTTGATGATTCTCAAATATTTATTACTAACTGAATTTTTTTTTGTTAAATCTCAAGACAATTATTTAAATTATTCGAAAAAATATTTGTCCTACAAAATCTATGGTTTGATCAAAGAGTCCCCTCTTTCCGACATGTATCGATAACAAGGTCATCATAAATGATTACTAACCAGCTGATTTTTTTTTTTTTTACTTAGTTAATATTTATGTAATTTAACAGACATATTGTCCTATAAATTGCGCGGTACGTTATCCTGGTCCTACGCTCAAAAGTAGTAGTACAGATCCTTGATGTAAAAATAATTACTATCAAGCTGAATCTTCGTGAATAGCTTCGTTTCGATGAGTCGCCCAACAATTTCCTATGCGAAAATTCTCAATTATGGTAGCTAACAGAGGTAGCAATGATAAAATATGTCGATTTGATTATTTTCAAAAATTTTAAAGAAGTTAAAAAATTAATAATCGTCAAAGATTTAAAGAAATCAACAATTAATAAATCTACCAAAAACTTACAAGTACTAATGCAACTAATAAAGCAGTACACCAACCCTTTTGGATTAGAACTGTCAGAAGATCATCTTTACAATATATCGAAAGGTCAGTCGGTGAACGATGAAGTATATAACTTTTTATCATCAGTTGAAATTGAGGGCGAAAAACAAAATAAGAATTTCATTGCTGAGTCTCGAGTAACACCAGATAGGTTTGATAAAGCCATTACCAGAAATAAAATAATTAATTTTGAGTACAAGAATACGCAAAAAGTCAAAATTAATGGAAAAGTGAAAGAAGTTCAAATGCAAAGAGATGTTTTTGGTCGTCTACTTTATGTGTCACTAAAAAATAAAATTGATTTAGAAAAAGCATTAAGTTATCCTCTAGCTCCTATTCCATTTTCACTCTGTCATACTAATGGAACAATTTGCAAGACCCCAAAATCTGTAATTATTAATGAATTACTAGAATATCAAACTGAAATAGTAAATCCTCCAGAAGCAGATATTCACTTAGTTGATGGATTTTATTTATTACATACGTTGAAGAACCTTCCAAACAGATATGGTAAAATCTCAATGCATATATTAAAAATACTTACATATAATAGAAAAGAAGTACATATTATATTTGACAAATACAAAAAACCCAGTATTAAAGATTTTGAACATAATCTGAGAGGTGAAGATGACATACAATATGACGTAATACGTAAAGACAATAATCGTCCTTCAGATTTCTGCAAATTATTGAGGAGCAACAATTTTAAAGAAAAATTTGTAAAATTTTTAATTGAAGATTGGACAAGGGACGAATTTATTACTTTGATCACAGGAAAGACTATTAAACTTAATTATGATCAATGTTACATTTATGAGGTGTCTAGTGAAAATAAAATAAAAAGAGTCATTGACTATAATTTCTCTTGTTATCATGAAGAAGCTGATACCAAAATAGTATACCACATTTGTCAATTTAATACTAACTATCGTGTGGAGATACATTGTACAGATTCTGATATACCAATAATAATGTTGGCAAATTTTAAGCATTTAAAAGATAAAATTCAAATAATAATTAATTTAAGCACGAATAAAAAAAAAAATGTACTTAAACATAAATGAAATTTATGCCAAGCTTGGAGATCAATTATCTTGTTCACTCGCCATATGCCATATTTTTACAGGGAATGATTACAATCCTGCTTTCTTTCGTAAAGGAAAAAAGAAACCTTTCAGTATTTTAAAGAAAAATGAAAATTTTCAAGAGGCTTTTATTCAACTTCTACGAATTAAAAATACGGAATTAACAACATCGAATGAGGTAGTTCAAATTATTGAAGAGTATGTATGCAGAATGTATTCATTAAAAACAAAAAATGATCTGAATAAAGGACGGTATGAGTTATTTGAAAAAGGGTATAAATCAAAAAATGACAATGAAAAAATTTTAAAACAAAAAATCGTAGGATATGATCCTTCCAGTTTGCCACCAACAAAACAAGAATTGTTGCAACAAATTAAACGAACTGTATTCATCTGCAATATATGGTGTAATGCACACATGCGGTGCCACACGGAAAAATTGCCAGAAAATTTTGGATGGTCAATAAGTGATGGTAAATATGAATATTATTGGTTTGATGGTCCCCAAAGTCCATCATTTGAAGAATTATCTTCTGACTTACAAGGTAACCTATTAATACTATTTTTATGTATTGATTGATTATTCATTATTATATAATTTACTTACAGAGTCAAATATCACGAGTGAAGAAAGTGAAACAGATGAAGATGATAACGATGTTAGTAGCGAAGATTTATCAGATGAATCTGATGAAGATTAATTTCTTTATATATATATATATATATATATATATATATATAAATACACAAATTTTTGTACCTAGATTACTAAAAAATAAAGTTATTTAAATTTTAAAAAAGATTTTTTCACTGTATCTTATTTTACAAATAGAAAAACGAAAAAATTACAATTCTTGTCGGACTAGTGATACATACCTGTTTTCTTGTAGGACGTTGTTTCATTTGGGCAGAGAACACACTAACCTATTATATGATATTTTTGTCCTACAGTTAGTAATGAGAAAAATGGTCTTGTGGTATTAACAATTTCTGAGCGTAGGACCGGGATAACGTACCGCGCAATTTGTAGGACAATATGTCTGTTAAATTACATAAATATTAACTAAGTAAAAAAAAAAAAAAAATCAGCTGGTTAGTAATCATTTATGATGACCTTGTTATCGATACATGTCGGAAAGAGGGGACTCTTTGATCAAACCATAGATTTTGTAGGACAAATATTTTTTCGAATAATTTAGATAATTGTCTTGAGATTTAACAAAAAAAAATTCAGTTAGTAATAAATATTTGAGTTAATAATTCAGTTAATAAAAATTATTCTACTCACGGAAAATTAGCTTGATAGTAATCAAGTGCAAAAATGGGCGATGGATCCTGGACTAAAAGTAATTAAAAAATGAATTCTTTAACTCAATGATGGAATTGTTGAAAATTAACTTTGGACGTCCACATTAGACTTTGCTCTAAATTGTTTAGGTTACAAAACAGATGTATCCCTGTACTAAATATTTTCTATTACTTCTGAAACATCTTGTATATATACCTATTTATTTTTTCAGTTTAGTTTTTATTAGTGAAATATATACTTATATAAAACATTATTAAGAAATTATTTTTAATAAAATTATTTATTCTTATCTTCAAGCCGATAAATTAGTTCTTTTAAATGCAAAATGTTTCATTGTAGAATTATCGATTAACGATAATTAATATTCAGATTTCTGGCGGATAAAAATGTTCACTAATGTTGATGTATGAGATGTATGATGTTCATTCGTATAGTAAAATTTTCTATGTAGTTTTGAATGCTAAATATTAAAATTTTTAAATTATTATAAAAAATAATATAAGAATTTCTAATTAGTTATTAATTAACAAAAATTAATAAAGTATAAATAAAAAGACAGACTCACAAAAATAGAGTAAAGTGCGGTAATCTACATTATTTAAAATAAAAAAAGGTTTCAATAATTTACTATAGCACCTTGAAAAAGTTGAAAGAAATTGTTTTTCTTTTATGCAGATTTTAATTTCTAATTGTTTCTACTGCAAAATAACTGCTAATGAGGTATTTTCTATGAAATCCATATTGTTTCAAACAGATGAATTTCTGAAAGAAAATAATTTGTATATTAAGTGATTAATATTTCTAAAGGAGCTTTTGGTAAAATATTGTTTTTTTTTTTTTAATAAATTTTATGCATTTATGTGTTTACATATTTTTCGGAACAGTTTTCTTAGAGAGGCTTTGATGCTATGCATAAAAAAATAATAACTTTTTATTATATTAGAATTTATATAGTTGTATCTGTTTACCAAATATTTGAATAGTAAGTGATGTTATTTTAATTCAAAAAACGATAGAAGGTTGTTATGTTATATTAAGAAATGAATGAATAATTTTGAAATATTATTCTTTTTTTTTTGCAAATGAATTTATATTATGAAATCGTTGGGTATGTATATTGTTAAAGTTGGGTATGTATTCGGCGTAACAGAAATCATCTCGATTTTCTGACCTCTTTCTAATTTTTCTTTAGTCTTACGCATTAATATTGAATGTCTAGATTCTTATACATATTCTAGGCTACCCGAACACAGTATCAAAAGTCTTGAAAATGCATTCATATCTTAGTCAATCATAATTATGTTTTATAATAATTAATTTTATTTTATTTATAATAGATTGAGAGTTAATTGTCATTATTCATCAAACACTAATGTTATCGGAATATCAACAGAATGAGAGAAGCACCGTTGAACTTGTTTTTTTATGTTATATTTTCTGATATATCATAAAAAATAGATTGGAAGGCAAGAAAATGTGGGAGTCTTTTAAATACAATGAGTCTAAAGAAAATAAATCGTTTGCATTTACTTGGTTAGAGACGGAGCTTAAAATTGTAATTAACATTTTCGATAAAGTTAACACATTAACATTCTAATCAACATTAAAAGGTATTCATTAACATGTATCATTTCCCACAAATAATTTTTCAAACAAAATTTTACAAAGTAAGTAAAACCTTGTTTGTATATTCACTGCTCATTATCGCAGATTATATGTTATAAAATGAATTTAATAATTTTCTGTTAACACAACAACTCTTTTATTTATCTATATACCTAATAAAAATTTATATTTACGTTTCTCTTTTTTCATTTATACCTCTAATTAGTTGTTCGTACACAGATACTCCTCACAGGATTAAACGCAAAAAATTTGAGTACCTATATACAATGTAAACACGGCCCACCTAGCTTTGCAGGAGACGTTCTTTCCACTGAAGGTTCACGTATTGCCATCTAATATTATACTCAACATAATTTATTACATTATATCATACATTTAATAGTTTTTAAAAATTTTTTTTAATTGTTAAAAAATTGTTTAAATTATAAGAGTTATGAACTGTTTTAAATTCTGTGAAAGTTTTTAAAAGTCTGTAAAATTCTGCCGAAATATTTCACGTTGTTCTCTAAAATACTTTAAAAGTTTGTGAAACGCGATATTTTTAAGCCAGACTAGAAAATACTTAGAAATAAACACTTTTAAAATATTTCAAATGATTCCACAAGTATTTAAAAGTTTTTTAAACACTTTCAAATATTTTTGCAAAAATATTATTTTCACCAAGGAAGATTGTTTTTAATTATCAGAATGAATAACCCATTGCTCAAAATTGAAGAGAAAAATCTGATATTCAATAACAATTTAAAAATACTGTAAAACTTTTTTTTTTTTTTTTAAATAATTGAAAGAATTTTTTTTTGTGTGTAGTTTATTGTATGTGTAACAGTTTATTGGTTACATTTTCAAATACCAAAATTTGAGGAACTCAATTATTTGAAACAACTAAAGCATAGAAAAATTGACTGAATTTTTAAATGGTTGCCATGAAAATGTCTGTATCGATATGAAAAATTGAAATAAGCATCATGACTAGATTTTTTTATTGCCTCATTTGATACGTCTTTACTTCATTCACTAACAGGGGACTGTAATTATTTTATTTTTTTTTTATTTAAAAAAATAAACAATATATGATCATTCAAAAATCGTGATTAAAGAAAGATGGTGCTACTGTGTAGTGACGTCTCCATTCAGTATTCTCATAGAAACTTCATATTAACTATCGTTTTCAAGGAGATGGTAAATAATCTTCGGGAGATTATAATTTTTTCATTTTTTAAATTTTAATTTAATTTTCGAATCTTGTTATTATTATTGAGTCTAGTTTCATATATACATGTGAACTATTTCAAATTCAGTACCAGCCCACCTACCCTATTTGGAAGCATTTATCAAATTTCATCAAATGTGCCTGTGTGTATTTAAAATATGTTGAGTAAAAAGAGAAGAAAAAACCACCTTATATAAATAACACAAATCAATAAATAAACAAATAAAATATTCAAAAACACACATAGTTTATTAAACTTTTATTCTATACTCTAGTCGCTCAGTACGAATTTTTAAAATATTGTCTATTGCCCTTTCAATTTTCTCTTGTTCACGGTTATCCCTTTAAGTTCCTTTCCTATTTTGTTGATGCATGGTCGACAATATGTAAATTTGCACCATTTCTATTTATCCGTGTTGCCCTGATGTTACGTTAACGTTGTTGAATTACTTCTTAAGATTTCAAAATTAGTTTTTCGAATCATATTGGTCATTGTACTTGGATCAAAGTCGTTAAATATCGCGACTTGTTGAATGTTGTTGAACTTTAAAGAATTGAATCACATTCAACAAGACGCAATATTTAACGACTTTGATCCAAGTACAATCACCAATATGATTCGAAAAACTAATTTTAAAATCTTAAGAAGTAATTCAACAACGTTAACGCAACTACAGATAATTGACAACCCTAGTCAAGATAATAGGCAAAAGACAAATATGGTCTCTCCGCAAATTATCATAAAGGGCTACACGAATGACCATGTAAAGCGGCCATACTGCTGTAAGAGGGCTAATTAGGGCGATAATTTTTGTTGGAAAAAATGCGTTAGAGTCAGCTCCTCTTTGGGGTGATATACTTTTTCAGAGGTTTATACTATTTTTTCAGTAGCAAACATAAAATAGATAGTGGACTATGTGGACCGTCATGTCTATATATACTCTTGTGATTCTAGAATACGCGGAAATCACTTGAGAAATTATCAGAGCATGGAAATTACCAGGAGGCAGACTATCTACGATTAATGACTGACAGGAAACTTTGAATGGGAAATGGAGGAAGAAAATAGGCAATGGACAGGCTAAATAGATGACAGCCGAGTATAATGACACAAGATAAATAAAACCGGAAAAATTGCATTGCTAATCCAGATTATTTACAGTCATCGCGATGTCAAGTGTTATCGTGGAACTGCAGGATGATTTGACCTATCCTGACTCCGAAAGGCGAATGATACGCCCCTTTGCCTCCTCACTGAATGTTCCAGCGGGGTTCCCTATCCTATCTTTCGTAAAAAAGACAGGTAGGATAGTTAGTGACCAGAGCTAGTGAGAATACATCAGTTACTGTAAATGCTGACAGAAAAGGTTGAATTCAAGCTGAGCATATGAAAATTTTATTCTTAGGAAGCTATATTTTTAATTTCGAAAATTATGTATTTTTAAATCTAAATAACGGAAAATTCCAAAATGCCATAGACAGAATAAAGAAAACCTAGAACGGATCTCTTTAACCATAAAAGTTCAATCGTGAGTAGAAATCGAACTGTTAATACCCAGTGTCAATGTTTTTTTAACAAAACTGTATAACGAACTTTGAGTCACAAAACTGATAGAAGTGGTTGTTTATTTATAGTAGCGGTTTTTTGGCGTCTCAAATAATTAAGCTGTACCTAAGACTGCCTACTACGAAATAATAGTATATCACATGAATCTGGAATACGCGAAAATACTGAAGACATTGGCTAAGATGAAAGATCCCATTCTGACTGAATACCACTGCGATGTTGAGGTCAATAAAACGACCGGCGTTGGAACCAGATAATTGGTTCCAACAACTTAAAATTACAATATAAAAATATCTGCAAATACCTCTTACCCCATTAACCAAACTTTTATTTAGTAGAGCTTTCACCTTTACGTCTATAAATATTTTAGTTTAATTTTAAATTAACAAATGAGAATATTTACCACATTGAGTGCAAAGATACGGTTTTTCTCCAGTATGAGTTCGTACATGAACAATGTATGTATAATCTGAAAACGATTTCCCACAATACGGGCATAAATGAAATTTATCAGCATGAGTCTAAAAAAAAATTCAAAGATTAGTATTATCAACTAAAAAGTGCTAATAATAATTTTAAATAATCAAATATGGGAGATTAATGTTAATTTACGCCAGTATAGCAAAAATATAATTCAACTAGCTGGCCCGGCAAACGTCGTTTTGCCACATATTTCTAATTAACTTCAACTTTTTTAAGTATAATAACATATTCTTAACAACTTTCCTCTATTTCTTAATACTGAAAGCTAAGACAAATTAGAATAAATAATGATATTAATATACATTTTAAAGCATACCCGGACACGTTGCGGTGACAATTGATATTACATCGCATGCAAAATTTGAAGCAGATTGGACGAAGGAATTCCGTTGTCCCATACAAACTTTGCCTCTGCTTTTCATCCCATTAGGGGTAGAATTTCAGAAAATCTTTTCTTATGGGATGCCCGGTATTTGATGTGTAACCCACTATTTGGTGTGGGATACCCGTGACACGAAATATTTATATATACACTCGTGTTTGATGTGGGACACCCGGTACCTCGTGCACCCACAATTCGTGTATATTGTGCTGTGGTTCTCATATACTTGATGAAAAATAATAAAAGGAAGTCCAGAACCACTAATATAGAAAAGAAGAGATAAATAAATTCTATTTTGAATAGCTGACCCGGGTAAACATTGTTTTGTTACATAAATTATTTCTAATCAACATCAATATCTCCTAAATATAATAACATATTCTCAACGGTCTATAACTAAATAATGTAGCTGCGGCAAATTAGAATAAATTATGATATTAATTTATATTTTGAAGCATACCCACCCAGTTTACGCGTTGCTGTGTTATTTTTCACATTTTAATAAATGATATATTACATTGTTTACATGCGGATGTAATTCTACCCTTAGGGGAAGAATTTCAAATCCTTTCTTATCGGATTCCCGGTATTTAGTGTGCACCCGGTACATTATATGCATCCGGTATTTACCTGTTATTTGCTGAGGTACACCCGGGACCGCGTTCACCCGATAATTTTTGCTGTGGTACACATACACTTGATGAAAGGTATATTTGAAGGTATACTTCCTGAACCAAGAATGATTATATAAGATACTCCAGAACCACGAATGATTCCGGTAATACTTGAACAATGCGATATGCACACTTTATATAGTTGACAGTTCGTCATACTGCTAGTGAGAAGAGATAAAGAAGTTTAATTTTGAATTTCAAAATTAGATTTTGGTTTCTATGGAAATGATGATTTGTAACATGAAAAAAAACGACAAAATATGTTTCACAGCTAGGAATATTTTGTATCCGAAAATTAAATTGTCGTTTATAGTATTTTCCTTTACTTATGATTTATGTTTCTCACCGTTTAAACCTTCCCTGACCTTTAACGAATATTTCAAGACCAAAATTAGCCAAATCGGTCTAGCCATTCTCGAGTTTTAGCATGAATAACGAACAGCAATTGATTTATATATATATAGATACACATTCAGGGAAATTATTTTCATAGAACAAAAATATACAATAAATTCATACTTATTTTAATGATTATAACGTGATTTTGAATTATCAAATTTATAACTTTAAAAAAAAAAAAAAATAATCGGTGTTCATAGAATCAATGAGCCCATTTCCGTTTATCCGTCCGTCACCAAGATCACTCAAAAACGAAACGACATAACGAGATGAAATTTTGGTAGTCAATTTCGTGAATGAGCAAAAACAATCCACTGGATCCATGACCCAACTTTTTAACCACAAGATATAGAAGAAAAATTTAAGACGAAAAATGTTTATTTTCTTTTTAAAAACAACTTTAGTTTGAATCATTTTTTCGTAAAATGTTTCGATTCGCCACAGTTTCGGCCCAAATTTAGCTACTAAACACAAACATGATTACAATACGATTTTCTAAGTAATTAATATATTAGTACCTGGGTATTTTTTTTTTTTTTTTTTTTTTATAAATTGTGTTTTTTGGAAATTACATTACGTCGAGGCGCAACACATAGCCACTATAATTACTTTAATTATTAAACAAATATATCATTACATTATAAAAAATTATACAATTATAATAACAAAATCTTATTTGAAAAATATTATTCACTTTATTGTGTTGTTTTTTGGGTTGGGTTTAAAATGTAAAAAAAAATTAATTTTACTCGTCGGTCGAGCCGGGATTCGAACGCGGGATCTCTGTATAAGAGACTCGCACGCTAACACTTAGCCACTCCAATGACTATTAGACTATAAATATTAAACAAATATATCATTACATTATAAAAAATTATCGATAAAACACGAATAAAATGACATTTTCTAAAAATGATTACTAGCTAGATCGATTTATCGCCCCCGAAACCCCCTATATACTGAATTTCATGAAAATCGTTGGAGCCGATTCCGAGATTCCAATTATATATATATATATATATACATATACATATATATATATATATATATATATATATATATATATATATATATATATATATATATATATATATAATTGGAATCTCGGAATCGGCTCCAACGATTTTCATGAAATTCAGTATATAGGGGGTTTCGGGGGCGATAAATCGATCTAGTTAGTAATCATTTTTAGAAAATGTCATTTTATTCGTGTTTTATCGATAATTTTTTATAATGTAATGATATATTTGTTTAATATTTATAGTCTAATAGTCATTGGAGTGGCTAAGTGTTAGCGTGCGAGTCTCTTATACAGAGATCCCGCGTTCAAATCCCGGCTCGACCGACGAGTAAAATTAATTTTTTTTTACATTTTAAACCCAACCCAAAAAAACAACACAATAAAGTGAATAATATTTTTCAAATAAGATTTTGTTATTATAATTGTATAATTTTTTATAATGTAATGATATATTTGTTTAATAATTAAAGTAATTATAGTGGCTATGTGTTGCGCCTCGACGTAATGTAATTTCCAAAAAACACAATTTATAAAAAAAAAAAAAAAATACCCAGGTACTAATATATTAATTACTTAGAAAATCGTATTGTAATCATGTTTGTGTTTAGTAGCTAAATTTGGGCCGAAACTGTGGCGAATCGAAACATTTTACGAAAAAATGATTCAAACTAAAGTTGTTTTTAAAAAGAAAATAAACATTTTTCGTCTTAAATTTTTCTTCTATATCTTGTGGTTAAAAAGTTGGGTCATGGATCCAGTGGATTGTTTTTGCTCATTCACGAAATTGACTACCAAAATTTCATCTCGTTATGTCGTTTCGTTTTTGAGTGATCTTGGTGACGGACGGATAAACGGAAATGGGCTCATTGATTCTATGAACACCGATTATTTTTTTTTTTTTTTAAAGTTATAAATTTGATAATTCAAAATCACGTTATAATCATTAAAATAAGTATGAATTTATTGTATATTTTTGTTCTATGAAAATAATTTCCCTGAATGTGTATCTATATATATATAAATCAATTGCTGTTCGTTATTCATGCTAAAACTCGAGAATGGCTAGACCGATTTGGCTAATTTTGGTCTTGAAATATTCGTTAAAGGTCAGGGAAGGTTTAAACGGTGAGAAACATAAATCATAAGTAAAGGAAAATACTATAAACGACAATTTAATTTTCGGATACAAAATATTCCTAGCTGTGAAACATATTTTGTCGTTTTTTTTCATGTTACAAATCATCATTTCCATAGAAACCAAAATCTAATTTTGAAATTCAAAATTAAACTTCTTTATCTCTTCTCACTAGCAGTATGACGAACTGTCAACTATATAAAGTGTGCATATCGCATTGTTCAAGTATTACCGGAATCATTCGTGGTTCTGGAGTATCTTATATAATCATTCTTGGTTCCCCTATATACTGAATTTCATGAAAATCGTTGGAGCCGATTCCGAGATTCCAATTATATATATATATATATATATATATATATATATATATATATATATATATATATATATATATATATATATATATATATATATATATATATATATATATATATATATATATATATATATATATATATATATATATATATATATATATATATATATATATATATATATATATATATATATATATATAAATATATTTATATATATATATATATATATATATATATTTATATATATATACATATATATATATACATATATATATATATATATATATATATATACAAGAATTGCTCATTTAAATATATAAGATAAGATTATTACCAATACATTTATGTATATCTGCAAAGACTGGATATTTTTACTATTTTATGAATGCTTATAAAAAATAATCAAAACATTGATATTCAATCATATGTCAAGTACTTAAACAATTAACTCTGTTGTAGTTATCACTTATTGAATATTAATTTTAATCGTTTATAGAATAACTAAGTAAATTTTCACAAATTTGAAGATGGCCCAATTAAAATGAATAGCGCTCAATTTTTTGAAGCTATTCTATTACTTCTTAAGAAATTTTGAAGGGTATAATTATAAAAAGCTATTATCGCAAGGTGCATTGCCTGATCTTTCGATGTAAATGTTATTGTGAAAGTCCGATGATCCGTTTGAAGATTTACCGATATGAGTTGGTAAGTGCAAGGATTTACAAAAAAAACGAGAGAGACAATTTTTTCGGGATTTTACCATCAGAGTTTAGTACATGCATGCTAGGTTTTACCAGTGACAGTTTTAAGTTTATTAGTCATTTATTTCAATTATCACTCTTAACCTTTCATTTATATTACTAATAGTGGAGCGCCGTAAGGTTTATACCTCGGAATCCAGGGCCAGTAAATAAATCTTTTTATAAACTATGGCAATGTGTTTTTAATAGCATATAGAAAAATGTTAAAAAAAATATTTTGTCCGATCTTAATTTTTTAATAATTATTATAAATAATTATTATTTTTTTGGAGTTTTCCTTAAGTTATATTAGTGTAAAATTAGATTTTAAAAAGAAGAACTATTACAAACTTCATGTTGGGTCTCAAGGGACTGCAGGTATAACGATGAAGGGTGGGGAGGGGAATAGAGGGGGCAACAGCAGCTGTTGGGTGTTGTTAACGCGGGCCCTAGCAGAATAGTACACGTGACAACTTACTAGGCTTCATATGTAGTTGTTGTTTGCTTCGAAAAAAAAAAAAAGAAAATAATTAAAAAATAAATATATTATTGTGGAGTGAGTGTGATAAAAGTTAATTACTGAGTTTTACAATCCAAATGGACCCAGAAGAGTTTCAAAAATTCACAGAGGGTTATTTTACTGCTAGACGTTCCGATGTATTTTTTTCTGGAATTTCCACGGATCAAACCATAGAACAAACATTAATGAAATCTATGAGTGTTGAAGGCGGACCTTTTAAACGTGGTGTAACGAAAAGTATTGTCTATAAATGGATAAAAGGTGTTATTTTTTCAAAAGATATAATAGAAGGTATAGAGGAATTTTGTAATATATCTTTTAAAAAAAGTTATCAACACGCTGATTCAACCGATGCACGAATCAAAAGGGACGACATTGACGTGAAAAAATTGGAAGAATATTTTATTCAACATCCTCCATTCCCTGATGTTGGTGTCATTATGTCTATTGCAACTGGAATAACTGGGCAAGAAAACGTGAATTGCTACGCAGCTTTTGAGCAAGGTCTAAAAATAATGAAGAAAATTAATGGAATAAATTTCAAAGAAGTTAAGTTATCAAGAAAAGACAAGATCATTCCTTTGTTGGCATCCACTAGCAAAATCAAAGTGAATGATGATATTATTCCAATTGATCCGCTATTATTATTTCAGCGTATATGCGTATTAAAAAAATCTGATGAAGAACTAAAAAACTACTTGACTTATGAATTAGCTCCTTATCCTCTTGCTCTCTTTGAAGATGGTGAAATACGAAAAACAACAAAATCTACATTTTATGACATATTCCCAGAAGTGTCAGTGGATGTGAACGATGTACGAAAATTTTCCTACGTCATTGATGGAGGGATGTTATTACATCGTTGCAAGTGGCAATTAGATGAAAATTTCGGTACAATTTGTCAACATTATGTCAGATATCTACATAATAATTATGGACACAACATTTATGTCGTATTTGATGGTTACAAGAAGAGCTGCACAAAATCAATGGAACGAACGCGTCGCTGTAAAAAAAACGCATGTAATGACATAATATTTGATAAAACCATGCCACTAAAAGTAGCGCAGGAAAAATTTTTATCGAATGCCAAAAATAAGAGTAGGCTTATAGATATGCTACGAGAAACACTCACAGAAAATAAAATATTTTCTTGCCAAGCAGAAGCTGATGCCGACAGACTAATAATTGAAACTGCTGTTAATCTGCAATCTGAAAACATTGCTGTAGTGTCCGAGGATGTAGATGTTTTAGTTTTATTGACTGCGCTCTCACCACCAGACCGAGAAATTTATTTTAGAAAACCATCCAAAGGCAAAATACTGCAAAGAGCGTACTCTTCTAAGAGTTTAGAAAAAATATTACCAAAGTGTAAAGAGCATATTCTGTTCTTACATGCATTCACTGGATGTGACACGACGTCAGCTTTTTTTAAACGTGGCAAAAACGTGTTTGCAAAAAATTTCGAAAAAACGAACGGACTTGCAAAATGCTGCGACAGTTTTTAAAAATGAATGCAAAGACATCAATGAAATTTTTAAAGCTGGTGTTACATGCACTCTTGCTTTATATAATGCCCCCCAAAAAATAAAAGATCTTAATGCATTGAGATATAACTCTTTTTTGAAAGCAACTGCCAAAAATACCTGCGTTAAACTGCCGTCTTTACCACCTACTGCAGATGCCGCTTTTGAACACTTCAAAAGAGTATATTTACAAGTTCAAACATGGTTCGGAAAAGAAATATCACCAGAAGAATGGGGTTGGAAAGATGAACGCGGAATATTGATACCGCTAACAATGACGCAGCGACCAGCTCCAGAATCTTTACTAAAAATTATTTTTTGCGCATGCAAAACAGGATGTGGAGCATCTTGTGGGTGCAGGAAAAGTGGATTAAACTGCACTGCAGCTTGCTCAGAATGCAATGGTGATAGCTGTACTAATCCTTTACCTACAATCTACATCAACGAAATCGACGACGACGACGACAATAATGAACAATAATGTATATAGTTAAGGTTAAATTTTCTTTTGTAAATAATTTTTTTACGAAAATCTAATAAATTAACATTGAATTTACTCTGCAAACATAATTTATTACATATAAAATTAATATCTTTACTGTAAACATTTTTTCCCCCTTGCGCCTTTCATTTTTCAGTAAATTGTTTATAAAAATTGTTGTAATCGAGATCGGCCAATTTTTTTTTTTTTAACTTTTTTATTTGCGGTTTTAATAATGCAGTCAAACACTTGTTATACAGATTCATTGACTGGCCCTGGGTTCCGAGATTTTACCATTTTTATGTCTTACGGCGCTCCACTATAAGCAGTCAAATTTCTTACCATTTTAATTTGATATTTTTATTTAATAATTGAAGCAACT
>CM035592.1:111770217-112095527 GCA_020423425.1 Chrysopa pallens
TTTAAATATATAAGATAAGATTATTACCAATACATTTATGTATATCTGCAAAGACTGGATATTTTTACTATTTTATGAATGCTTATAAAAAATAATCAAAACATTGATATTCAATCATATGTCAAGTACTTAAACAATTAACTCTGTTGTAGTTATCACTTATTGAATATTAATTTTAATCGTTTATAGAATAACTAAGTAAATTTTCACAAATTTGAAGATGGCCCAATTAAAATGAATAGCGCTCAATTTTTTGAAGCTATTCTATTACTTCTTAAGAAATTTTGAAGGGTATAATTATAAAAAGCTATTATCGCAAGGTGCATTGCCTGATCTTTCGATGTAAATGTTATTGTGAAAGTCCGATGATCCGTTTGAAGATTTACCGATATGAGTTGGTAAGTGCAAGGATTTACAAAAAAAACGAGAGAGACAATTTTTTCGGGATTTTACCATCAGAGTTTAGTACATGCATGCTAGGTTTTACCAGTGACAGTTTTAAGTTTATTAATCATTTATTTCAATTATCACTCTTAACCTTTCATTTATATTACTAAGCAGTCAAATTTCTTACCATTTTAATTTGATATTTTTATTTAATAATTGAAGCAACTATAATATAATTTAAACACCCTTTAAAAGTAAAAAAGTAATACATGTAAAAACATTTTTTCACAAACATAACGCTTAGGTACATTGGCTAATCTAAAAAATAGGAATAAGACAGTGAATTGTCATTATAATAAACAAACGAACATTTAGTTATCGCAACATGGAGTCCTGTTGTGGCATTTAAAACTACAAAGTAATCCGGATGACTTGTAAGCGCATTTCGACAAGCATTTTTTAATACAGTTACATTTTTTGAACCCTTGTCCTCGAGTCAACGACAATTTTCAGATATCTTTTCGAAGACTAACTTTTTTATATATATATATTTATATATATTATATATATTTATATCTTTATAAAATCTTAACACATTATGATGTTTTTCTCAAACAAATACCGTGACTAGAGGAAAATATTAATACTTGACAAGTGAATGGGACTTTTACCATTAAGAGTTGGCAAATCTTAGGTTTTACCGGAAATACTCGGGATTTTCCGTGGTTCGTGGTTTTACAGGAACATATATATGCATTTTTTACTATTTGAATACTTATATCTATTAATGAATTACCTTTTGATGTTCATTACATAATTCAATGCTTGCAAATATTTGACCACACATTTTACACACTTTGTGTACATTTAAATGATTTTTTAATATATTTTCACATCCAAAATCTTGTTTACATATTTTACAACGATTTATCTCTGGTGAATGTTTCCTTACATCTTCTAGAGATTGAAAATTTTTATCACAGTACATACATTTCATGATTTTTGAATGCATTCGTTTCTGATGTATATAAAATTTGGTTTTTAAATGAAATTTCATTGTACATTTTTCACATTGATATTTTTGAATTTTACGATGTTTGTCATTGTTTTCCGATTTCATCTTCTTTATTTTTAAATTATTTTTATCTTTTGAATCTTTAATTTTTTCTTCTTTATTTCCTTTTAGTTCTACATTTAAATTTTTACTCAATTCTTCTTTAACAGAAATTAATTCCTTGTTAATATCATTATATGTAGATGCTTCATCAGAATTATAAAAATTAAAAGAATTATCGTCATTAAAATCATTATCTTGATCATCTATTAAAACTTCTACTTTTATATTTGATTGCGTCTGTGAGTTTCTTTTAATAATTTCTTCTAATAGCTTTTCAGTTGATAAATATTGAATTTTAAATTTATAAGATTGTTCTAAATGTTTTGAACACTCAGAGCAGATATTTTTGGGTAATGAATCATCAGATGATATCTACAAAATTAAATAAAAATTCTTAAAAATGTAAAATAAAAACATTTACTGAAGTAAAAATTTATCCTAATTGTATGTCTAAATTTATCATATTCAAAAATAATAGTAATATCAGGAGAGTTAGTACTGAAATTCGTTAAAATAGCGTGTCTTTATTAATACCGCATTTCATAAGCGTTATGTTAAAAATTCAAGTAATCAGATTTAGATAACGTGTGGTAATAAAATAGTTGCCATGGTGAAAAAATTATTACGTTAGCAATATTCAAGCTAAATTATTTGTATATATTTTTTAGAAAAATTCACAAATGTTTATATTTGAAATTTGGTTATGTCCGTAACTATGACGTGATTTCTCAAGAATATTATTCTTAAAATTTCTTCAATTTTGAAAAAGCTGTTAATTTTTATTGAAAAATATATAACAGTTTCTTTGAGTATGAAATGAAAAAATCTTTCAAAATGATATGCCTATGGCCTAAAATTATATTTTCATTTAATCAAAATAATTGTACAAAATATTTATCCATAAAAGCAAATGGATTCGTATTAGCACAGAATATTCCGTTTCTGTTTAATTACTAGCCTTATGAATTCAACAATGTTTAGTAAAATAATTAAATTAATTCATTAAAAATTCATTTTAATATACATAATTGTCAAATTCATTCAACTGTCAAAATGTAGGTTATATCAATAAAAAAGGCGTTACCTATTTTAAGCCAATCAAATAAGATAAGATGGTGTTATTTTATTAGATGCTATTTTAGCGTCATTATATAACACTTAACGCGTTTCTATGCTTTCATTTAATAAAATAAGTGTATAACGCTGGATGTCATTAACACTCTAAATAGAACCAGCGCTATATTTCAGTACTATGTCTCCAGAATTCACAATAAACACAGTTAGAATCAAAAACAGTAAAAGTTAAAATATATATCTAGAAGTGTTTTTTGAAAACAATCCCAATGGTGAAGTTGTGGGCTTTTTGCGTGAGTTTTGATAAGATTTTGTAGCTTCTAATGAACCAAACCAAAATTGCGGTAGCCTACCAAGGGCTAAATATTATCATTGCCCAAGCCTACTTAATTCGTATTCTTTCACACTGGGCACTCTGGCCACCGAACCAAAGGCTTTGCGATCGATAGTGATCCCATAGTTCCTGCCAGATCAGCAAATGATAACCGATGTTCATTACTCAAAAACATATTTATTTTGAAAAACCCGAACCATAATGACTGGCTACAATACCTACTTGCTTATAACCTACTGTATGCGCAAAGCTAATGAAATGTCCCCAATCAGGTTTTTCGATTTCGGCATGTATAGATAAATTTAAATGTATTAAAATACAATTTAATGGTATATCCAGAACCTACTACGCCATTGGCTAAAATACTAATTTTTAAGCTATAAAATTGAGTAAACGTGATTATTTTCATCATAACCCATTTACCCTTCGCACTAACGACTTCAACGACAACTCCTTTCGAATGACTTTTAACGTACTTTCGAAAAGGTTCAGTTTCCAAAATCATGTTTTGTTTCGTGATATTCGACGTTAAATGCCAGTATTTCAATTTGCTTAAACTACTTAAACGTCACTTTAAACTAGTTATAATTTGGTTAATTGCATTTACAGATATGAAAAACTGTTTTTACGCACTTATTTTTTGAGAAAGTGCAATGTTTCGAGATATTTATGAAAAATTTGCAACATTCATTTTTTAATGGTAAATCGGCATCTTTAATCACGAGTAACTCAACTATTCACTTTTCAAAATACTTTATAATATATTTTTTTCTTAACATTATTTGTTTTATTGATTTCAGTTGTTATTTTAATGTTAGATTTTCACCCCCAAATGGGGTGGCTTCCACTCCCTTTTCAAAATCACGGAAATTTTCAATTGGTAAATTTTTTAGTTTATTTATGGTATTATAAATTCAACAACAAAAAATCATTCAAATCCATTTACCATAACTATATTCCGTCATTTTGGACTTATATTGCCTAATTACACTCGACTGTATGTTTAATTAAAAAAAAAAAAAAAAAAAATTGGTCATAGGGGCTCTATTATTCTAATTTGCCCAGGGCATCCAATAGGAAAAAACGGCCCTACAACCAATTAAATAAAAAGAATTACAAATTATTTCAACCTAACTTCGTCCGAAACCAATTTGAACCATAGCACCAAATATTTTGATCTCCCAGGCAAAATTTACATGAGTCAAAATAGAACCAAGACAAAATCCCTGGAAAAAATATCTTCAAGGCAAAATACCTTCCAGATTATATATTTTAAGAGCCAATCAACTAAGATGTATGTTAACCCGATCCTTAATATTCAGATTCGTGCTAACTTAACCTCAAAAGTCACTTGGAATCATAAAAATAGTAGTAAGAATAGGGAATTTTTAAAATAATGAATGTCGGCCGAAATCGGATACCCTATTTCAGAAAAATAATAATAAATATAGAAATGATTATTATGCAAGGGAACATATATTACCTCGGGAATATTTTGTCATCAATATTCTTGTTGATATTTTTATTATATCTAAATTCGGTTTGTTCATATCAAAACTTGAGAAACGAAACAGAGATCATAGATGAGCCATATATTAAAGGTATAAAATGAAATCTACCATCTAAGACAAAGATAACGAAAGCCACCAAAGATCTTAAAATTGAAAATTGCTAGACAGGGAAGACAGAAGCATTTCTACTCTTGCATCAGGAAAACAGGTTTGATTATTGAAATTCCAAGTAAAGATAGTTCTTTGTGGTAACTTTAGGAGGATTGTCTTACTATACATTACAACAAAGGTACTTACGAGAATCATATTAAACAGAATACAGGATGTTGTTGATGGTAATTTAAGGAGGAAGGAACAAGTTAAGTTCAGGTTACATAGATTTTGTATGAACACGACGAACCCTCAATAATAATAGAGCAAAACGTAGAATACCCACTATACGGAGGTCAAAAAAGCTATCAAAAATCTTCTATTATATTTATTATGGTCTTAGGTAATGAGATGGGTAACAACAATACTGTGTGGTATTTCAATGGCGACACTGCAACTTGAAAATATGGACTTTGCCACAACATCCGTTTGAGCCACCAATCAAGCGTGAGGAAAACGCCAAGAAAATAAAAAAAAAACGGAAATGCTAAAATACAACACAACTACACTCATGACAAATAACCAAACTATCCACCTAGAGAAATTTTAGTACTCAAGGACTATTGTCAATAAGAAAAGAGAATATGGCGAGTTTGAGGAAATGATCAAGAAGATCAAAGTAGCGTTTGGATAAATGATGTCTATACAGAAGTGTAAAGACCTCAGAACGAATGTACATACAAGTGTTAAAAGGTTTATATTATATTTTAGATCAACTAGGTGAAGCCATATATTTCACTACGTTAGATTTGGCTAGTGTTTCATTATGTCGAGATGAAAGAAGAAGATAAACCCAAAACAGCCTTCTCTACGCCTCATACACTTTGAATTCAATAGAATGAATTTCGGGCTTAAAAACGCACCGAGCACGTTCCAAAGGCTTCTCAATACTGTCCTAGTGAAGAATCTTGGTCATGATTGTTTCGTCTACCTAGATGACATAATTGTCTTTGGTAAAAACTTGAAAGCACACAATCAAAGATTGAGTAGAGTATTCGATTCGTTAAGGGCTCATAACCTTAAACTAAAGCCAAATAAATGCGAATTCCTACGCAAGGAAGTAGCTTATTTGGGACACATTATAAGCGATCAAGGTGTACGATCAAACCCTGATAAAATCACAGCAGTAATCGAACACAAACAACCACGAAAAACGAAAAAAAGAAATTAAGTCATTCTTAGGCTTAACTGGTTACTAACGTCGTTTTATTCCAAACACGCGCAAATAACAAAACCTTTAACTCTTTTATTAAAGAAAGATAACTTTAACGAAAAATTTATCGAGTCATTTAATAAACTAAAAACCATATTGACCACGGAAGCCTTGCTACAGTATCCTAATTTTAATGAACCATTTATCCTAACCACCGATGCTTCAAATGATGCAATAGGTTCTATACTTTCCCAAGGCCCCATAAACAAAGACAAACCAATAGCCTACTACTCAAAAACATTAAATCAAGCAGAAAGAAATTATAGCACTACAGAAAACAAATAACTTGCAATAGTTCAAATAGTTCAAAGCAGGAAAAACACTAAAACAAGAAACATTCGAGTCTATGCTCGAATACATAATGCCTAACAATCTAAAAGTTAATTTAATTACAGGGGACCTAATACATCCTACTAAGGATCAAATCCCTCAAATCCTCAACGATTACACGAAAATGTCTTATCTGGACATCTTGGCATCACTCAAACGCACCAGGAAATAAAAAAGAAGTACTTTTGGAAAGGCATAAAACAAGACATAGAAAAATTCGTAAAAAGTTTTAAAACATGCCAAATGATCAATCAAATATTAATAAAACTCCTATGGTAATAACTACAACTGCAGATGATTTTAATGACTCTGTTGCACTAGATATCATGGGTCCATACAATATCACACAGAGTGTAAATCGGTACATCCTTACTATACAGGATGAATTGACAAAATTTATGCAAGCATACCCGATTTTCGAAGCCACAGCTGAAATGTGTGCTATTCATTTCTTAAAATATTGTTAAAACGCAGCAAAAACGAATCTGCTAAAATCTAAGACAGAAAATAAACAATATTACGATAAAAGGACCAAGATAAAAACTTTTGAAAATAACCAGTTAGTTCTGTTATAAAATGCAATTAGAAAATCACACCACAACAATAAATTTGATCCAAGTTACAGCGGACCATACAAAATAATACAAGTCCACGACAATAACACCGCCACTTTACAAATAAAGAACAAACTTAAAACATATCATTATAATTTACTGAAACCCTATGTTTCAGATGTGGACCAAGCAGGTAATCATAGTCCAATTGATGATCCTGATATCATCAGCACAAGCGAAGGAGCCAAACTACAAGATAACGGCAATCAATAAGACCTCTGGTCTTTTCTACCTTAATTTAGGAAATACGAAAATCGCAAACCAATACATATCATTAAACCATTACTATAATCTTACTTCCTTACATAATATGTTTGATATTTCCACTAAATATTACTCACGATCATTATTCTTTTATAGTTTAGTCACAGAAAACGATGGCAGTACATGTAAAATGACGCTATCCATTGTGAAACTGCTTTATTCACAATTACAACTAAAGAAATACCAGTAACATGTCAAACTAATACCATTCACGCAACCACGGAAATTAGGCAACCAATTTCAAAAAAATCGATGGTTATTTATTTTTTAAAATTCTGCATAATGTACTATACTATGCATGAACAACGAAGACGACGACATAGTTCTTCAAACACTAGAATTTTAACAATAAATGGCATGTGTAAAGCCCATTCTAATTTATATACAATGGAGCCCCAGTTATCTCTATTCAATCAAACGCTGAAAAAGTATTAATAAAACAACACTTAATTCAATAAAATTGGAACCAATCAAAATAACCCATGTCGATCTATACGAACTGAAATACGCACAACATCGGTTGAACCAATTCGATGAACTACTTCAACAACAATTGAACATTTTTTATACAACATGAAGAATCAATACTACATTATGCTAAAATGTTGATATCGTCGATAATATCACTTAAGGGCATGTATCTAATCTACAAATTTAATCTGCTACAAATCCTATGGTTACTCATAAAAAATTGTTGTCAATGTTTTAAAAGAAAACGACAAAACGATGGCAATGGTAATGGTAACGCCACTAAATTAAAATTCATCAACTGCTGTTTCGGTGATGGTAATGCTGTTAAAAATCAAATACACCCATCAACAAGCATCGACGCAGTGAAGTATTACAATGAATCTTCTCCCGAAGAAGAAAGGTTAATTGTACCAAGTACGGCACCGCCACCTCCATATAACTCTGATTACACACCATCAAGAGGAATAACCCGCAGCATCACTAGCAGTGAAGCAAAACAAAGGCAAAGATCGATTTCATTTAATAAAACCTAATCAATCTTTTAATAAGGGGGGAAGGATGTAGTATTCCAGATATTATCCCATTTTACATAAATTTTATTTCAGAGCATGTGCAATCACACATTAAATTAAATTGCTGATTAATCAATTAATATTTTATAAATTAATTACCGCAATAATGTAAATCAGTTAGTTATTTCTTAAGTTTGTAATGTAATATTTTTAATTAAATAAACATTTTATTAGAGAAATACTTCTCCTATCTTTATTTAATTTCAAGTAAAATAATTATTGTTGACTGGACAATTTTTAGAAGATTTATTAACATCAATTTTACATTGAATGCTATACGATACTTCCGTCCGTTCACAACATAAAACTTGATTGTAAATTAAATAATCATCGTTTCGTTTTAGGATCAACGTAAAAGATCAACCTGGTGACAGCAGCCTTGCCAAGTAAAATAATCTACGAGTGCATCGATTATCCCTAATCATTCCTTCGGGATACGACAATATAAACAAACTAAATTGATATATTTGTAACTTACTTGAACTGAAGCGCAATCTTCTAACATTTCTCTATATGTTTTTATCAAATTTGGAAGTAATGCAGTTTGAAACATCGAAATCATATTTTCCTTTTTGTCTAAACAAATTCTACAAATAGTTTCGAAATCATTCAAATCAAGATTTTTGTTTTCCATAGTTAAAAAAGTTTCCTTCATTACTAATATCTTGTCTTCGGGATCTGACTAGCTTCAAAGTTAATAGAATGTAAAAATGCAATACTTGTTCAATATTTTATTTATTTTAAAATTATCATTTAATAGAAGTGCAAGATTCAAACCTCCATAATTCAATGCCACATTCAATTGGATATTAAATTTTGTATCAATCACGTATGTTAAATTTAAGGATAGGTATAGTACCATTAAAATTGGTACCATTGATATTGATGGTACCATTAAAATTCCACAGTGCATCTGATCAATTTTTAAATTAGCATTTATTTGTACTATAATTATAATTAGTTATGAATATAAAATTATTTACACTATATGTTTTGATTAGAAATCTTAATATAAGCATTAAAGAAATCGTATTAGTTACATATATAACTAAAAAACGGCTGGAGCCAAAATATACACTATACAATATATATTAGTTTTAGTTTAAAGATTGTAACGATAGAAAATATTGAAGCCACAAACAAAATTTGGGTAAAGGTGTTCATAGAATCACTTAATTAGCCCATTTTCTCCGTACATCCACCTGTCTGTAAAATGAGATTTTATACATATATATATATATATATATATATATATATATATATATATATATATATATATATATATATATATATATATATATATATATATATATATATATATATATATATATATATATATATATATATATATATATATATATATATATATATATATATATATATATATATATATATATATATATATATATATATATATATATATATATATATATATATAAAGTCATCCACATTGCCGGGACACAAAATAAGTGCTAACGCAGTAAGCATGGCTTAATATACGACGCCATTTTGCTTATGGTTGATGTAAACAAAACGGACAGGAACAGATTTATCATTGTTCACATACACAAGCACTTAATATAATGATTTTAGATGTAAAATTTAGAACTGTGAATTTCAGTCTATGAGGTTATGTGAGGGATATAACGTAAGCCAATGTTTTGTGTTATGTTAAGCCTGTAAGACTATCCTGGTCGAAAAGCGCTATAGTCAGCTTGCAAGATTTTAATTTTTTTATGCTGACTGGCTTACTAAGTTTAGTAAGTACTTACCTGGGCCAAACACGCCCTTTGAACTCGTACTCATTAATAGTTTCAATTATTGAAAATAATCATAAGATTGAAAATAATATAAATTGATATTCATGGAATAGAACAATTTATACAAACAAAATTTCTGTTTTTATGAAGCTTTAACTTAAACATCATAGCGAATAAACTTTAATAAGCCAATTTTAGTATTGGTACTATTTTTATTTATTGATTTTCTTAAAGTAATTTCAATCAATTATACCATTTTTAAATTAAAATTATATTTAATTTTATTCAAATAATAATTAAAATTAAAACATATTACAGAAAACAAAGAAATAAAAAAACTTAAAAATTTAAAAAAATCCGCTTAATTTTATTATAGCCATTTAGAAAATAACTGAACTTATGAAACTTTTTTCGAATAAATTTCGATTTTTTGCTCCAATTTCCCAGATCAAATTATTTTGTATTTTTATAAATACGCATTTTGACTACTAAGTAGTTATCATCAGTATGAATTAGCTAGTTGTAATGATTCTCTGAGAGATGTTACTCGTTGCTAATTTGGTGACGGGGTTTGCAAACTTGTGTTTTGGTGAATGCGCAATATATACTTTCCAAGTATCTATCAAATTGCTACGTCAACCAATCAGCATCGATCACGTGTTTAGTGTTCGGCCAATGATATTGAAGTATTGGACCACGTGGTTTTATCAATTTCTCTCAATCTCAATCTAAAAATTGAACGTACAAAACTAAAAATGAATTATGAAATTAAATAATTTTAATTGCAAATACCGTTTCAATTCTAATAGTTCAACTTCAATTTTGAAATCTTTATTAAATCAGAATTTGGAATAGGTCCTTTATCTCAGTTCATCGTGTCTTTGTCATATTTTTGAATGAAGATGCTTCCATATGCATCTAGTTCGATTGGGCAGGATACCGATTTTAAAAGTTTTAAATTTGATTTGTCGATTTTATGATTATTTTCAATGACATGAGCAGCTATACATGATTTATCGGTTCGTCCAAATTTTATGTGTGCCATTTGCTCTTTGAATCTTGTAACATTTTGTCTTCTACATTATCGAGCAATTTTGACATCCAATGCAACAAATTCTTGACTGCTGTTCATTGTTAATCATTGTTGTCCTTTGGATTTCCTAGTAGCTGCATCAATTTGGATCTGCTGATGGGAGCTATTTTTAAATTATGTTCTCCAAATTCTTTTCCTATTTTTTTGATGCATGGTCGATAAAGTGTTAATTTAGACCATTTATTTTTATCGTTGTTGACCTGTTGTTGCGTTAACGTTGTTGAATTACTTCTCAATATTTTAAAATTAGTTCTTCGAATCATATTGGTGATTGTACTTGGATCGAAGCCGTTAAATATTGGCGACTTGTTTAATTTGTTTTAATTCTTGTAAAAATATCATCAACGTATCTATACCAGACTGTTGGAAAGTAATTGAACGTTTGTTTGGCTTCAATTACTTTCCACAAACGTTCAATTACTTTCCAGAAAACAAGCAAATGTATTTTTTTTAAAACCATCAAAAGGACGAACAGCAGAACAATTATATAGTGCGTCAGGTTTTATGTACGGAGATGTCATTGCGAATAACTAGCTGTTTCTTCATGCTTTTTCCGGATGTGACACAACTTCAGCTCCTTACAATATCGGTAAAATGAAATTTGTGAAAACCCTGGAGAAACATTTAGAGTTTGCAAGTGGAACGGCTTTGTTTCTCAACAAGAGAGTTGACCCTGCTTTGCTCACTGTAATTGGTGAACGTTTTTTTATCTCTTTATACGGTGGTAATAAAGTTAATAATTCTCTTGACAGCCTAAGATACAAACAATTCGCCAAGGCAGTGACAAAAAGTACATTTAACTTATCCTCACTTCCTCCAACACAAGACACAGCTCGCTTTCATACTTTCCGAGTCTACCATCAGGTCCAGTCGTGGCTTGGTAATTATAATGATCTTGAAGACTGGGGCTGGAAAAAATGTGAACTCTAAACCTCCAGCACCCCCTGAGCTTCTAAAATTGATCTTCTGCAAATGCAAAGGAAACTGTGGAGCGATGTGTGGATGCCAAAAAGCAGGAATGAAATGTTCTGCAGTGTGCTTCCATTGTTCTGGAGAGACTTGCAGCAACGTAATGGAACTCTCAGATTTAATAAATGAAAATGACTTTGATGATGAACCGCCAACATTAACACCCCTTCCTTCTCCAGTTCTCCCACTGGTATTTAATTCAGAAAGCCGATCAGATGCTGAGCCGCAGCCTGGTCCATCGAAACGACTGAGGACGGAGTAGTTCTAATTTAGAAAATCACCGTGGATTATGCCTATTGGGGATACCACGTAAAAAAAAACGCGCCTCTAGACTCTACCTCGTGGGTGGTGGGGAAAATGAGTCGAAGTAATTAATTATTAATAATATTGCAAGAATTTGTAATTAAAAAAGTTATAATAATAAAGTAAAAAAAAAGAAAAAAAAAAAAACAATAACTGATGACATGTTATAGGTACACACGTATAATATAGGTATAGTTAAGAGTACTGAAAAATAGTACTCACTTCGGAGCGCTGTAAAACCTTAGCTATTGACTTAATGAAAAAATGATGCGACTAAAACTTGTTCCTCAAAAAACGATGTACAAAAATGGTCAGACATCATTTTTTCGTAAAATAATAAAAAAAAAAGTTACATCGAAAAATATAAATTTTTTTCTCAAATTTCCGAAGATTTTCGCTTATAACTTTTTTATTTATAGTTCTACGACAAAAAGTTACTGGAGCAAAGTTGTAGAGAATTTAATTTGCAACAAAAAATGTTAACAAATTTTTTTTATAAAATAAATAGTTTAAGAGATATATCGTAAATACCATTTCAACCCCTATTTTCAAGATGGCGGCCATGGGACAAGGGTGGCGACCCCACAAACTTGGTTTTAGACCCCCCCTGCACATCAAAAAAATAAAATTGCGTCCTCTAAAAAACGCAACCCAAAATGTAACTTTTCAATGGACTAAAATAATAATAATAAAAAATTATAATTTGACATATACAGGAAACAAAAAAATCAAAATTTATTATAAAACTGAATTTTAAAAAAGTCACTATTATTTTGACATTAGAAATCATGAAGACTTAACAACGAACGAGTTACAGAATCGTAATACAGCGTCTTTTACTATGATTTAATAGCAAAAGAGATAAAAATTAAAAATATTAAATCAATACGTCAAAATACAAAAAATAAAGATAATAAAATTGATGTATACATTATATAAAATTAGTTAACTTTAGACCTCATTCAGAAGTAATTAAAAAGTATATAAATAATACGTAAAACATTCACAAAATTTAGAAGATATGTTATCTGTCACAATCCAAAACATGATCTAAGTTAATATTATGTCAAAAAATATATTATAATATGAATTAAATACAAAGAAAAATAGAATATAAATACATAGTGGTGAGAGACCATGCTTTAGCAACATACAGACCCGTGTTCGAAACCGGTTATTATTTTTCTTAATAATTTTCTTTTAAGATGATTTGATTTTTAATTTAGTGAGTTTTCTAAGTGTGATCAATGTGCCTACTAAATTTCGTCAAAATCGAACAAGGCGATAAACAGTTACAGCAGAACAAGCATATATAGTTAGATGGATACAGGCAAACGAAATCGTTGTTATATTCTAGAAAAGATAATGGATTCGACAGATATCGAGTATAAAAAATTCGAAGAACTTTTATACACTTTTTTAATCTACTACTTCTTTTTTGGTCAACATAGATTTATGTTATAAGACTGAAATTATTCAGGCAATTCGAAATGTATTTTCATATGACTATTAAGTACATGTTTCTGGCTAAAACTCTTTCCACATTTACTACAAATAAATGGTTTTTCTCCAGTATGAGTTCGTATATGCCTTTTTAAATTGTTTGATTTCATAAATGCCTTGTTACAATATGAGCAAATATAATTTCGTTCTCCTAAAAATAATAAAGCGATTTATATGAAAAGTGAATGAAAAAAATAGTTAACGTATATTGGTTGATATATAGATATGGAGACATTAATTACAAAAATCTAGGTGCAGCGAAAGTCCATCCAGGAATCAGAAGCTTTAGAAACGTGATACTTAGTGGCACTAGTATGGCAAGCCGTATAGTGTAATAGAAATAGAGCGACAATCAGAAGTTATTATCAGATAATATATTTATCTTATTCATTTAAAAAAAATACAAAAATGTTTTCTGCCTTATATACGTTGCTGTCAAATTTACGTATATTTGACTATAAAGTCTAATGGAAAAAAGCATACAGTGTATATGATAATGTGCTTTTTAACTATATCTTAATCATTTACGAGATTTTGATTAGTTTTAGTTTTTAGGCTCAGAACTAATTTATCTTTATGGCACACGGACTGGCGGACGAACAGACAGACAGAAATCACTAAGTAGGTGATTCTATGAACATCAATAGCAAAATTGTGTTTGTGCGAACAATATTTGCTAGCGTTACAAACTTAAATTAATATTCTATGGTATATTGTATATATGTCGAGTATAAAATACTATTAAATTATTTCTATTTCATTTTAGTCACACCCAGTTTTTTAGATTCTGATGCCTGACTTCATCCTTATTATATTTATTTGAAGAGATAATTCGATACTTGGTATGATGAGCGAACTATATCCTGATGTCATATTATTACATATTATTTCATAATTTCAAAGAATTTGGGAGAAATTTCTCATGTTTTTAAATCAAGATTAGATATTCTTTCAAACTATGTTTTGGGATCACATATTTCTAAATCTCTCATAAGTAAAAATATTAGATATTATGAAAAATGAAGAGAAATTCTCTAAACTATGAATTATAGTTATTCAAAGTAATATTCTTAATAATATAATAATATATATATTCTTGAATTTATTGCGTTGATATTTAAAAAAAAGTTAAAATTTTTCATAAAATTGTATTTATTCGAAAAACTATGATTACATACAAATTTTTTATTTTCAATCATAATTAATAAATAATGGAAAAAATAAACGAATATAAAAATAATTTTAACTAAATTTTTGATTTTTTACAAATACATACACGTACATATTTTACAATTAGATACTTTGGAATTCATTATTAAAAACTTCGCTTTAAAAAATGAATATTCATTTTCAATATAATATTATGAGATCAATGGTACTAAGTTCTTTATTTTCATTGATAAGCTTACATACGTAGTATTGCGTTGTTGTTTTAATCGAAAATTATTACATTAATTTTTGGAACATACAATCTGCGATAGTGATATTCATACTTATTGTAAAATTTTGTTAGAAAATTATCAGTGGTAAATGAGTACTTACGTGTTTATGTTGATTAGAATGTTAATGTGTTATATTATAGAAAACCAAAACCACGTAAATGTAAAGTAAGATTTTTGTGTACAAAATGGTTTTAATGAAATTTTTAATGTCATTTCTTTATTAAAATTGATAAATTTCGATTTTTTTTTTTTTTTTTAATTTTTTTAGTGTTATTTTCATAGACTACGGAAAAATGGTGAAAATCACTGAGGTCGTATCAAAAATATATTGTAGAACATATAATAAACTTTTTTGTCTTCTTACACTAAGCAAATTAAACATTTTAATGACTTAAATATTAACTATAAACGGAAATCAAAATTTAGTAGTGTTCAGTCAGTCAAAGCATGAAATAAAAAACGAAAGCCCTCTTGATTTTTGGAAATTACAAAATGGCGACCGGCTAAAGTTTTGGAAAAGAGTTTTTTCTACTTTTTCAAATTATCTGCAAAACCAAGCGCTGAAGAGAAAAATGCTTCATATAAACAAAACTATTAAGATTTATTAAAACTGAAATTGAAAAAAAAAAAAAAAAAAATTGGAAAACGGTTGACTTTAAAGGCCAGCTGCTAATTCCATTCCTAAGCACTTAAAATTTAACATATTACAAAAAACTAACAATATACTTTTTTCATTTTTCTGTTCCCAAATATTTCGTCAACGGTATCTTTCGAACCAATCAACCGATTTTCACGTTCTTAGCGGAGATTGACGCGGTTTTTAGTATTTTAATAATTATTCTATTCCATCAAAAACGATACCAAAAGAAATGTCGGAGTTATGTTAAAAAACACTCGTTCCCAAATATTTCATCAACGATATCTTTCGAACTAATTAACCGATTTTCACGTTCTTGGAGGCGATCGACGTAGTTTTTTAATCTTTAATAATTATTAAAAAAATGTCGAAGCTATGTAAAAAAAATAACTTTTTTTTAAATTTCTCGTACACGATATCTCTCGAACGAATGAACCGATTTTAACCGAGTTGGCAGCGATCGACGTGGTTTATCAAGGTTATCTGATTAGATTTGGAGTTGATCGATACAACCGTTGAAAAGTTATTCCAAAACAACCAGATTAAAAATTTTTTCATAGTTTTTTTATGATTTCTCAAAATCTACCTGTTCGAATCGATCCAAATTGTATTCAAACACACACATACATGCAGACATAGTGACAACTTCGCAGGAGTAGTCAGGGAAGCTTCCTGTAACCTCAAAACTAGATCTGATGAAAACTCGATTTTTGCAAAACGGGTTAAAATCAATAACTTCCTGATTTTTTAAAATCTTCGATTTTCTTAGCGGGAAGTTAATAATTTATATAGAAATTTATCAATTTTAACAAAGAAATGTCATTAAAAAATTTCATTGATAACATTTTGTACATAAAAATCTTAGAAATATATTTTTTTATTAGCGCAATACCTACCTTTCTAAAATGTATAAAAATTCTTCTATCATCATTCAAATCATTTTTTATTGTTTTTTGTGGATTTTAGATAATAGAAAAAAAATAGATACATTTACAATAAAACTTGATTATAAAGGTACTTTTTTTAGCTTTATAATTTTCCGTAGATAGCGGAAAACCAGAAAAATATTCAGTAATTAAAATCTTAATAAAATAACTATAAAATATTATTTTAATTTACAAAAACAACTTTAAGAAAATGCAATAATAATTGCCTTCGGTAATGTAATTTTTTTAAGATTATAAATTTTAGCTTTTATTTAAATTTAATGAATGGAATATTGAAATATGATAATTATTTATAAAAGAAAAAATAATATATGGGGCAATTCATGTGAAACGGAATGGGATCAACATTAGTTTAGCAAATAAATGAATTATAAAGAAATCTGCACCATTTATTAAATGGCAATACATTGATAAATGAATTTTATTGTTATTCATTTGTTTATTTGTATAATATGGGGTGTGTTCAGCAATAACGTACAATTATTAATGACTGCCAAACAATGAATAGTGCAGATTTCGTCTTTATAATTCGTTTATCTCCTAAACTTATTTTTAATTTTTAGTTCCGGTTTTGAACGAGAAAAAATTTTTAATTTCAAATTTCAATAAAAATTAAAAAGATTAATAATACATTTTCTATACAATTGGCTTAATTCGAAAAACAGCGTTAAAAAAATTACTTCATCGATTATGTCAAATCCTTAGAAGCCCATATATGTCCAACAAAGTCTCACACGGAAAAAAAAAATTATGTAATCACCTTAATAAAATCAAGATGTATAATTAGGTCTAATATGAACAAATTTCGAAATCTCACCTTTTTTTCGTTGCAAACTGTTTAAAAGTAAATTTTAATCTCAAACCCGATTAATTTGAGGAAAATCGGTTCTAGGTTTAATAAGGGTTAAGTTTATTTATTTTTAATGGATACCTATATTTTTTATTGAATGAAAAATTTTAAAATATTGTTTCTTTTGGCGAATGAATATTTATTTTGCTGAAATGATGAGAGTGTATATTGTTTGCATTAATGATTGTACATTACAGAAATTTGTTGAACAATTCGGCGTAACAGAAATCATTGGATGTCTATATTCTTTTAGATATCACAATATCAAGAGCCTTAGAAATTCATTCATATCTCCGCAAATTAATTATATTTCATAATAATTAATAATAGATTGATAGTTAATTATTATTATTTATTTCTCTAACACTTATGATATGGTGATGTGAGCAGAATGAGAAAAGCACAGTCCTCATTGATTTTGATTATATATGTTATACTTTCTGGTATATAATAATAAATAAATTGACAGGCAGGGAAAATGGGGAGTCCATTAAGTGCAATGAGTCTGAAGGAAATAAAACATTTGCATTTACATGGTTAGAGACGGAGCTTATAATTGTACTAACATTTTCGATAATATCGCGTATCAACATGTATTCAATTTCCACAGATACAAACAAAATTTTACAATATAAATAAGTAAATTTAAAATTTTACGCTAATCAATGAAAATATAGAATTTAGGCGTATTAGGACCCCATAATATTATGTTGAAAATGAATATTCATTTTTTAAGATAATTTATCTAAGTTTTTAATAGTGAATTTCAAAGTATTTATTTGTAAAATATTTAAATTTAAAATTCAAAATGTTCCATAGATAGGGTTGGAACGACAAAGGAATTTACTATTGTATATCTTCAAAGTTTTCGAAATTTTATTATACAAATATTCAAATTAAAAAAAAAAAAAAGCTTTTAGTAAAGAATTCCAAAGTATGTATTTGTAAAATATCTATAGGTCAAAAATCCAAAATTTAGTTAAAATTATTTTTATATTTGTTTATTTTTTCCATTATTTATTAATTATGGTTGACAAGAAAAAATTTGTATGTAAACATAGTTCTTCGAATAAATATAATTTTATGAAAAATTTGAACTTTTATTTAAATATCAATGCAAAAAAATCTAGAATAAAGCTTTTTTAATTAAGAATAATACTATGAATAATTATAATTTATAGATTACAGAATTTCTCTTCATCTCTCCTAATATCTTATATTTTTAGTTATAAGAGATTTAAAAAGAATTAAAAGTATGCGATACCAAAACAACACCAAAGTTTGAAAGAAACTTTATTATCCGTATTCGGTTTGATAAACATATTGGCCCCTTAGTATCATGTATTTAAAATATTTTTTTCATATATAAAATTTCATTTCAACATTTATTATTTTTGTTGTTTATGTCTCCATTCTTTGATCAATAATTTTAAAGTTACCTGTATGAATTTTTTCATGGTCACGTAAAGTATCCTTTCTCTTAAACCGTTTGCTACAAATATCACATGAATAGTTTTTCCCATCTACATGTTGAGTACGTTTATGATTTCGTAAATGAGCTTTACTTTTAAATTTATTCTTACAGACATCGCATTCAAATTTTCTTTCGTTTGAATGCTTTGTATAATGTTTGTGTAAACTAGCACTACCACTGAATTTTGCATCTACAAAGGAAACAGTACGTATCCATCAATGTTTCAATTATTTCTATTTCTGTACTTGATTCAGGAGTTTTTAAAAATCACAATTTTTAGAAATATTTGATGACAGCACACAAAGGAATGAAACAATTAGTTTGTGTTCATATTTAAAAAAATAATAGAAGATACTAGAGACGTCTTTCGGTTATTTAACTTATTGATTGTATGAACGTAGTTATTGTGGGATCACTCCAAAATGATTATTCAAGGTAACTCTTCGACAAGCCCTCTGTTTTCATGTGAATATTATGTATACTAAATTTCAAAACAATTGGATAAGTATTCTTTGAGTTATTTGTGCACAAAAATTGAAAGTAATTTAGGAAGGATTTACACACTCCTTAATGCAAGTTTGTCAAAAATAAATGCCTACGTTAAAAATCAAAATTTTATTTGATTTTATATTTAGAAATTTTATTTTGAAAAAAACATTTAGACAAGCTCTTCATTTTCGTTTCAATGTTGTGCATACCAAATTTTAAAATATTTGGATAAATATTTGTTGAGTTATTTAGGCGTGAAAATTGAAAGAAATGCAATCCATATGACATTTAATGTCAACAGCTAGTTATAAGCACACTCCTTTATGTCAATAACAGCTGTGCATTATCGCTGTAGTTAAAAAACTACAAAAAAGTAAATTGTAATATATTTAAAAAGGGCGTCATTAAAGTAAATAAAAAATGGCATTAAGAAAACTAAGGTATTTTTTGTATATATTAAATCTAAATTAAAAATCTTAATGTTGAAATTATCAATATATAAATAAACTACGCAACAAATTATTAACTAGTTACCATTTTCTTTGACACAAAAAAAAAAAAAGAAATCTGTAATCTTTAGTCATTAAAAATTACTTGGTTTTAACCAAAAAGTAAATGACACAACGCACATGACATGATTTGAGTGAAATCGGCGAAATCGCTGATATCGCCGATATCACAGCATTTTATTCGCACACGGAGCAACAGAAACGTTTTTTGAAAAAGGGGTAATACGTTGTTCGTTTACTAATAACAAAATATGTATATACAGTGTCTTAAAGGATTAAATACATCATGTAATAAGTAATACATAATTTAAGCAATTTAAAATACGCATTTTTTTTACAAATTATATATATATATATATATATATATATATATATATGTATATATATATATATATATATATATATATATATATATATATATATATGTATATATATATATATATATATATTTATAACTGTATAGATATTAGTGTTTTATGAATGCTAATGATTAAAGTAGTTCAAAGATTGATGCTCAATCTTATACTGAATATCTAAAAAATTAACTCTGTTATTTGTTACCTAAACTTGTTTTATTTGTTTAATGTGATTAGAATAGATACAGATTATAGCCATTGTACAATTACTGTATGGCACATCGCACATGAGGTGATTTAGGTGAAATCGGCCACTGTACTAAGAAATATTTATTAAGGACTAAAAAGTGGTCTCTAATAAATGATTTGTTAAATATTAATAAATATTTTTAACTATAAACGAATGAGTCAGAGAGAGACAACGATACATAAAAAACCATAAGTCAGGTAACGATACTTAAAGGTAAGCGACGCATACTTATTAACAATTAAAAAAAGGTATAAACAATGAAATTTTTTAAAATCTCTTTTTACAATATTATTAACAATTGTATAGAGAATTAAAAAAAATATATTACTTAGACATTATGTTTTTTTTAAATATATTTTTCATGGGTTGAAAGTACCCAAATTTGAGATTTTTCGAACCTTTAAAAATTCATATCTTTAAAAATATTAATTTTATCGTTAAAAGTCATAGGACCTTTTTTATTGGTATTTCAATAAAGAATATAAAAAAAATTTGTCCGGTTGAAAAATAACAATGCCTTGCAATTGTTTAAACAATTTCGGTTTAAACAATATGGCACCGGGTTGCGCCATGGCAACATGCATTTATATCATTAGGAGGGCAATTTGAAGAGGATCGCATAAAAAAATTGAGGTGAAATAGTTTTCGGTACTCGTGCGCCGATTCCTGCTGGTCTAAATGTATGTTGTTACAAACTTTTTTGTTTGTAAATAAACAAGCATTGACAAGTTTTTATTTTTAAATATGACCATACTAATATTTAACTATAATACAAATAACTATCTTTGTCATATACATGGATTTATATGATAGTAAAACAAAAATAGTTTTCTGTAATATATATAGCTATCTTTGTCATAAACATTGATTTATATGACTGTATAAACAAGAATAAAAAAAAGTTGCCCATATGATTTTAAAAACGAAGCATTTTTACAACGATTTTTTTATCACATGTATGATTTCAAATCACAAAAATCACGTCGTGTGCGACTATACATTGGTTTCCATAAGCAAATCATATGTATGATATCGCCGATTTCACGCAAATCACCTCATGTGCGATGTGCCTATTTCTACAGTTCATTTTGTAAACATATAAAATAATAATAAGAATCAATATATATTATATTTTTGAGTAATAGTATAAGATGTATTGGCTTAATTTTATAAAATAAATCTAAAGTTCATTTCTGTTTATTTACTCTGTTATTGAAATGATTGAAAATAATATTGACGCTTAAAAAGTGTTATAGGAAAATAAGTTTATAAATTCTTGCAGAACGTCATTACTGAAGGAATGTTGTATCTATTGCAACGTTGCTACAACAATTAGGAGAAGTATATCTAGAGAAAGAGGTTTTTCCGTTTTTGCTATCCACAAATAATGAATATGCCTAGAAATTTTTTAGGTTGAGCATTTAACTGGAAGCTCTTATGTATTTGACAACGTTGCTTACGAATGTAAAATTACATACGATTGTTGTCGCATCATGATGGAATTCTTACGATTTCAGTATTTGATTATGCATATCTTACACAGTGTGATTTTGGACATGTAAATTTCTTATGGAAAGTAATGTCTATCCGTATACGACACAACAGTTGCAACAATACCATATATGTGATAAAAGTATAGCATGTAATCTAAGATATAAATATTGCGGGATATTATAAGCATTTACTTAATATTCGCTACTCCTCATTCCATTTCTTTTAAGCGTAGTATTTAAAAAAATTTATTATCTGTTTAATAAGATGCACCTATTAAGCCTGTTCTATATGGTTCAGGACATGAATCTAACCTTCTTTTGTTTGTATATAAACAAGCATTGACATGTTTTTATTTTTAAATTATTAAAAATAACATTATTTAACTCTCTATCTTTGTCATAAACATTGATTTATATGACTTATAAACAAGAATAAAAAAAAGTTGCCCATGTGATTTTAAGAACGTAGGATTTTTACAACGATTTTTTTATCACGTGTATGATTTCAAACCACGAAAATCACACCGTGTGCGACAATACATTGGTTTCCATAAGCAAATCATATGTATGATATCGCCGATTTCACACAAATCGCGTCGTGTGCGATGTGCCAATAACTTATACCGAAAATGGCACGATTACGATATACGTGGCGCCTCAATTTTTTTATGGATTTTGGTAAAACAAGCCAAAATAATACGAAAATGAAGTATAACAAATTTTCGAGTTTTCGTCTATTTTTCGAGTTATACATGGGTGGTTTAATCACAGGTTGAACGTTAGGGCCAAAAACCAACTCGACCCGTGCAAACTAAACCCCACAAATCTATGGGTAATTTAATCACAGGTTAAACGTTGGGGCTAAAAACCAACCTGACCCGTACAAACTAAACCCTAGAAATTCATGGGTTAATAACAGTCGAAAATAGCCTACATCAATTTTTAATAGTTGTATTTAATATGCAAGTATTGATTTTTTTTTAAACGAATTAAATTTCGGTTATTTGTGCTTGAATAGTGTTTAAATTATAACAAAACATAATAATAAAATCTTGTAAAATGTTTTAAATTGTGCTATTTTTGTGACATAAACACGATAATTTCTAAAAATAAGTGTCGATAAGTCGAAAAATAGCCGAAAACTCGTAAATTGGTATTCTTTATTTTCGTCTTATTTTGGCTTGTTTTATCAAAATTAACCTCAAAACGAGGCGCCACGGATATCGTAATCTCCCCACGAAAATAAATACTGTTGGTTTAAAAATATGAAAAGTAAAAATTTTTTTGGGTGATTTTCCACAAAAAAAAATTCTTCGAAGCTATATTTAATCTATTCTAGTATATAATTTATTTTTCATGCAGTCAAAAAACAACATATCGTTTTACAATTTGATCTTTCATATCATAGCACAAATAACTATATCGTTCGCTTGTAGTCGAAGCATTACTTAGGTACAAAAATCTCTTAAGTTTTTAATATTTTCAGTTTTTTTATATTATTGAAAAACATGTCTTCTAACTAACATATATTTTCATTAGTGAAACAAATTTTTCTTTAAGGTTTTTGAATATTGTTAGGTTTTCAAAATTCAACCTGATAGATTCATACCCTCCATGACTATTTATAAAAATTTCATAGAATTTTATTTTTTTTTATATACTGCTAAGTAGATATCGAAAAATAAAATATAAAAAGTTCTGTTTCGCATGCTTTAAATTAAGTGGAGTAAAGCTAGGGCCACAGATTATTCAATCAACTCACCTAAACTAACATTATGAAGTTAAAAATTAAAGCTACAAACTAATTACTATTAGACTCTAATATATGTATATAAAATGTATAAAGGGTTTCGTAAAGGAATGAAAATAATTAAACTAAATAAAAATCTATAAACACATAAAAAACAAATTTCACAATAATTTTTAATTTAAGCACTCATACATGTAGTCAAAGATATTTTTCAATAAGAATGCTTGACTATAAATAAAACTTTTGATGTAAGATGGTCGACAAAACGATACACTATTGGCCACACTGTCTCTATATATTGACTGTACATGAATGCACAATAATATTCTGCTGAATGGTAAAAAAACTTATAATCAGTAATCATATAATTACTAATCGGAAGCCATTTTAGTTATCGGTTTTAAAATTAACAATCTAATATTTCATAAAATTGTATAATTTACATTACTCATATGTCAAACGTCAAAGTAGAAAAATGAAATGTAACACATTTTAAAAAAATACGCATTCAGCCCATACATTAAGATAGGAGTCCAATTTTTTTAAAGTGAACTTGTGAGTTGGGGAGAATTAAGTATTTTAAGTAATTTACAAAACTTGTATTAAGTATATCTTTGAGATCGGTTAGTTCACCACCAGAAACCACAGAAGTGGAGACACAACTCCACCCTGAGGACATTCTCTGCCAACAAATCCCCCAACCGATTCTCCACCAGAAGTGTTGGTGATACACTTTGCCTCAAACATGTTTCCGATCCATGTTACCAAGATACTATCCACCCCATTCCCAACTAGTACAATGCGCACCACCACTACCGTTGTGTTATTGAAAGCTGCGTCAACATGGAATAATGCCATTGCCTTTCAGAAAGCACTCCTCCAATCGGCGGAACGCCGCATTCACTGAAAGTCCGGTATTCTGACAGTGATCTCTACAAAACACGTTTCTCGAATATGTCTGTCTATTAATCGCTCAACAGTTTTGAGCAAAGTTTGGGCGACCAGTTTTGTATATAAAAACATCACGGGATGCTTCCCACTTCCTGGGTGTATATTATAGCCTAGAAGTTTTGAAGATCTTTGAGCCTACCACCTACTATATCCAGTCCCTGCTGTAACAGACCCGGAAAGATGCCGTTAGCGCCCGCAGACTTTTAACGATAGAAACGCCTCACGGACCATCCTACTTATGAAGTATTAACGATGACTTTTGCCCTGGCCCAAACCAGTCTATTTGGACGCCTTCCATTATGCCTCTGATTGTTGACAAAAGATGCGCCATATTTTCGGACCCCGTAAGGGATTGTCCGACAAGTTTTAAACTACCAAGTTTTGCGGTATTATCTTCAAATATTTCTTTTTACACCCTGAAGATAGCGGATATCACATTGATGTTTCCACAGAATTCTCTCGAGATTCTTTTCGAATTTTTCCGTCTATACCCCTGTGCTTTTCCCTAAAGACAATCCAGCAACGAATCCGATCCAGTCAATTTCGCTTTATTGAAGGATGCTCAAGTTTCATAGCGTAATCTCTCAAGATAACGATTCCACCATGGAACATCTCTAAAACCGGTTCAACACCTGTAGGGAAATTATGTTCATACGATAACATCGTAGCATCTTGAAGCTTACTAACTGCAAGATCTACGTCACCCTCTGTATGTAACCTATTCGCTCCTTCACTCAGTAACCCTTAGAATTCCTGCCTGTAGACATTCCAATCATTGTGCCTGGGATTCCAGTAAGAAGTCACAGTACGAGGATTGGCGTGCATGTTGAACACAATGTGTTAATGATGGAGGGTTCATTTGAAACTTTACATCCCGATACACACAAGATTTTCAAAAATCAGGAAGTTATTGGTTTTACCGCATTTTGCAAAAATCGAGTTTTTATGAGATCTCGTTTTGAGGTTACAGGAAGCTTCCCTGACTACCCCTGCGAGGTTGTCACTATGTCTGTATGTAAGTGTGTGTGTGTGTGAAAGTATGGGAACCGCTTATAACTTTTGAACGGCACTACCGATTCATCGCAGTTGTTGCCATTCAAAAAGACTTGACCAAACTTAGATTTTGAATACAATTTGGATCGATTCAAACTGATAGATTTTAAGAAATCATTAAAAAAAATAAGAAAAAAGTTTTTATTAATGTGTTTTTTTTTTGGAATAACTTTTAAACGGCTCTATCGATTAACTCCAAAAACTAATCAGATAACCTTGATAAACCACGTCAATTGCTGCCAACCCGGTTAAAATTAATCCATTCTTTCGAGAGATATCGTGAAAGAAAAATTTCAAAAATTTTTTTTTTTTACATAACTTCCGACATTTTTTTTTCGGATCATTTTTGATCAAAGAGAATTAGTATTAAAGCTCAAAAAACCACATCGATCGCCGCCAAGAACGTGAAAATCGGTTTCTTGGTTCAAAAGATATCGTTAACGAAATATTTGGGAACAGAAAAATAAAAAAATTATATTGTAAGTATTTTGTAATATGTTAAATTTTAAGTGCTTAGGTATGAAATTAGAAAGTTGCAGAGATGGCCTTTAGGATCAACCGTTTTCCAAATGTTTTTTTTCTATTTTCTCATATCAAAATTTAGCTAAGATGACTTTTAAGACGATTCTCTGTAATCGTGAAACTCAATAAACAATTGCTCAAAATTGAAAATACAAAATTTCTTTGGTCCTCAATAAAAATTTAAAAAAACAATAAAATTATAGGAGGAGGTGGGACTGATGTCCAACCTAGAACCCTCTCAATTATTTGGGAGCGACTTAATGAGCACATCCCTTTAAACCGCGTTGTTCGAAATTACCTCGATACCACCAGATATCGAGATGAAGCTTTCGAAGCGGGGAACGAGAGTTTGGTCTCAAGAAAGTCATCAATAGCTTGTTCGATTGTTTACATCGTCACCACGATGTACCTTTATACCGATATACCTCTTCGTCTACCCAGTCATATATCATTCTTCTACCCAATATCTTAATTTCAAATATATTCAATAGTCGAATGTGAATAGCCTGATTGCGACCATGTACCATATAATGCCGTGTATTTTTTACGATGTTTAAAGTCGAATATCTTCTTTAATTTAATTGTTCGATAACACGTGCTGAACTTCTGTTTGACTAGAATATATGATTCTATATGACTTCAGGAGTTATATATTTCAAATTCATAAGTTTATCTAACCTTACAATTTTCAACTGACCTTAAGTAATCTAATTTGAATAATTTTTATGCAAGGCTTTATTACAACTGTATCAACTTTTGTAAATCACGTTAATTTTCACAAACTCACAAGTTCACTTTCCAATAATTAGGCTAGTGATTGCTTTTAATTTAGACAACGAATTCTCAAAAAAAGGTGAAGAGAGAAATGCTTGGAACACGATTTTTAGCTTCGTAGCGTTGGGCAAGTTGGAAAGCGAACATATCAAATGTCCCCGCCCGAAGCCATTGAGCCGGGAGTGTAGGGGGTAGGTGAGGTTTTACGGCCTCATTTTTCGGTTTTTCGCCTAAATCTCGGAAACTATGCGTCCTAGCGAAATGACCATTCTATAAAAAATGAAAGCTGATTAAATTTGTCACACATTTTAACCAATCAAGTTCGATATCATGTATAGTTTTCAAGATATCTGCTCTTGAAAGACTGTAAGTTTGGAAAAAAAACATTTTTGTCTCTGATTTTTTTTAACCGGATAAAACTCATCAACATCACCCAAAAAATATATACCAACAAGTTTTAGAACATTAAATTCTCTTCAAGAATATATATTACTTTACTATTTTATCTATTTTCTTCAAATGTATAAAAAGTATTTAACAATTCAATAAATATTTAAGATTTTTATAGTAAAATATATAATACGATTTTGAAAAAAAGTGAATATTGAAAAAAGTTAACACTATTGCATTTTTTTGAAAAATTAATTACTACCATAAGTCGCTCAAAATCTTAGAATACTACTTTTTCAATGAGTTTACAAATTATAGTGGAATATTTTGGTGTCAAATTTAACGATATCCTGATTGTGGTTCGTCAAAATGAGCAGCAAGTGTTTTGTATGTGATGAGGAAGTCGCTGTATCAAGTACTAATGTTTCTAGTGGATGAAAAAGGTATAGTTTCCTTTAAAAAAGCCAGTCAAGAGAGGGGTGACGCCAAAATCAGCCAACTAGCCAACGTGATCCAGTAATCCTAACCTGTAAGGAAAACTATAAAATTACAACTTCTAGTCAACTATGAGTCTCATTCGATTAATAGTTTCTAAAGGTAATAACAGATTCCTAATCACAAACAAAACACTTGTTGCTCATTTTGTCGACACAACAAACACTCGCGATATCGTTAACCTAATGAGAAAGCAGTATTTTAGGGCTCTGCGCGACTGGTGGCAGCAAAGGAACTTTGCTCTATAAAATTATTATACATTTTAATAATTATATATCGTTGTTAATATTTGATTTATATTTTGAATTGTTAAATATTTTTTTACATTTGAAGAAAAAGAGATAAAACAGTAAAAGAATATATATTATTGAAGGAATTTAATTGGATTTATTTTTTTTGGTGAAAAGTTATCCAGTCAAAAAGAGCTAAAATGTGAGGCAAAATGATTTTTTTTCCAAAATTACAGACTTTTAAGAGCGGATATCGCGAAAACTATACATAGGATATTGAAAAACTTGTCAGACTCAAATGTGTAGCAAATTTAATCAGCTTTCATTTTGCACAGAGTGATCAGTTTCCGATATTTAAGCGAGAAACTGAAAAGACCTTGAAACTAGCCCCTCACTTCGTCTCAAAGGCTAACTACGTGAATTTTTGATATGTTTATCTCTTTACTTGTCGAAACAAAGTTACGAAGTCAAAGTTGTGCTCCAAACATTTCTCTCTATACCTTTTCGTTGGTTAGACTATTAGTGCTTAAATTTGCGTTGATTAAACTATTGTATTTTTTTTACAGAATCGTGGTTCTAATCACTTTTCTTCACAGGACTATATAATTCATAGAACAAAAAATTTTTCTAAATTGCCATCTACTTTTATTTACGGTATCTACTCTCGGATTTCATAATTAAGCCGTGGAATGATTTTTTTAATAAAATGAAATTGCTATTCAATTTTTTTATTTATTTATATAAGAATATAACTTGTGAAAAAGTTGTTTATTGTATAAATGTGAAACTGAAAATTCATAATTTAAAATAAAATATACTTACCACATTGAGTGCATTGATACGGTTTTTCTCCTGTATGGGTTCTCACATGAACAATGTAATTCGTTTTATCTGAAAACGTTTTTCCACAAAGAGTACATAAATAACGTTTATCTCCATGAGTCTAAAACAAATATATTTAATAAAAAAGGAGGTAGGGTATTTTCATTATATCATATATTCATTGTTATTTTTACCATTAAATGACGAGTACACGCACGTACAGTTTGAAATTTTTTCCCACATATCATGCAGACTGAATGACCAAGTAAATGTTCTCTTAAAGTACTTTTGCATCCACAAGTCTGTTTACAAATTTTACAACGAATTACTTCCGGTGAATGAATTCTAAGATCTCTAATAAATTCAAAAGATTTATCACAGTATATACATTTCACTATTTTCGAATGAACTAATTTTTGGTGTTTATATAATTCTACTTTTAATTTAAATACTTTTTCACATTCTGTGCATTTGTACTTTTGTACAGCACAGTAATTATTGTCATTTGATTCACTATTTGTATTTTTACTTAATTCTTCTTTAGTAGAAATGATTTCATTTTTTATAACTTCACTTGAAGAAGTTTCCTCTGCATTACAAAAATTAAACGAATCATCTTCATTTTTAAAATCATCGTCTTGGTCAATGAAATTTTCAACTTTTATCTTCTTTTGTTCGTTTGTAAAAATTTCTTTTAATAATTTTTCAGTTGATAAATATTGAATTTTAAATTTATAAAATTGTTCCAAATATTTTAAACATTCAACGCAGAAACTTTTGGGAAATGAATCATCTGGAGATATCTACAAAATTATAATTAATGGTCTAGATGTGACCCTAAAGATCCACACTACGAACTTTTCCATAAAGAAAATAATAAATAGTAACTTTTTAATTACAAGTATGGGTATTTTTTTAGTTTAACTTAAAGAAAAGGCCTGATCGATTTTGTTCAGTGAATTTTAAGTTATATTATTACACGTCTAATGACATTCTTTTTTCTCGAGATAATAGTGACGAATAACTATTACGAACGTACATACGCACATACACCTCTCTAAATCGATGGATTTGGGTTTTAGTGATCTTTATACGTAAAGTAAATGTAAAAAATCAGGATTCACAAAATCGGCCCAAGTATGCATGCTGAGAAGTTAGTTAATAAAATTATCGTTAATATTTTCGGGTTCTTTCGACAATATAGATACGTAGTTATTTTCTGAATGTACTTTATCCTAGTGGGGCAGATCTTAGATACAAGTAATTATATGAACTATCTGTCCATATATTCCTTATCTAAGAACGCAAGTCATTAATTTTGCAAGTATAATTTTACCCTAATAATTTCGGAAATTTTCTGATTAATTCCAATTAAAAATTTTTAATAGGATTGAATAGGTTTTAAATGGAATGAATTGCTTTTAAATAATAATTTCCAATTAAAACCAACCAAGCCTATTCAACTTTTTTTAATAGGTTATGATTGGAATAAAATGGTTTTAAATGGAAAAAAATTTCTAATTAAAATTTAATTCGTTTACAACCTATTCAAAATTTTGAAACAGTAACTATAAATGAAGTTTAATTGGAATGAAGGGGAAATGAATTTTAATCAATTCAATCTGAAATAAATTTCCAATTACAGCCATGAAAATTAATTTTAATCAATAGATAATAATTTCAATAAAATATATTTCCATTCATTATATTTATTTTTTCTATAAATGAAAATAAATATCAAAGCGTCGTAGTGTTGTTTATATCGTTTTCATTTTATACGAAGTATTTATATTTATAACTTACCTTTACTGAAGCACATTCTTCTAACATTTCTCTGTACGTTTTTAATAAATTAGGAAGTAACGAATTTTCAAACATCGAAATCATGTTGTCTTTTTTATTTAAACAGATTCTACAAACTGTTTCAAAATCATCTACTCTAATAACTGTTTTATTCATAATTATACATAAGTTTGTGAATGAAATTAATTAAAAATGACAATTCACTTAAAAAGCGATAGTTTAATTTCATGAACATAAATATCAATTTGCTGAAGTTTTTGCAAATGTAAACACTATTTAATTAGATATTTATGCACACTTAAAATATATTAATAGCTAACATCTTACTTACAAATCTCTCTAATAAAAAATTATAAATTAAAATATATTTGATTTTTCTTGAATGTTAAAAATTTATAATAATTAAATCAAAAATATATTTTTTAATTTAAAACTTAATATTTTGGAAGCAAATAAAAACGACAAAAAGTCTTAAAAAATTGTTCGTCATCTAATTATTGTTATAATTATGAGATAATAGATAAACTAATAGATACCCAGACCTTTCATATTTTCTTTGATACTTCACCTCTTTGTTCGTTCTTTACACCTGGAACCCTGTGAATAAAATTTAACGTCTCACAAGCAATACTCTTATACTGAATTTCTTCATAATTCACGCTCAATTGAACTTAGGGGAACCATGGAGATTAAATTTTTTGTTCACTCACTAGTCCCAAATTTATGTTCAGCTATCTTCTGGCTACACAAATTTATGTGCAATTAACTTCACTCTACAGAATAGTTGGAAAATGCCTTATTTAAAATCCTCTTAGGAAATTTGTTATAGCTTTCTGAAACTATAAACTATATTCCCACTCAACATAGTAACTTCAATATAGATTAAATACGATGACATTATTTAAAACTATATTTTTAGTTTTTAGCTACATTTAGTGAATATTGATATCAAAATTTTTTTATTGCATATTTCTCATATATTAAAAGTATATTATATATATTAAAAGTATATTATAGTTAAGATTCATATTGAAGTATAAATTTGAATAGTTAGAATTTCGTCTCTCCTTCCAGTTGGAAAAAGCCAGCTTTAACAAATTTATATAATAAAAAAAAAAAAAAAAAAACAACAAACTAAGAAAAATGCTGTAGCATATTATACTAACAAATTTTGTAAACATTTTCAACTTCAGTTAAAAATAATAGTACTCTTACAAAATTTATGACTTTTAAAACTTATGAATACCTTTTTTTTGTAATTTGATAGATTTTTCATAATCTAAAAGTATCATATCCAACATGCTGTTTAAAGTAAATAAAATAATGTTTTTTCTGGTTTTAATCATTGCTTTTACTGGTATTCAAACCCTTATTTTTCATATTTTTTTTAAATTGACAAAAATACTTATAGATAAAATTAAAAAGAAATTAATATTAACACTTTTACACTTAGATTTCAAATGACGTTACTAAAATTTAGTTTTATTTCAAAATTGTTGGTATTATATGGATATGTATTCAGTTATCTATGGAATGAAATTATTTCGTTGATATGGAATGAATTTATGTTTGTTGCCAGGCAAAATTTATATACAGTTTTTGATTTGTTTTGTATATTTCACGTTCGAAAAATTAAAAGAATTTTTGTTTAATTTACGTTCAATAAATCACAAAAATATACGACTATTTTACAGTCTTGACCTATTATTTATATTAAATTCGCATTTCTATTACAAACCAACTAACGCCACTTATTATTAATTCTTCGAAGAGGTACATTAATCACCATGGCATCTGTATTGTGTAAATTCTTTTACTTGTTTTACGACGTTTCTATAATCCAAAAAGATACTCGATTATATTTCTCGTACGAGTATGTCGTAGATTATACCATTCTATAGCTAGTGTTATTGGATTCCGGAGTGGTGTAAGAAGGTAATTGCTTAAAGGATACCAATCTATCATCATCAAGTATAAAACTGGATGGAAGTTGATTTCTATCAAATTTTGTAGACAATACACTTTGCCTTAACACGGTAGCATCATGATCAGATCTCGGCTACTTAGCAACAGCGTCCATAGCCTTCAAATTGTGATCACATAAAACTTGTACATTTAAAGAAAAATATTTTGGTCCTTCTAAAATTAATTATATTCTATTTTTTCAATATCCTTCATAATTTTACAATTGTTCTCTTTTAATAATTGTAATATTTTAACCAATTTAAATGTTAAGTCAGAATTTTAACTGCAAATAGCGAATTCATAGAGAGTTCTCAAAGTTAAAGTTAAAACAATGATATTCTAACTTAAATAAATATCGAAAATATCTACGTACTCGGGCAATTTATTCTAATATGAGTACCATGGATATAACCAATTACATGTGGAAATCTGTGCATAGTATAAAAACCAGTTTTTAAACTTTGAAACTCTTGTCGAATTTGCGGCAATCGTATATAATCTGGCCTCAATATAGTAATTACTCAGGATTCTTACCAAAAATATTCTCGAAATTGCAGTTGCAACATAGACTCCAGAAAAATCACCGAATCTAAACTAAAAGCTTAAATTCAATAAGAGTTGACTTAATAGTGATAATGCTCTTGATCTGCAATGCAAAAATTAATGGTAAATTATGCTGTAAAAATTAAAAAAAATTTTTGCCTGATTAAAATTATACTTACACATTACAAAACACTTCTAGCTGGTTTTCAATTCTTCCTAATAAAATCAATACACTATCTTTTTTTACACAAAAACTTTGAGTAAAATCAACATCATCCCAAATTTAAAAATTTTCTTGACGTTTTGATATTGCGTATGACCGATAAACTCTATCGGCTCTTGATCTGCTCCACAAATTTTCATTTGTAACAATCTGAATGAAGCCACATAATTTGAGAATACGAAATACTTGCTTGAACATATTTTTTTGCGACTGTCTGTGAGTCCTGTACGAAGATATTTGATAATGTACTTCGATTCAGCAACCTTTTTCATAATTTCAAAAATCTTTGAGTACGCGGCAGATACAGAATATGATGAACCCTTCCGGCGTTTATAAATAGGACAGGCAATGAAGTTTAATACCTTGTTGTATCGTCATTGGTCTATATATGCTTCGTCAGTTTTATTGTCCTCGAATAGACCCTGATTATTATTGTAATTAAGGACTAAACTATAGTTTTATGATAACTTTGACAATTTTGAACTTTTTCATAATTATTCTGGTACTTGAATATGAGTTTTCATATGACTGTTAAGTATAAATTTCTGTTCAAACATTTTTCCACATGTGCTACAAGTAAATGGTTTTTCTCCTGTATGGGTTCGTATATGCATTTTTAATTTATAACCTTTATAAAATGCTTTATTACAGTATGAACAAACATAATTACGTTCACCTATAAAAATTTTGTTCAAATCGATGATAATTTTAAAGATAATTGAATTTATCAGAATTTTAAAGTTACCTTTATGAATTTTCTCGTGTTCACGTAAATAATCTTTTCTTTTAAACTGTTTGTTACAAATATCACAAGAATGTTTTCTCACATCTAGATGCTGAATACGCCTATGGTTTCCTAGTTGCGATTTGCTCTTAAATTTATTTTTACACATTTCACATTCAAATTTTCGTTCATCAGAATGTCTTGTAGAATGTCTTTGTAATCCAGCGCTAGAATTAAATTTTGCATCTAAAAAATAAAATATGATTTTGTTGATTGTAATTTTCTATTGTAAATTAAAATGATTAAATTTAGGATAGATACCATCACATTCCGAAGAAGGTACAACTATTTAAATTTTAAATTAACTTTAATTTAATATGATGTATACGAAACAAGAAAAGATTCTTATCAGAAATTATATAAAGTGATGATCACAGGATGGTGACATGCGACCGCGGCTATCCTCCCAACATCAATTTATCTAATTGAAATGATGATAAATGAAGATTTGACACAGTTCTACGGTTGCTGTAGTTCACGGTCATGCGAGTTTAGAATTTTTAATTCGTTTTATTCCGTATATTTTAGTTAAACATTTTTTGGGTTTAAGTAAAATTCTATAAATGTATATGTGTTTGAAATTTACTAATTGAGCTCTTTTATTTAATATCCAATAAGAAGCATTTCAAGGAAAAAAATACTTGTATTTTTTCTTATTTTACTTCTACCATATTCATTTTATTCTTTTTTAATATAATGTATAACACCCGGAATGTAACATAAAATCAATGGATTCCTCATTCATCAAAATTGGTCCTTTAGTTTAGGTGCTATGGTGAAACATACGCACATACCCACACACACACACACACACACACACACACACACACACACACACACACACACACACACACACACACACACACACACACACACACACACACACACACACACACACACAAACATAGACTGCTAAAATCATAGTCAATCCTTTTGGATTTGTCGTAGTCGGGTAAAAATATAATCATAATTTGTGTATCATTTGACTTGGACGTAAGTAGATTAAGTTAGTGCCAAAAAATGCCTTTTGGATGTATAAATTTCCAACTGCCCTTTTCTCAATTTTCTACCACAAAATTATGGTTTTTCCCGATTGTTAAGGGTTTTCACAGCCTTGATGAGAAAGCTTAAAATTTAATATTAGGTATCCATCCTTAAAAATAATTACCACATTGAGTACAATGATATGGTTTTTCTCCTGTGTGAGTCCGTACATGAACAATGTAATTACTGTAATTACTACCTACAAACGATTTTCCACAAAATGTACATAAATATCCTTTATCACGTTTTGCATAAGACTTTGGTAAGATATTGCTATTTAACTTTAAATCTAAAAAAAAATTTCAAAATTATTAGTTATCAAATTGAAATTTCATATGCAAAAAATAAAAAAGGCAAAATGTATTTCGAATAATACTTTTTGTTCCACTTATATTCATGTATTTTTCATAATTTTGAATTTTTCAAATAAAGAATATATTCCCCATGCCCAGAAGCAAATCATATTATTAAAGAAAAAACTTAAAAAATTTGTATACAGCTTAATTATGATTAATGTAACAACTCTTTCGTAACAAAATCATAAATTTATATATTTATTTGGTAAATAGGTAAAAAAAAAAAAGATTAACGTTTTTGTTTTAACTGAAAATTATTAAATACATTTTTAAAATATATTGTCTGCGATAGTGACAAACACACAGAATTGTGCTTACTTATATTGTAAAATTTCGTTTGAAAATTATTTGTGGTAAATGAGTATACGTTAATGCTGATTAGAATGCTAATTTGTTATACTATAGAAAATGTTAATTAACATTATAAACTCCATCTCTAACCACGTAAATACAAACAAAATATACTTAATCGACTCCCCGACTTTCCTTGCCTGTCAATCTATTTTTTATGATATATTAAAAAATATAACTCATATAAAATAAAAATACATATAAAAATATAACTCATTCTTCTCACATCCCGATATGATTAGTGTTTCATAAATAATGAAAGTTAACTATTATTAATTATAATAAAAATAATTAATATAAAATATAATTATGAGTGACGGAGATATGAATGACCTTACAGACTTTTCATACTGTGCCCGAGTAGTCTTGGATATCTAAAAAATTTAGACATCTAATATTATTGCATAAGACAAAAGAAAAATTAGAGAGAGAACACGAAATTGAAATGATTTGTGCTACGTCGAATTGATTAAAAAATTTGTATAAAGTACACTCATTAATAGACCTTTTCATTTTAAAATTTGTTTCGTACTGTTGACAATAAGTTTGACAAAGATAGAAAATATTTGCTTCTCATTTTATTACATTAGTTTTTTGACATTCTGTCCGAAACAAAAACGAATCGAAAATTAAAATGAAAAGCCCTATTCAAACAATATACATACACATTCCCACAAAATAAATTCATTAAAATGGGAAAATAACAATATTTCAAAATTATTCATTCATTTCTTAAAATAACATAACAGCTCTCTATCGATTTTTTAATTAAAATAACATCGCTTTCTATTGATTTTTTAATATTTGCTAAGCAGATACAAGTATATAAATTCTAATATAATAAAATTTTTTAAATTTTGTAAATAGCATTAATACCTTCCTAAAAAATTTTGAAAAATATTTAAACAAACTAATGAATTAAAAAAAAAAAAAAAAAAAAGAACAATATTTTATTAAAACCTTCTTTAGAATTTGTGAAAACATTAATCACTTTAAAAAAATTATTTTCATTAAAAAATACATTTGTTTGAAACGAGATGGATTTCATTGATTACCTCATTCATAGTTATTATATCTCTTTAAATTATTATTATACTTTTTACGCTGCTGTTTAAAAAATTAATTTATTAAAAATAATCTTACTATCTAGTATAAATAACAACTATTATCAATGATTTGCTATTGACTATGAACTCTATAAGATTGAAAATGATATCACTGCAGTTGTTCAATCATCACACAAAATTTATAAATATATACTTATATCTGTTTACCAAATATTTAAAAATCAATGGAAAGCGATGTTATTATAATTCGAAAATCGATACATTAATGAGTGTATATTATAGAAATTTGTTAAACAATTCGGTGTAATACAAATCATATCGATTTCCTGTCCTCTTTCTGATTTTTCTTCCATTACTAATGATTATATTTTATAATAATTAATTTTATCATAATTAATAATATATTGATAGTTAATTGTCATTATTTATCAAACACTAATCATATCGAGATGTGAGCAGTATAAGCGAAGCACAGCTCCGTTGATCATATTTGTTATGTTATATTTTCTGATATATCATAAAAAAATAGATATATCATAAAAAAAAAATAGATTGACACGCAGGAAAAGTGGGAGTCGATTAAATAAAAGAAGTGTAAAGGAAATAAAGCGTTTATATTTATGTGATTAGAGACGGAGTTTATAATTATAATTAAGATTTTCGATAATATAATACTTTAACATTCTAATCAACATTAACACGTACGCATTTCCCACAAATAAATTTCAAAAAGAATCGCAGGCAATATATTCTAAAAATGGATTTAATAATTTCCAGTTAAAACAACAACATTAATCTTTTTTTTATTTATTTACCAAATAAATATATAAAATTACAATTTCATTTATACCTCTGATTAGTTGGCCGTACACACACTCGCCACAGGATAGAACGTTAAAAATTTGATTACCAATATACAATGTAATCACGGTCCATCTAGCTTGAAACGAGAGTTCTTTTCTCTGGGCTTCATGTATTGTCATCTAATGTATATTACACATACAATAGATCAATTTAATCATAGAGTAAAAAGATATGAAACTCTTTAAAAGTCTGTAAAACTCTGTCAAAGTATTTCACGTAGTTCTCCAAAATACTTTAAAAATCTCTCTTAAAAAATATGCTCATAAACTCGATTTCAAATACTTTCAAATATATACATAAAGTTTGACAGAGTTTCAACGTAAAATAAACAATCAGAAATTTTAATTGGCTCCGAAAAAAAATATGTTCACTTTTCAGAATTTTTGTAGAAGAAAAAGTTGTATCACTAATCATAACTAAGCTATATACCAAATTTTAGAAGTATACGAAAAGTAAATGATATGATATGCTTTTGGGCATCTAGACTTGAATTGGAAAAAAATGTAATAATTGACTTTTTCCAGACTGAAAGAGGAAATAACTCTCTACTCCAGACATTGTCTCGTGGACAGAATAGAAGTTAAAACAAAGTTCGTGTATGATATGTTTGTAATTGTGTATTTAATTCATATCTCTATAATTTATATCTACTCGTACAATGAAGCCATTCCTAAAGTTGTCTTCTCCGATTTTCAAATAAATTTTTTTCGATAAAATAACTTCTCCATTTCTTGAATGTACATAGTCACTTAATAAGAGTTTGACAAGAATAAAAGACACTACTTTAATGCGGATTGAAGTGACTTCAGAGTTGGAAACAACAAAATGGACGAAAAACAGAACTGTGAAAGAGCCTGAATCTCATATCTAGAACTTTTGTGACTTACTAGGTGGAGGAGTCTATGACTAGGGAATGAATGGGATATAGCAGACTGTAGACAAGTGAATTAGATGACAATTGAGTCTAATGGTACTAGGTTAATCTGGTTCATTGGAAAGACATAAAATTTATAGTTGGAGTGCTTATCGGCTAATGAAAAATTTCCAACATCTGTTCTCCGTGGAGCTAGAAAATTGTTCACCTTCTTGTCGTTTATCTCTATAAATCCAGAATAGGAATGAATGTTTAAGAAACCCATTTTTCTATTCAACTTGAGGCTTGGGAACTCAAGATTAGGAAACTAAAATAGATTTTTATCCCTTATTTCGTACAATGCATTTTAAATAAAGATCTTGAGAAAATAAACCATGCAAGATAGGAGATGAAAGAGGTGGTGGCTTGAGATACAGATTTATCAAAAGTCGGTTACAAAAATGCCTGACAATCCTTGCTTGCCAATGGAGGTCCACTCAACTATTACTAAAAGTTCTACAAAATTAGTTATGAATGTTACTAAAAGTATTTAAATTTTCAAGAACTTGAGCCCTTATAAATCTTTTTCGAAAAAACAATTATGAATGAAAGAAGAAGCGAGCTAGTAGCTCCATTGAGCAGTAGACCTCACTCATTGTGACACCTTATTCTCCAAAGGAAGATAATTTAGGTCATACCTTTCTATCGTAATTGGTTTATATTAGAGTTGTGCCGACTAAGACATTAGTCAACTGTCAAGTGATTAGTCGGTCGGGTGATTACTCGGCCAATCTGATTACAGAAAAAATTGAAGAAGACATTTTTAAATAATAAATTTCCTGAATGTAGAAGGTTCGGTAAATTTTATAAAAAACGGAACACTTGTTCAAAAGTTACACCGGAAAAAGCATAGATGATAGCAGAACATACTAAAAGCAAAATCGTCTGGTTATACCCTAGACCTACAATATGTACGGTCATTTAATAGAGTTTCAATTTTTTTGTTTTTCACTCCACCCATATCTCTATTTCAAACATGGTTTGAAATATAACATTATTTGATTGATTTATAAGATCGCTATAGCAAGACAACAAATTCAGTCCAGACTTTTTCTTTTTAAACTCTACCGTTGCAGTCTTTCACTCAGGACAAAAAATTAGTTATCATATATAAAACTTCATTTTCTAATTACACTACAAGGCTAATAAGTAACATGCTGATAACATTATTATAAATTTAATTCTTAACATAAACCAAATTTACCGCGCTTAGGACGAGGTTTTTCTCCTGTATGAATTCTCACATGAACAACGTAATTCATTTTATGTGCAAACGCCTTTCCGCAAAATGTACATAAATAACTTTTTGATCCATGAATCTAACAAAAAAATTTTCCTCAATAAACCGGTCAACAATTTTTATTTTAACTTATAATTTATTATTATTTACCCTTAAATGGCGGTTACATGCTTGAACAGTTTGAAATATTTTACCACAAGTCATACAAACTGTATGTTCAAGAACGTGTTCGCTCAAGGTACTTTTACAACCACAAGCCTGTTTACATATTTTACATCGAATTATTTCCGGTGAATGACGTCTCACATCTCTAATCATGTCAAAAGTTTTGTCACAGTACATACATTTTACTATTTTTGAATGAACTAGCTTTTGATGTTTGTAAAATTCTGCTTTTAATTTAAATTCGTTATCACATTCTGTGCATTTGTACTTTTGTACATCAGTGTAATTATTATCATTTAATCGTTTATTCATATTTATGTTTAATTCCTCTTTAACAAAACTGAATTCTTTTTTGATAGATTTATTTTGAGATGTCTCGTTAGAATTATAAAAATTGAGCGAATCATTTTTATTTTCAAAACCACCGTCTCGATCACCAGTTAAAACTTCCAGTTTTGTGTTTGTTTGTGTGTTTGCAATAATTTGTTTTAACAGTTTTTCATTTGATAAAAACTGAATTTTAAATTGATATGACTGTTCCAAATAATTTAAACATTCCAGACAAATATTTTTGGGTAACGAATCATCAGAGCATATCTACGAAATATTTACAAAGGTTTATTTTAATATTACCTATTGGAAATAAATATTGTACTTATACGCTAATTAAGTATATGCCATCTTCTGTTATTTTTTTTTTTATAATCCGTGATTCCAAACGAGATAAAGATTATCATGCACATTGGTAAATACTTTTAATTATTTTCAACAACAAACACAGATTATTATAACAACAAATAAATACTTTTAACAAAAAACACAGATTATAATAACTATAATCAAATGTTTTCAATAAAATTATTAGTTAGTTCTTTTCAAGAAACTTTTATTATATTTCATATTTACCATTCAATTGTTTCCATGTTAGTAAAATTTTTGGCTACATACTTAACAAATTTGATGTAAAGTGCATTTTTTTGTATGGTAGTCTTTTCGTGTATATATATATATATATATATATATATATATATATATATATATATATATATATATATATATATATATATATATATATATATATATATATATATATATATATATATATATATATATATATATATATATATTAAAAATAATTAATTAATTACATTAACAAATAAAAATAAAAAAAAAATTCTTCTGCGTTACAAAAAAATCATTTCATCAGCGAGTACTGTAAGACTCGCTCGTTTATTCACCAACTTCACATAAAACATTTAAATTGTTTCAAAACATATAATAAATTACAACCACAAATCGTCAACAATGCAATAAAACCATTAAACTTTTGAAAAATAAATTTTATTATTGATTGTATTCGCCAACATTTAAATAAAAATAATTATCAACATAATTATAAAATAGCACTGAAAATCCAATAAAATAAAAAAAATTTGGAAAAGAAACTTTTATTCTCCATATTCACATCAAATCCGTTTTTCTCAAACTCAGTGCGGATGGCAGCATCATAGTTCATTTCAAGTCACGCTAATAATGAATAGTCAAATATCATGCGTATTTATAATACAATATTAATATAATAAATACTTAAGTTATTTAAATATTTGTTAACAGCAATAACAAAAATTTCATATTGACGAGTGTAATAACTTTTTTTTAAATATATAATTGGATTGTTTAATAACTTAAATTATTTTTATCTCATCGATAGCTCTGTTGGATTACCTTTCGTCTCGAACTTCCTGGGACAGTTTCGATTTGAATCCCCTCTCATTCTACATTAAAATTTAACCAAAAAAGGCCAAAATTAGATGTTATTAATTTTCGATTATGTTTTTATTTTATGAATTTATTGGACCTTGATAATTATTCAAAACTATTTTATTTTTTTGTTAAGATTTTGTTAAATATTTTTAAATAATCAGTGAATAATAACAAAATACAGTATGTAAATTTAATGAAGAACTGGAAAAGAAATTTAAATTTATTAAAGGACCCAAATTAATGCCGATGTTTGTTGTACTATAAGTTTCATAGTGGTAAAAATGATATTTCAAGATGCATCCAATTTGTAATAAGCAAAAAAATGAGCAAGTTTAACAGTAGTCGCAGATGATATGTAACACCTGGCATGTCACCTTAAGCAAAATGATTATGTCGAATTCTAATTCTTAGAATTATAATTTCTTGATATTTTAAAATATAAAAACGGGATTGCAATATAGTTTTTAATATCTAAAAACTTGTGGATTTTCTATATCTGTTAAAAACTGTAAATATATTATAGGCGAGTCTATACCAGACTGTTGGAAAGTAACTGAACGTATGTTTGGCTTGTTCTTCTAGATCTGTAATGAAAATATTGCTCGGAAAATGCGACAGTGGGTTTCCCCTAGATGTTCCAAACGTTTGTTTGAAATATTTACCTTCGCTATTTCGAATAATGAATAATTCGGCTATTTCGATTAAGTTTAATCTTTTATATCTAAGCTATTTTTGCAAAGCTTACCTTACCTTATAAATTTTTTTTCTAGAAAAACTCTTAGACAACCCCTCGTTTACATGTCAATATTGTGCATATCAAATTTAATAACATTTGGGTAAGTATTTTTTGAGTTATTTGTACGCTAAATTTGAAATATTTTGCATAAAGGACTGTGCTTCAGTATTATGTTTCAATCACCCTAAAGTGTGTAGAGGGGGAGTTGTTAACGACGACTGATAGAAGCATATTCCTTTATTTAATATCTTTCAATTTTCATACACAAATTAACTCAAAAAATACTAATCAAAATGTTATGAAATTTGGTACAATATTGACATGAAACCAGAGGGCTTGCCAAAGTGCTTTTCGAGAAAAAACATTTCCAAATATAAAATGAAATTTAATTTTTAACTTAGAAATATTTTTTCGAGAAAACTCTTCGACAAACGCTATGTTTATAACTCAATATTGTGGATAACAAATTTAATAACATTTGGATAAGTATTTTTTTAGTTGTTTGAACACGAAAATTGGAAGATCTTAGATAAAGCAGTGTGTTCCTAACTGCTGTTGATAAACTCCCTTAATTCCCAATCATATCTCAAAAATCACCTATTACATATATTCGGATACTTTGTGGGCTAAAAAATACAATTACATTGTTTAACTTCCTAAGTAATAAATGATTGACATACAAGAGACGGACCGCTAAATATGATAACCAGGGAATTTTAGTTCTATTTTTAATGAGATTGTACTTGAGAGATTGTGCTTTATATGTAACATTCATTCTTTACGAAATTATTTCTAGAGTAAATTTGTGTATTTTTAACTTACTTGGATTGAAGTACATTCTTCTAACATTTCTCGATAGGTTTTTATTACATTTTGAAGTGATGAATTTTCAAACATTGAATTCATATTTGATTTTTTATCTAAACAAATTCTACAGACGGTTTCAAAATTACCTATATTTATAAGTTTGTTCTCCAACATATTTTCAGTAATAATTATCTGTCAACAAGGACCTGGACACCGTAAAATATTCGTATAACGTTTCCTAATTAGTAAATCGATGTCATTCTAAGTATATATTTTCACAGCTTGTATGAATGTTTCATAAGACATCAGATTTTCTGATCGGAAATTCTAGTTAGCATATCTGATAGTGTGTGCGTTCATATGATGCTTTGAAATATGATCAGGATTTCGGGGAAATTACAATATCGGTGGCGCCACGATATGAAGATTAATTTTGGTAAAACAAGCCAAATTAAGACAAAATTGAAGAATACTAACTTTTGAGTTTTCGACACTTTTTTAGAAACTATCATGTAGTAGCCGAACTGTTACAACACTACACCCCGCAACTCCATGGGTAGTTTAATAACAGGTTGAACGTAGGGGCCAAAAACCAACCCGACCCGTGAAAACTACACCCCTTAAATCCATGGGTAGTTTAATCACTGGTTAAACGTAGGGGACAAAAACCTACCCGACCCGTGCAAACTACACCCCACAAATCTATGGGTAGTTTAATCACAGGCTGAACGTACGGTTAAATGTTAATATTTATAGTAATAAAAATGTCATAAAAAATAATTATAATGAAAAATTATTTCTTAAAGTAGGCTGTCTCATTTTGTATTCATTCAAGTTACTTTGAATTTTTGAAAATACATGTAGATTTATGATATTAGTAATTTCGTTTTTATGTTAGCCATAGTAATGTCAAAAGAATCTAATTTCAAGTTGTTTGTTTTGAAAAATCAGACATTGAGAAAAATGGCATGCATTTGTAATAAAAATAAAAATGTTGATTTCTTTTAAACAAATTGACATTTCGGTTATTTGTGCTTAAATGTTGTTTATTTAACAACAAATAGTAATTTAATCTTGTGAAATGTTTTAAATTGTGTTTATTATTTTTCGTAACAGTGCGTCTAAAGATCGGATACAACATGATAATTTCTAAAAAAAGTGTCGATAACTCAAAAAATAGACGAAAACTCGAAAGTTGGTATTCTTTATTTTCGTCTTATTTTGTCAAAATTCATTAAAATAAATCGAGGCGCCACGGATATCATAATCGAACCAGAATTTCTTTCGAGACATAATCATAAATTCTTTTAAGTGTTTCCTTGTGATGATGTATGTATTTCGAAACTCTAATGGTGTTACTGGAGTCCAATTTTGAAAAGTGATCTTCTGAGTTGGTGAAAATTGTCGTAATTTACATAAATTGTGTGTAGTTTGACTAAAGCACTATTATATGTATGAGTATTCTTACGAACCACTAACAGTTGTTAAAGAGGAACAGCAATGGCGGATTTAAGTACTTTTCATGTGAAATAAAAATTAATCAATTTTTTCAATTTTAAAAATAAAAGATTGTAAATAAAATACGCTAATTTATTATTTTTTTAAATAAAAAATTCAAAATATATTTTAATGTCTGTAATTTTTATATTCTATTAGCTGGCCCGGCAAACGTCGTTTTGCCATATATTTCTAATCAACATCAACATTTTCTAAGTATAACAACATATTCTCAACACTCTACTTCTAAATAATGAAAGGCTGAGGCAAATCAGAATAAATAATGATATTTATTAATTTATATTTTAAAGCAGTCCCGCCCGGTTTATTGGTTGCTGTGTTAATTTTCCCATTTTATTAAATGATATTACATCGATTACATGCGAATGCAAATCTACCCTTAGGGGTAGAATTTCAGAAAATCCTTTCTTATCGAAATCCCGGTATTTAGTGTGCACCCGGAACATTATATGCACCCGATTTACTTGGTATTTGGTGGGGTATAACCGGTACCGCGTTTGTGCTGTGGTACTCATACACTTGATGAAATATATAAGATACTCCAGAACCACGAATGATTCCGGAAATACTTGAACAATACGATATGCACACTTTATATAGTTGTCAGTTCAACTTACTGCTAGTGAGAAGACATAAAGAAGTTTTATTTTGAATTTCAAATTTAGATTTTGGTTTCTATGGAAATGATGCTAATAGGATTTGTAGCATGTGAGAAAAAAAAAGACAAAAGATGTTTCACAGCTAAGAACATTTTGTATTCGAAAATTAAATTGTCGTTTATAGTATTTTTCGTTACTTATTATTTATATTTCTGACCGTTTAAACCTTCCCTGAACTTCCAAAAATGTTTCAAGATCAAAATTAGCAAAATCGGTCCAGCCATTATAGAGTTTTAGCGAGACTAACGAACAGCAATTGATTTATATATATATAGATAGACTATATATATATATATATATATATATATATAGGCCCGGCAAACGTCGTTTTGCCACATATTTCTAATTAACTTCAACATTCTCTAAGTATAACAACATATTCTTAACAACTTTCCTCTATTTCTTAATACTGAAAGCTAAGGCAAATTAGAATAAATAATATTAATATATATTTTAAAGCATACCCGGACACGTTGCGGTGACAATTGATATTACATCGATTGCATGCAAAATTTGAAGCAGATTGGACGAAGGAATTCCGTTGTCCCATACAAACTTTGCCTCTGCTTTCCATCCCATTAGGGGTTGAATTTCAGAAAATCTTTTGTTATGGGATGCCCGGTATTTGATGTGTAACCCACTATTTGGTGTGGGATACCCGTGACAAGAAATATTTATATATACACTCGTGTTTGATGTGAGACACCCGGTACCTCGTGCACCCACAATTCGTGTATATTGTGCTGTGGTTCTCATATACTTGATGAAAAATAATAAAAGGAAGTCCAGAACCACTAATATAGAAAAGAAGAGATAAATAATTTCTATTTTGAATAGCTGACCCGGGTAAACATTGTTTTGTTATATAAATTATTTCTAATCAACATCAATATCTCCTAAATATAATAACATATTCTCAACTGTCTATAACTAAATAATGTAGCTGCGGGTCAAAATCAGAATAAGTTATGATATTAATTTATATTTTGAAGCATACCCACCTGGTTTACGCGTTGCTGTGTTATTTTTCACATTTTAATAAATGATATTACATCGATTACATGCGGATGCAATTCTACCCTTAGGGGAAGAAATTCAAATCCTTTCTTATCGGATTCCCGGTATTTAGTGTGCACTCGGTATTTACCTGGTATTTGCTGGGGTACACTCGGGACCGCGTTCACCCGATAATTTTTGCTGTGGTACACATACACTTGATGAAAGGTATATGGACCTCCTGAACCAAGAATGATTCCGGTAATACTTGAACATTAACATTTAAAAGTTTCTTTATTTATCATTAAAGTTTACATGATTTTTTTTTACATTTTTCTGTTCCTATTTGTTTGAAAAACAATTTATGCAGATAAGTTTATAAGTTTATAGTAGTTAGTTTTTGTGTTAATGTGCATTTTGATTTTTCGCTTTCTGGGTAAAAAATTATAGAAAAAACCCTTCATTTGTTTCGTTACAGATACTTATAACCTACTATATACACTTATATCTAAAGCTATGTACATTTGTTACACAGTAAACTGTGTGGTAATTTATATTTTACTTTAAAAGGTACATTGTTCTCATTATATATTCCTACATCATGTAGGATTTTGTGTTGCTTGACGCTAGTTTCATAAAAGCTTTTTGTTCGTTCATAAATATCTTTAGTTATATCATCTATACTTAATCTATTTCTTATATTGACATTTGATTCATTTTGATTTGCATCACTAATCAGTCTTAACACTATTTTGTACAGTTTTTATTTTTTTAATCATGGTTCTTGAAGTATTACTCGACACTGGTGCTGCATATAAAAGGAGAGGCTTAATTAGAGTTTTGTACAGTATAAGTTTGTTTTTAATGGATAATTTGCTATTTTTACCTATTAATGGATATAGTAGATGTCTAATTCCATATGTTTTATTGCACATGGTGATATGTGTTCGATAATTTAACTTACTGTCAAGAGTTACTCTTAGATATTTTACTGTAGTTTTTGGAGTAATTATTTCGTTTTTTATTTTGATGGTGAGATCGTTTTCTCCTTTTTTTATTTGCTTAATCCTATGGCTATAGATTATAGATTCTGATTTTGTAGCGTTAATTTTTATTTGCCACTTATCATAAAATTTCATAAAGTTATTAAGAGTATTTTGAATTTTATCTAAAGCATTTCTTTTATTCCACGACGCTACATACAGCGCAGTGTCGTCGGCAAAAAGTGTTGCATTTGTAGATTGATTTGTTGGTAGGCCATTTATATAATATGAAAAGAGCTGAGGCCCTAGTATTGAGTATTTAGTATTACGTGTTTAGCATTGTAGTTGCCTATCGCTACGACTTTTGAAGCACAGTCCATCAGCATGTCAAGATCTTTAGTGTCTACTACATTTACCTTACCATTAATAGTCGGTCTGGCATAAACTGATATTACTGCTAATGAGTTTTCAATTTTAACTCCAATGACTTCTAGAGTAGAAAAGTTATAATTGAAATTTAAGGGGCTATGTTTAATACTGTTTTTTATCAAAATTAACAAACCTCCACCTGGACAGCGACCAGGTCTATCTAGCCTATAATTAGTATATCCGCTAAGTTTAAATTTTGTTTTTGGTGAAGCGCGAACTTCATTTATTAACATTAAGTGTATATCATTATGAATAGTAATGTTTTTAAGTTCAGTTCATTTAGTTCTCAATCCATTGGCATTCCAATGTGCTATTTTTAAGTTAAGTCTAGAATTATTTTTGTTCACCATTGTTCATTTGGTCTAAGTAATTGAATAATGTTAAACAGCGTTCTGATTCATTTTTTGTCCCTTGCATTATACTATTAAGATTTTTAATCATAGTTAATATAGACTTAATATTGTACATTTCATTAAATTTATTTATTTCATTTATAAGTTCATGAAAGTCATTAATATTTTCTTTAAATTGTTTATACTGCGATGCATTTTTTACCTTAGAACTAAAGCTTATATTACTATAGTTTGTTGTTGCTGCTGTCGGTGGGACTTGCTGCTCGTGGTTGAGACGTGACCTCGCCGGTAGATGAGGAAAAGTTGTATAGTTGACTTCTGGTGCTGATGATATCTTTTTGGAACTGCTCTTTTGACGTTGTAGTATACTTGAACAATGCGATATGCACACTTTATATAGTTGACAGTTCGTCATACTGCTAGTGAGAAGAGATAAAGAAGTTTTATTTTTAATTTCAAAATTAGTTTTTGGTTTCTATGGAAATGATGATTCGTAACATGTGAGAAAAAAAAAGACAAAATATGTTTCACAGCTAGGAACATTTTGTATTTGAAAATTAAATTGTCGTTTATAGTATTTTCCTTTTATTTATGTTTCTCACCGTTTAAACCTTCCTTGAACTTTCACGAATATTTCAAGACCAAAATTAGCCAAATCGATCCAGCCATTCTCGAGTTTTAGCGTGACTAACGAACAGCAATTGATTTATATATATATATATATATATATATATATATATATATATATATATATATATATATATATATATATATATATATATATATATATATATATATATATATGTATATATATATATAGATTATTGAAAGATAATAAAATCTAAAATTAATTTGCCAGACGTTAATTCGGTTGCTAACTATTGAATAAAAATTAAAAAATCATGAAAAGTATCGCCGTATGATGGTAGTTGTTAGAGAGAGACAGTTGCCGAATATTATTAAGAATGAGACAGAAAATAATTTTAAAAGTACATTACTATCATCCAAGTAAGTACAAGTTTAAATGAAAAAATTTAAAACAAAATTGAAAATAAAATTGGAATAAACCTAAATTAGAAAGAAGTCTAATTTAATTGAACACAAAAATTGTATGAAATTAATTCCTTTTATTTATTCTAAATGTTACATGTGAAAGCTGTATATAAACTGAAATATAAATTTACTTCAACTGAATACAATACGACAACACGCCCCCATGATCTCTAACGAAATGAATCCATTCCATATATAACTTGAAACATGTCCATAGCATGACACAACGCGCCCCCATGATGTCCACATCATCTCACACGTATTCATCCAATTTTTTATATTATCCAATTAAGCCGGCCTCGCTCTAGTTACCGTACATCGCACAGTCTTCCCTAACCTCCATGTCCTTGACTCTCCAATCCATCCGAAAGTCGTTGGCGAAATTATCCTTTTCCCAACCCAAACTTCCCGAATCGACACTGGCGGCAGTCCTTATCCTTGATCCTTGGCTATGGAACGAGTTGATGATTGTAGTAGATTAAATTTATATTTTTAGTTTTTATACAGCTTTCATATATAACGTTTGGAAAATTAAAGGAATATATTTTTATAGGGTATGTTGAATTAAATTACACTTGTAACTTAAGGGTTAACACCACTGTAACAGCCTAAAAAAACGTGTTTCTTTGTCATTTTTTTTTTTGGGTGGAAGGTAATGAAATTATTATATTGAAGGTAGTGTTTTAGCGTATATTTTAGCAACAAAATAGAAAATTATTATAAAAAATTTTCAAAAATGACGGTACTACAGCCATTTTCTCGAGGCGCGTATAATTTGAGGCTCTCTGCGACACGCAGTGTAGCTGTTGCAAATTTGAATCTAGAAAAAAAACACTTATTACTAGAGAAATACGCAGGGGATTTTAAAAATATTGATTTTTGTGTGATTGGTGAGTTTTGTGGATTCTTAATTACCTCTACATAAATTTTCCAGGCTTCATAATTATCTTTACTCGAAAGCTCAAATCTCATAGCACTCACTTGACGTCATATTAATTTCTGCTTATTCAATGCCTGGGCCCATAATCTATTGAAATTAATATTTTAAGCGCAGTTCTATTCTAATTTTTTATTAAATAAACTAGACACAATACAATATGTCATACCAGATATTTTTGACATAAACAACTAAACTAAACATTAAAAACTTTTCATAACAACAAAACAAAATAATTGATTTAAACAAATAAATAAAGAACGGATGTCTTGTATTCCAACAGTTACAATATCTGGAAAATAAGATTTTGAAGAGAAATACGTAGGAGATTTTTGATTAGTTAATTTAATCATTATTTATTAACAAATAATTTTTTTTTTTTTTTGTTGAAAATTTAACCATTTAATTCATATACTCGCCAATCACACAAAAATCAATATTTTTAAAATCCCCTGCGTATTTCTCTAGTAATAAGTGTTTTTTTTCTAGATTCAAATTTGCAACAGCTACACTGCGTGTCGCAGAGAGCCTCAAATTATACGCGCCTCGAGAAAATGGCTGTAGTACCGTCATTTTTGAAAATTGTTTATAATAATTTTCTATTTTGTTGATAAAATATACGCTAAAACACTACCTTCAATATAATAATTTCATTACCTTCCACCCAAAAAAAAAATGACAAAGAAACACGTTTTTTTAGGCTGTTACAGTGGTGTTAACCCTTAAATCACAAGTGTAATTTAATTCAACATAACCTATAAAAATATATTCCTTTAATTTTCCAAACGTTATATATGAAAGCTGTATAAAAACTAAAAATATAAATTTAATCTACTACAATCATCAACTCGTTCCATAGCCAAGGATCAAGGATAAGGACTGCCGCCAGTGTCGATTCGGGAAGTTTGAGTTGGGAAAAGGATAATTTCGCCAACGACTTTCGGATGGATTGGGGAGTCAAGGACATGGAGGTTAGGGAAGACTGTGCGATGTACGGTAACTAGAGCGAGGCCGGCTTAATTGGATAATATAAAAAATTGGATGAATACGTGTGAGATGATGTGGACATCATGGGGGCGCGTTGTGTCATGCTATGGACATGTTTCAAGTTATATATGGAATGGATTCATTTCGTTAGAGATCATGGGGGCGTGTTGTCGTATTGTATTCAGTTGAAGTAAATTTATATTTATATTATTTTATTATTATATTAATTTATATTATGATAAATTTACGATGAGATTAAAATTAACATGAGAGTTGCACAGAAAAATTAAAATAATACGTATAAAACTCACTGCTAAATTGCTATAAAACCATAAAAAAAAAATGACTGAAAAATGTATAATGAGTAAGACAGGAGACCGGCTTCGGCCTCACCCCTACTCAGTGATGTTTGCTGGATGAGTGGCAACAACAGTAGATGCCTGGCGGGGATAACTGACCGATTGATAGTTGTCGAGCGGTGAAAAATTAAGAGTAATATGAAATTTATTATTCTTATTAGGTCATGATAAAATAAATAAAAAATCTTATTAAAGAAAAAAAATTATCTTTTTTAATTAACAAATAAAAATAGTGGTTGATTGTAAAGGGGTGGAAATTTGGGGTTGCATGTATTTTTATATGCTGTATCATAAAAAAATAAAAACAAAAAATTTTGTCTAAAAAAATTTAGGGGTGGACCATCCTTAACATTTAGAGAAATTAGGAATAGATGTTGTCCGATTCTCAGACCTAACCGATATGCACACAAAATTTCACGAAAATCGGTCGAGCCGTTTCGGAGAAGTTATTCGATAATCACAATAATCACAAGATCGTGAAGAAAAACGCACAACTCGTCCTAATCTACTGACTTTGGATACTTTCGTAGATTGTTCTTCATAAGGTTTGCTTCTGTTATTGTTTGATGTCAGTGCATTACACGAAGTGAAAGGAGCTACACCTGTGTCGTTGGTACATAACATAATATGCGGATTTGACTCGGTCGATTCGAATATTTTTATGTTTTTCTTGTATATCGACGGTGTTGTTTTTTTTTTCACATATAATGAGATAAAAGTTATGTAAAAAAAATGATAAACACAAGGATAAGAAGGGTAAGCAAACAAATATATGGTATTGTGTTGTAGCGAAAAGAAAGGGGATATGAAATTAAAGAATAAATGTATTAAAAAATGAATGTAGTAATTATAAAAAATGGTATTACCAATTAAGAAAATAACAATGGCGCTTGCGTGCTGTGGTGTTAAAGTGGGCCCAAGTCAACGATTATACAAAGCGTTGACCCCCAGTTAGCATCGCCGTATCATCATATTTAAGAAGACCCAGCTGTTTTATTGCAACCCAAAATTGAAGGGTAAATGAGCTACGTCAAAGGTTGAGGTAAATAATTAAATCACTGATCAATGTATATAAAATAATAACAAACTTTGATATTACCTAACACTCATAAATAATGAATAATAATTTAATAACATGAATTAAAAAACGTGGAACAATATCACGTATAAATATTCATTAATGACAAACAATTATAAAAATAATTAGATAAATAACAACGACTAGCTATTTAAGCGGTTGAATACCCGACCTATCGATAACAAACTTTAATATTACCTAACACTTCTAAATAATGAATAATTTAATTACCTTAATTAAAGATGTGAAACAATATCACATATAAATACAATTATAAATGTGGTTGTTTAAAATAGAAATATTTTTTATAGTATATCTTACTGAACAACCATAACAATTTTTAAGATCTCAGTCAAACCATTCCGATCTTTTGCACGTGATATCTCCGACGTTGGATTATTTTTTTAATCTATGCTTCTGATATAACATTTTATGTTGTATGCCCTACCAATGCCTATTCAAGAAGAGCCTGAAATCTGTATGTTAATACCTAGTATACATATACATAACTAGTATACATATTTTTTAATAATATCAAAAAAAACAAAATGCGCGCGCATATTTTTGCTGTGTAACAAAAATATGCAGGCGGAATAAAACCATCGGAATGATTTAAATCTAGAGGTAGGTTGATATGTAGCGACTTTTTTTTGTGAATGATGTTAAATTTTATTAATATTATTTTTACTTTTTAAAATTTGTAAAGATAAAAAAATCGCTACAGTGTATCGTTAAAATAGAACACATATATACAGCATTCAAAACATACCAACATGAAGAATGCTTTTTTGCGTTTTTTGTATTTCCTAAGAAAATTTACAACGGTAGTGTATATTTTTTTACACCATCGGAAACTAGAGATTTCAACGAAAAGAAACCCACCAACATTTTTGAAAAAGTCGAACATTTGAGTTTTTTCGATTAAAATTAGGATGCTTTTTCGATATTTAGTCAAAATTAGGTGAAAAAATAAATATTGAAATTTAAAAAAATTACCGTATATTTTGAACATAAAAAGGTAAGTTACCACCAAATTTCGTGAGAAAAAATTTTTTTATGTAAAAGATAAAATTAAAAAACCAAAAACTTGGTTATTTGAATTTTCCACATAAATTTTGAGGTTATGTGAAAATAGTGTGACTACAAAGGTTGTAGATCTTTCTATTACCTATAACTTTGCTTTTTAAATTTTTCCCATAGAACCCCGCCTACTTCCCGAACTCAGGTCGCACGTAATTTATTTTTCCTTTCATTTTTATCACATTATCTTTCGTTTAGTTTATTGGTATTATTCTGCTATAATTATTTTCCCTTTCAAAAACTTTCTAACCTGGACTATATGTTTTATAGTTTTGCTGTAATTCTTTCAATTTATTTTAGAAAAAAACCAATAGGTTTCCATCTTGATTCTTCAAATTGTTGTAAAACACCATCTACAGCTACATTTGATGCATCTACAAATAAAGGTAGTTTACATTCCATTTTTGGATAAGTTAACAATGTGCCATTAGCTGAATCTTGTTTGTAAGCTTCAAATTTTTAACAGCTCCATTTATCCAGTTTATTTTACTTTTGTTGTTTTTCTCCACATTTTGTAACTAGTCATTTAAAATAGCTTGATTTTTAGCTGCAATTCAATAAACCGAGAAATGCTCGGAGTTCTTGAAGATTGCCAGGTCGTTCATAATTAAGTATTACCTCGACCAATTATGGGTCGGGTTGTGATCCTAACGCAAAAATTGTATGCCCAAGGAAAATAATTTCCTCAAATTCGTTTAACTTATATTAATTGTTAATCCAAATTGATTTAATGGTTCAAAAACTGTTTTAAGATGTTTTTTATGATCTTCATTTTTCGATGCAATTAAAATTTCTGATGTACTTGGATCACCCAATAATTTGAATTTGTTTGAGGTTTTGGTAGAGACTGGTTCTATTTTTTGTTTGTGGGTTTTTGTCGGGGAACCAGTAGTACTTTTGCGTTTCTTGTTTCTTACTTCTTGAAACCCATTTAATATCTCTTCTTGGTATCCATCACTATTTTCTGAATGAGTATCATTCGTATTTTGTTCCATTTTTCTTCGTACCTTATACAAGAAACAGATCGAGAACGTATCCTTTGTTTCAGAAGTTCCACTTTTTCTAGCTGGAAAGACTTGGTTTGGTTGACATATTGGCTTAATTTTTTCTGTAACACTTCCAGCTTTCGTGTTTCTAACGAGTTTTGAATTTCCGGGCTCAAGTCAATTTCTATTTCGGAATTTTTCACTGAACCATTATCACTATTATTTACATATGGTAGATATAGTTGTCTATCTATGAAAGAACCGTCACTGTTGGCATGCATAAACACAATTTACTATTTATATATTATAAATATACAAATAATTCTTTACTATTGAACTGTTATGATATGAATTAAACTATAACTATTTTTATATAATTTAACTTTCCCCCCATAATAATTTTTTCCTTCACCGAGATAGTGTTCTTCCAATATTTCAATCCAAATGAACTTTTGGTTATTGAATTATAAACATATAAGGGACAAGAATCAATAAAAATTTGCGGGTTAGTTATAAAATTTTTGAACTTAGAATTTTTCATTTTTTCTAAGTAGTGTTCTTCCGAAACATCAAACGAAATAAACCCTTGGTTATTGAATAATTAACATATAAGAGACAAAAATCAATAAAAATTTGGGGGAGAAGAGGTTAGTGATTTTATCACTAACAGGTGAATTTTTCAATTTTTTCGATGTAGAATGTTCTTCTGAAGCATCAATCGAAGTGAACTATTGGTTATTGAATAGTAAACATATAAGGGACAAGAAACAATAAAAATTTTCGTGAAGAATTTCTAGTTATTTGTTTCTATCGTCATTATAATCATTTATATGGCAATATCTAAAAACTAGATCTGTGGACACTAGAATCGAATTTCTTTTAATTTTTTCCGAATTTCGAAATAGGAGCCTTTCTGAATACATTTTCATATTCCAAGCGTTTTGTTAAGTCATTCTGTCACACTGAACTATTTTTTTTTCTTTTCAGAAGAAAAACAAAATAAATTTTTTTAATTTTTTTCAGTTATATAACTAGTCGGAACTTCATATACATCATCTCATCATCATTTCGAATTGTTTCAGTTACGATCAAAAAACATTTGTTTTTATCAGTACATTGCGTTTTACTAAAGTAAGATTAAAATATGGAAAAAATTGCTATAGCTTTAATATTTTCACTAATATAAAATATTTATATTAAATACTTACGATTATTTTAATATTATAAACATTCAATATTTTAGTTTAAGCCACAATTTTACATATTATACTATTACCATTTGGATCTTTAAATTCAGTACCATTTATTACATGGTGTGATTTAAATAACTTTTCACCTTTTATGTCATTCTGAAAACGGATTTTATTATTAATGATAGGTAAAAATCCAAATTTAATTTGTATTTTATATTTACTCTATGAATTATTTCGCAAAGTTCAATTAATAAACTCTAGAGAGTATTTTTATCAACAATACCATGGAGTATAGAAAAGGAAAAGAGTTATCTCATATGGTACTACTAATAAATGGTACTGTTGTTTCTCAGCGATCTCCAGAAGGTTATTAAATAAAAGTCCAAAAATAAATAATGGAAATTTATTTGACAATCTTTGAATACAGTTTTTCTTAAGTATTGTAAATCTTCCTTTCACACTTTCTGACTTGCTAGATTTTGTGAATCAAAATCTCTTACAATAATATCTCGATTTACAACAGAAAATTTATAACAATTTGATAACTATTTAGCACACATTCGATTCATACAATTTTTACACTTTCTGTCCTTTCTGTCAATTTGTACTACTAAGATAATTTTGTTAATCAATTGTTGCCTAGTAACATTTTTAATTTTCGCCTACTTATTTCTAGAGTAAACAAATGTAACAAAATAATAATACGATAGTGAATTTAATTCATCTCAACAGGTACTAATTAATTGATAAAAGCAAAACTTAAATAAATAAATTAAAAAAACAAACAAACAAGCAAACAAACAAAAAGAATTATAAAAATAAATAAAAATTTATATATTATAGACCACAACACATTGTTTTCCAGAAAATATAAAAAAGTATGCAGCTGTAAGCTGTAAATAACAGTTCAAAAACCTTCCAAAATGGCGCTGGTGTAGACAAAGGGTATGGTATGAATGTATTGTTTCTTTCTCTATCCTACTCTAATGATATTTTGCACTTCCTTTAAAATTTACCCTGATGCTAATGTGGCGCCATCCTAATTTAATGCATTTTGACAGACACTTTTTCATGTACACAGATGATCAAACTAACCACTATCCTCCATGAACAATACTTACAATACCTTATTTGCATATAATGACGTATGATCAATACACATATTCTGAATAGATGTATTCAGCTTATTAAAATTAATAATTTTATATTTATTCAGTCTGGTTTTTTATTGGCAGCTTCCATCAAAATGTTTTCATTCGTTTCTATGGTTACAAAATACTACTGTGAATGATACATGATTTAACATAGGAAGTTTCTAAAAAAATATTAAATGAATATTTATATTTAGAATTAAAAATAAACAATAATGCAATTTATTTGATTTTCCTTTCAATTTTCAACCAAAAAACTACAGTTAAAGGTAATTTTTATAATTGTTCAATAATTTTTGTTTAACATTTGGTATATAATTTAGATGCAAACAATTCAAAAAATAAATATGTTTTCTAGATTGTGAATATTTTACTACAAATTTTAGATACCCGTGGTGCATTAATGAAGTCCCTTCCACGTACTATGTACGATACGGATAAAAACATTGAATACGTAAAATCAAATATTAAACAAAATATGATAATAATCAATGACAACTGACAACTTGAAATGTTAATATCAATTAATAAATGATAACAAACGATAAAAAGTGAATAATAACAAAAATTGTACTTCATTAATATTAAAGAAACAAATCAGTTAATGTATAATAACTCAGAACATCGTTCAGTTTATATGGTGCTAATCTTACAAGCTCTCCTTTTAATTGTTTTTCAGGTTAATGAGTTTCAAAATTTTAAAACCTTGGAGGCAGAACATTATATACTTTTACGACATTGCTATACAGAGTGTTTTGTACCGCACTGATGGTAGTTTGAGTAATACATAGCCGAGTACAGCTTCTTGTGTTCTAATTATGGAATTCCAACCATACATTTTTAAAACGCATCACATTCTTAAATAAATATAGCTGTTGCAGTCAGTCAATATTTTATACTCCTTACAAAGTTATTTAGAACTGGACCTTGTGGAGACCTTTGTGATGATTCTTAGCACCCTTTTTTGGGACTTTAGAACCTTTCCAGCATGGGCAAAAATAGTTTACAATACCTAATCAGAGATTCTATATATGCATAGTATATTGTGATTAGTACGTTAGATTTTACTATATTGGCTAATTGTATTAAATAGATGTTTTTATTTAATATTCCTTCTATTTTTTTGAATGTGTTGCTTCGATGTTAATTTATGGCCTATTGTTAGCACAAAAAATGTAACAGAATCAGCAAATTGAATTAAACAAAAATAAGTTATTTGAAAGATGAGCAAACTTTATGTATACAAGAACAATCATAAATGGATATTTATATGCCAATAAAGATAAGAAAAAAATACTAACAATGGTTTAGGCGAGACAATTTGAGGGTGTGATATAAGTGAAAACTTCTGAAAAGTTTCACTGTTCTGAATCATATTTAAAAAAAAATACAAAATTAAGTTAAATGTTCAGAAAAGGTGATATCATCTATAGTCAATTATGAACTTTTTAATATAATAAAAAATTTACTGTAAAAATTACAGTATTGCATAATAGTAATTTTACATAGCATGTTATTAACTTTTCAGTGGGGAGTTCTTGTAATGTGACCGATTTTGTAAATCCGGAATATTAACATATCTTTACGCTTCAAGACCTCACCGAAGGACTCAAATTCAATATTTTTAGATGTCAATATGTCTATTATTTTTAGAACATATAACACTATTGTCGCGATAATTTTTCGCGTATTGAATCAAAAATTAATGAATATTTAACCTATACTTGAAAAATATTAATTTAACTTAAAGTTACTATTATAAATCTTTAATTGGATACATAAATTATCAAGTTATTAAGAATTTATTTACACAAAATGTAGTTTAAATGACGCGGAATAGTACTGTAGTCTTAACAATAAGTTTCAGAGGAAGAAATCACTTCGCATAGATGTATCACTTGCACCAGAGCATCATCAAGGAAATCTCCCACTCATACTCATAGCTAAATTTTTTTGGTGTCTGGAAGGATGTTTGGTTCTTACGATTTGTTTGACTCATCAAATGTATATTTGAAATAATCACCTAACATATAAAAATCAATCGTAAGAATAATAACTTCATTTATTTTATTTTTTTACAATCTTAAGTATCTGGCGGAAGTTATGGTCGATGAAAAGTGTTTGGCAATATTTAATATTATTTTGTAATAATATTTTATTGAAGAGATTGCGTTATTCAACTCTCAGAATTGAAGCTAAGTTAGTCCTATTTTTATTTACCTTTCTCACGAGATACTTGTAAATCAGCCATCTAACTTTCTTAGCAGGTATGCAGTGCACATATTAACACTTATCGAAGCCGCATATTTTCTTCCAAATAATTAAGTATGTCTAAAAGCTCTGAGATTTTATTATATAGATGCAATGTAAGATTTTTGAATTATTCGTAAAAAAGTATTGACTTTTTCAAAAAACTTCACAGAGCTTTTTGTGCTTAAAATTTGTTGCTTTGTGTATTTCTCTGGTTGATTTTAGATTCGTGCGCCAGCTTTTAAGCTACTGTAATATTTTCCCGTAAATGGTGGTTACTTTAAAAGATTTTGGAATAATACTATTGTTTTACTAGTTTATATTACAATAAATCACATTCTTTCTATTGTATCACACCGAAATTTAATCAGGTAATTTGAAATATATACAAAATATCATGTAAAATAAAATGATGAAACTTAATAAAATAAAATAATTATTGAATATCTTTAGAAGCGTCGACGTTTAGTTCATCGTTAGCAGTGTCGGTTTTTATTTTATAACCAGTATGTTTTTGTTCATGTTGAAATAAATTACCATGTTGTGTAAATTTTTTATTATAAACTCCACATTTAAGGAAGTACGAGCACCAAGGCAACTTTTGATAAAAGGCTTGATTTTTTTTTAATACAAAGTTTAAATATGTCTAAACAAATTCCAAAAATTTGAAGGAGATTGCCCGATCATTTAAATAAATAATTAACTTTAAAGTTGAGCAATTTAACATTGGTCTTATGGGGTAACCTTCAAACATTGATACATTTGTGTATTTTTCTCGTAAAACTGTCGGTGAATATTTTTAAAAAACTTATGGATGAAAGTAAATATATTAGTGATAAATTTAATTCAAAAACATTTACACTTGCCCGACTAATTAAAGTGTATTAATTAAAAGAAAAATAAATGCCGCCACTAGTCAATGTTAAATGTATATCTATATATTGAAAAAAATCATATGGTTACTGCGTTCCCCTTACCGCGCTAGAGTCGATACCTATCCCCACACCGCCTGGCGCTCGTACTTCCTTAAATAGCATGAGCTCATTATGAATACGTTCATGTTGCATTAAATTTCCCTGTTGTGTAAAACCTTTGAAACAATAACTACATTTATATGCTTTTTGTTCTGAATGGACTTGTTGATGTTTAAGTAAAGTACTCGAATGTGAGAAGCATTTGCCGCATTTTTCACAAGCGTACGGTTTTTCTCCGGTATGCGTACGTAAATGTTCTGGTAAAGGACTTTTGGTTGTAAATTGTTTATCACAAATATGACACTTGAAAGGTTTTTCACCAGTGTGTGTTCTTTTATGTTGAGTTAATGTACCTTGAGCTGTATACGTTTTGTCACATATATCACAGGAGTATCGTTTTCTGTCTGTATGAAGATGTTTATGTTGTTTTAAACTTTTGCGAGTTTTATACGTTTTGTGACATAAAGCACAAGTGTATGGTTTTTCATCTTTATGACTATTTTTATGTTGAATTAAATTATGATGCTTTTTAAATACCCTTTCGCAGATATCACATTTAAAAATTCGTAAATCTTTGATTTTAACATGTCTCTTTTCCACGTTTAAATCGATTATACACATTTTTGAAACACTACCCGAGTCATCTACACATCCTTCATTTTTATAGATTGAATATGATTGATTTGCACTGTGAATTAATTTATGTCTATCTAAATAACGTTGTTGGTTAAATGTTTTCTCACAAATATAACATGAAAATGATTTTTCACCTGTGTGAATTAGTTTATGTCTATTCAAATAGTCTGCCCGTGTAAATGCTTTATCACAAACATCACACAAATATGATTTTTTTCCCGTGTGAATTAGTTTATGTCTAACTAAATGGCCAGGTAAAGAAAATTTCATCCCGCAATCATCACATAAGTATGGTTTATCCCCAGTATGAACTTGTTTATGCACTTTTAAATTACCTCGATGATTAAAAGTTTTACCACAAACATCACAAGGAAAATTTTTTTCAGCGTGCATTCGTTTACATTTGTCCACAATATTTTCTTCCGTAATTTTTTTAGTATTTGTTAATAAAATTTTATCTTCTGATTCAAACGTTAAATCAGATTTTCGTTCTAATTTTGTTTTAAATACATTATCATTTACTTCTTGTTTAATCAAAATTGGTTCGATATGAAATTGTTTTTCAACTTGAATATAAAATGGTTTATCTTCAATCTTCAAAATTGTATGTTCTGATAAATGAGTGAACGCTATTTCACAAACATTACATGAAAAATATTGTTCGGTATGATATCGTTTATGAGTAACAAAATTAAATTCCGATTCAAACATTTTTTCACAAATATCACATGAAAAAAACAAGCCAGAATAAGTTTTTACATGTTCAGATTTAAATGAATTTTCTTGAACGTCAGATAGCACGCCAGGTAAAATTGATTGTTCACTAGAATGTTGATTTCGTTTGTGCCGCATTAAACTAGATTGCTGAGTAAATGTTTTATCACAAATACTACACGCCAAAGTTTTCTTTACCATATGCAGTTTATGTTGTCGTAAATTACACAGCTTTGAAATTTTTTTATTATAAATATTACAGAAAACACTATTTGGCATTTCATGAATTTTTTTGTGATCACGTAAATAAGTCTCCATGGTAAAAGTTTTATCACAAATTTCACATGAAAATAATTTATCTGCAATCTGTGGATTTTCTATTGAAATTTCTTCCAATACTTCTTCTTTAATTTTAACTTCTGTGTGTAATTCTTGTTCCGTTTTTATACATTCATCGTCAATACAAAGATTTTTTACATCAATCAACATTTTTGAAGCTAATATAGTTCACACCTATTCACAAATAATTATAATTTTACTTTTATATAAAAAAGTTTAAATGATGTATGTTTAGTTGTATGTAGAAAATAGATTCTATATACGTTCAGCTATTTTTTTCATACAATAAAAAATGGACAGTTTTCTCAAATATAGCTCATTATTTTTCCAATAGATGGATTCATACTTGGTGGTATTATTTTTGAGATAATTTTTCGAAGATGTTTTGAAATAATATTAATCTGGCGCTGAGATCTTAGCGAGAAGGTTCAATACCATCTTATCGTTGAATGAATGAATGGGGTGCAATCATTTATTCTATGATCAATCTGCAGTCAGTCCGACCACGGTCTCATACTACAGTAGGTATATACATAAAAATGCCTATGTTTCCAACATTATAGTTCTTTAAGAAGTGTCAGTTTGACATTTATGCAAATTATTTGTAAAACATGTGTATCTATTTGTATATATCTACAATTTTTTATTTTTTAAATTGAAAAAACTGTTTAATTTTCACTATTCAAGAAAAGTACTTATATTTTTATTATAAATCCGCCATTGTTGTTCCTCTTTAACAACTACTCACGGTATGTCAGAATACTCATATATACAGCGTCTTATTTATTGGACATTCACGCTAAGATCTCAGCTCCAGGGTAGCAAAAATCTAAAACGATATCCTAAGCATTCAACTGATTTTTTCGTTTATAATGTGTGGTTTTTAAATAATTTATTGTATTTTGTATATATTTTTTTTAAATTTTGAACTTTATTCTGTGATTTTGTTTTATGGAATATTTATCAGTTTAAATTTTGTATAATTAATTTTTTTTTTTGGCTGAGATGTTGTGTGTGATTTTTTTATTCAAATTATATATACATAAAAATGTAATACATAATAATACATACATGAATATTCTGTATTAACTAGGGATGTTGCGGATGTTGATAATTATTTCACATCCACGGATGTGAATGTGGAAGGCGGATTTCCAAAGGCTCATATCCGTGGATGCGGATGTTTAAGATCTTATATAAATATAGTATATGAATGAATAATTAAAACAATGATGAAAGTAATTATTAACATTTTTATTAACGAAAATTAGTATTATAAGTATAATAATTCTATTTTTTTAACTTCAGTTAATAATTTTGTTAGTAGTAAGTGAAGTTAAAAATAGGAGTATTATACTCAATAAAGAGTAATATTGCTGTCTTTTCTGATTGTGCAGTAAGAAAGAAATTCCTTTTTGAGAACAGCTTCAGTACTACCATTTTCAGTGCTACTTTCATCTTCACTTGACGAATTTAACATCATAGCAAGGTCGTTTTTAAGCATGGCTTTCTGATGAAACTTGGTGTTGATCAAGTTTCAAGTTTAAAAAAACTCTGATTATAGTTGTTCCATATCTTTTTCCTTGGAATCAGTCATTCTTATTCTTTAAACCCTTTCAGAATTGACCTTAAAAGAACCGAAAAGGTTATTCTAAATATGTATCATCATCAACATGCCGTATTTAATCTTTTTCTTAGTCACCGATGTAAATTTGCGCTTTTACCGAGGATCTAAGTAGTTGGCGATGATATATAAATTGTTCTCTCCCCAAGCTGGAAAGTTTAGTTGAAATTTCGTTTTTCAGAGTCGTTGTGGTCTGTCAAATCAGATCTAACTCTTGTGATATTGTTAGATAGTTATCAACTTTTTTTCAAGCATTTGAATTATTGGAATCATAGATGAAATAAGGACGTGAGAGCTGCTCAGTTCCCGTGTGATTTTCTCAAAAGATTTCAGTAATTTATTAAAATTTTCCATTCTTCTGACAAAATAGGGTATTCTCATTATTATTGACGTACTGTCTTAGGGCATCTTTTACCTTTGAAAAACGCTCGAACATATAAAAGTATTCCATCGCGTTACACAATCTTTGGAACACTTTATATGCGGTTGATTCTGTCTGTCTTGATTTGTTTACAGTTGTTTCCAAGCGATGGTAGAATGACTGAAATGAGTCGAAATTTTCTTACAGTTTTGAATATTTTTATGTTTTCATGCGAACCTAAACAACTGTGGATAGTAAGTTGTATTTTGTGAACAGTACAATTTATGTCAACCAATGCTACAAATCGCAAGGCTGGTTTTATATTAGATTCTTCATCTCTGGTTAGGCAATGCACTTGTTCTGTTATAATATTCCATTCAGAAAGCATCATGTCAAATTCTTCGGAAATTATGTCACCAGCAAAGGAGTGTTTGAGCTTGGGTCCGACCAAATGTCAGACGTAAACGACATTTAATCAAACTTTTCGATTAATCCTTTAACATTTGAGGTACTTTGCCATATATACCTGACCTTTATAATCAAAGTAACTCACAAATATAAGGTCAGATGACATCAACATTCAAACTTCAACTCTGAACGTAATTTCATTAGTCGACTAGTTCGCCCGGCTCGTGCATATGCAACACAAAAAGGCGCCAACAAAAATGAGTGCATTATTAGCTGCGCAACACGGCACATGCACATTTGTTACAATACATATAATATTAAATAATTCAAATTGTTTCATTAATTAAAAATAAAAATATTAAAAATAATAAAAATAATAAGTTTAAAACATTTAAGATTTTACAACTAGTAAACCAAAGCATATTGGTGACCCCTCGACAAAGAACACGCGCTGCATTTTTGGTCACAACACATATTAGTGACCTACAAATAATATTTATATAATATTTTTATTCGTCGTACAAAAAAAAGTGAAATAAATCAATGACAAAAAAGAGCGCGAAAGTCCATTTTCGTTTAGATGCATTTTACCGAACATGTGTTAAAAATTTATTTGAGTAAGAGTATCAATCAAATTGATACAAGAGTATAAATCAAAATTCCACTAGTCTGGAAGAAAAATGTTAGTTTATGGTTTACTCAAATGGAATCACAGTTCATCAATGCGCATATAACAAATACGACGACAAAATTTTATCTTATAGTGTTAGCAGCAATCGAAAGTGAAATATTGGACGAAATCAGCGATTTTGTTACCAATCCACATATTATCTTATTAGAAGGAGATGTCAGAAGCAAAGACAATACAAAAATTATTAACGAAAATAGAACTAGGAGACAAGCATCCATCAACAAATGAAACAGCTGGAAATGGCTGGAACTTAATGAAGATTTTCTAAGATCATTAATCCTACAACGTATACCATCAAATACTCGATCGATATTAGCAGCAAGCACCGAAAATTTGGTCAAATTAGCCACAATTGCCGACAAAATTATCGAAATCACTGGACCATCATATGCTGAGGAAAACGAAACTTTATCCACTCAATGCGACACACAATCAGATATCCAAGCTATACGAACAAATAAACAAACCATACAAATTAACGAATTAAAATCAAAACAGATTTAGATCTCGTAGCCGATCGGGATCACGGGATGAATATAAACTTTTCGCGACAAATCAATACCTACGATGAAAAGATACTACCTTTAAATTTCGGATTAAGCCCAGATTTTAGATAGAATTTCGTTATAACAGACGCTGGCAAAATCATTATCGGAGCCGATTTCCTTAAAATTTTTAATATACTCGTCGATATGAAAGGCGGCAAATTAATCGACGGAATAACATAAATTCGGACATCATGTAGCATTCGAAGAACCAATTCGATATCGATATCGTCACTCAGTTTCATAAATATAAACCAAATTTATTCAGATATTGTGAACGAACTCGTGGGCACGAAACCACAAATGATTACCAACGAAATAACTCACGATACTAAACAATTCATATTTATGAAAGGGCTACCTGTTTCCACGAATGCACGTCGCTTGTGCCCTCAGAAATTAGAAACAGCCAAACGCGAATTCCAATTAATGATAGTGCTTGGAATTTGTCGTCCATTTATGAGCAACTGAAGTCCTTTACATTTTGGACAACTGGAGTCCTTTACAAAAAAGTGACGGCACATACAGACTCTGTGGTGATTACCAAGCACTTAACGCAATAACAATACCAGATAGATACCCAATGCCACATATTCAAGATCAGATTAAGTACGACCATATTACCAAATTCAAGTACACAAAGATGACATTCCGAGGACAGCAGTCATCACACCCTTCGGTCACTACGAGTTCTTGGTTTTTCCATTTGGTTTGCGGAATGCGGCCCAAACCTTTATGAGAAAAATTTTTTGCTTCGTATACTTGGACGACATTTTGATACCATCGTTAAGTGACGGGGTAATGTGAACATTTAAAAATCGTATTCAACCGATTACGCGAATACGGTATTACCATCAACCTCAGCAAAAGCATCTTTGGTAAGGGCGAAGTATCCTTCCTAGGTTACTTAGTTAATAATAAGGGTATCGCACCTCTTCCAGAACACGTCAATTCTATCGCAACCTCCCCCCACCAGATACAGTAGCAGAACTAAACTAGTTTCTGAGGATAATCAGCTATTATAAGCGAAGCATGTCCAACATAGCTTCAATTCAAGCACCTAATTCTAATTGAATTGACAAAAAATAAAAAGAAACGCGATAAAACAAAAATAACTTGCGAAACAGCCATTAACTCGTTTAACAAACAAAAAACAGAATTAGCAACAGCAACGATACTAGTACACTCGATACCGCAATTGGAAGCGCAGTCGAACAACGACAAGGGGATGTAAACGAGCATTTTTTTCAAAACAATTAAGCGATAAACAAAAACGATATAGTACTAAAGATCAGGAATTACGATTTACGATTTAATCAAACGATTTAATCAAATCTATTTACGATTCAATCAAACATTTAACATATATGTTAGAAAGTTAACAATTCACAGTACTTACTGACCACAAAACAATTACATTTGCATTCAAACGAAATAATCCAAACGCTTCACCACGGGAATTTAGACATTTAGATTTTATATCCCAATTAACCACTACCATTCAGCTATATATCGGGAGAATCAAACATAGTAGAGGACGCGTTATCACGTATTCAAGAAATCGTAACACTCAGTACTATTCCATTTGAAGAGATAGCGCAAGCACAACAAAACGATACCGAACTATTTAACCTGATGACAGCTTCGAAAACTATATTGCAATTATAAAAAGTTACAACCGAATATATCACAACACCACTAGTATGCGACATTGCTAACAATGGTCTACGTCCATGCATACCTAAAGATTTTAGGAAAATCATATTCGATGCATTACATAATTTATTGCATCCAAATGTCAAAAGTACAGTAAAATTTATAACTAATCGATTTGCTTAACCTAATATACGCAAAGATTGCTCTAAATGGACACAAACATACGACGCCTGTCAAAGATAAAAATCTAGAGACAAATACAATTTGAGTATTTTGAAAATCTTTGAAACAAATAGGCATATTTTGTTAAATTTAATTTACAGAAGGAAACTCAATTACGGTTCTTGAAACTGCTGAAAGTAATTTCAACATTTGTGTCAATTATGTTTTACATAAATTAGATGTTATGCCGAATAATATTAATAACATTTTGTAAGTTAAATTCCACTTCATCTTAACAAAAGTTAACATAATATTTTGTATAAATTGATAATATGGATTCGTTGATCGATGCAAGTAAATTGAATTGATGCGACTATTTCATTTAATAAATCGTGACTACACAGCCTGGTTAAAGTCATTAAAGAAGCATCAGATGTTATAAAATGACTTAAGGGTAATTTTCTTGGGGTATTGACTTGGATTTTTAAAAAAAGTTTTGCTTCAACCATCAGCATTTAATTACAGTAATGATAAAAATTCATTAGCTGTCTCGATTTCACCAGCAGTATGATTGTCACCATCCACTTCATTTTCTACACTACTACTATACAACGAGAAACATCAATTAAATTATTGTGATAAAAATATCGCATATAAAATCCTACGTTCAAAATATCACCTAGGACAAAGTATTTTATTCTTGTTTATAGTGGCATAAAAATCAGTTCTTGTGGCAAATATAGTTTAATGATTTACATTATCATGTTTTATAATTACGTGCCAATACTTGTTTATGTTCAAACGAAAATTAAAAAACATATGATATAAATAATATTACCTAGATTTATCACTTTAATTAAACACATAGAACAGGATGGATAGGAGTAGCCACTTATTCACTTCTAGATAAGTAAAGTTTTTATAAATATACTATATAAAAAAAATACGTAATATGGTTAAATGAAGAGGAAGGAGGAGTAGCGAGTATATATATCAAATACTAATAATTTCTTCAAATCTGAAAAAGTCACGCAATATTTTATCTTAAAATACTCGCAATACTAATCATAGGCATGGTAATTAAGTCGTGAATATTGTAACCGTTGAGCCGTATACGGATGATCATTTCTTTCTATTAGAAAACCACATTAATGAAATTTCGACGGGAGCGTTGTGCATAGGTAAATAGTGCAAGAATTCCGTCATGATGCAGCTACAATAGTATGGAATTTTAGATTCGCTTGTAACGTTGTGAAATACATTAAAGCTTTTACCTACATTCAGTTCAACAAACGCTCAACCCAACAAATTTTTATACATATTTATTATGTATGGATAGCGTAAAAGGGAAAACCGTGTTTCTCTAGGTATAAAACTTCTAATTGTCTTGGCAACGTTACAATAGATTGATTCAACATTCCGACGATTCTTTTATTATTGCAATAACGACGATCTTCAAGAGGTAAACATTTATTTTCATATAAAACTTTTCTCTTGTATACAAATAGAGAAATGTGGTAAATAGAAATTAATCGTCATCCATTTTCAAGCGTCAATATTCTTTCACTCATTTCAACAACTTAAAGTTAATAAACATAAATGAATTTATATATTTCTTTTATTAAGTTATGCCGATACATTTTATACTATTATCCAAAAATGTATATTATTTAATTGATTCTTGCAATTAAACTTTCACCACGTTAAACATTCTTTACTAAAATCAGTTGTATTGTAATTATATATCTGTTAATAAGTGGCGAATCCAAACATTTTTTGAAAAAATGCCCATACACAGGCTGTTTTTTTTTATGTAAAAAAGCACACTTTTTGTTTTTGAATCTTCTATTATGGATCTTAAATTTAGTCATTGGGACTTTTAGATATATAAATTTATATATATATATATATAAATATATAAATATATATATATATATATATATATATATATATATATATATATATATATATATATATATATATATATATATATATATATATATATATATAATAAAACATTTTAGAAAAAAATGTACATTGTAAATGGTTTAAATTATATTTAGTCCGGTCAAATTAGACAAAAAATAATAGTGAAGCTATATAAATTCCCACCAAGAAAATGAGTAAGATTAATTAAAATATAATTCAAAATGAAATTTGAAAGTTCTCCATCGGTCCCCTGTATGAAAAAAATATTATCCAAGGTCAAAGGTCAAAAAAATCTGTTTTTCGCGTTTTTCAGCGGTGAGTTTTATCATAAAAATAAAAATATCATTAAAATGTATCAATACTTTTTTTCCTACGAGCCACCGTTTTTGAGATATAATGATTCAAAGAGTTGTAAAAGTTGTAATCGTCATAATATGCATGAGTACGTATATACATCTCTATAGTTGTAATATATGTTAAAATATTTTTCTATCGGTCATTGTAACTTACACTTATAATAAATATGCATAAGTTATAATTATAAGAATATCAGGTAAAATCAAATTCAGTCCCTTAATTTATACGCCATTGTAAACTTGAGACAACATCTGTCCTCTGTTCAATTGTGTGCGTTTATTTATTTATTTATTTATTTATTTATTTATTTATCGATAGGTACGGAAACACAAAAAAAAAAAAATTTCGTGCCATGGATTTAGCACCAGATTTCACGAGGCACTTGTTCATAATTATTTTCTACTCACTCGAAACTAAATTTTAAAATCAGTTTCATGCGGTTACTCGATTGGTACAGTTTATGTCCAAAAAATGTACCGTAGAAAAAATATAGCAATGTTATGCTACGTATTTGCCCTGGCACTAAATGATTTTTTCAATAGTCACAGTGAGTAGTATCATTTAAGAAATACGTCATCTGGTTACGCAATAGCCCATGTTTCTTGCAGCCAGCTCTCGCTCTAATATGTTGCACCGTGTGTGAATAAAATATGATATTACGGAAATCGGTGTGCAATGTGCCTTATAAATGGGAAATTTTATATAAAAAAAAAACGTGTGCATCAGTAGTGATATTGTCAGTAGTTGATGGTGGTGGGTAGTATACTTTACTTACGTGCAGGGCAACTTGTAAGTGCAGCCATTGATTATATATACATTTTTGGTCATACTTTTTTAACATCATAAACATCATCAAATCTGTTTATATGACCTTGAGTCCAATTCACTCACCGTGTCGTGTCGATGTCTCTATATTGTTGGGAAATTCATAAAGACAAACAAGTTTGTTTTTTTAAAATAAATCAATCATTACAAAATGTATGTTATCAAACTTTGTTTAATAATAATAATAATATCAACTTTGTTTTATTTATGTTAGTATTAACCGAATGTGGCTCAAAAAATTTTTGAAAACCATATATATATATATAATTGTAAAATAATTTTTTTTTTTTTTTAATTTTTCTTATTATTGTACTATTTGAGAAAGGATGTGTTCCATTATATACTGAAACCAATGTTCCTCAGTACATCAGTGGTTAAAAAATTAATTCCGTTATTAGTGGACAAAACTATTTATTTTTTAATAAATATAATTAAAAGTGCTTCAACTTTTATAGTTTAAAAAACGTTTAGTAGAGAGTTTGGGTGCCACCATTCTACGGGTGAATATTTCAACATAAATATACAATTGTTATTTTTATTATCATTTTTTATTAAATAAATTAGTTTAAATTATCATATTAAAGGAAATTAATAGAGATTGTTCATCATTTTATTAATTTTCTTCCTCTTACTGCTCTCTGAAGATTCACTGACTGATCAATTTCAAAATCATCTTCATTGCTGAAGAGACCATTTTCATCGTCAAACAGATAATCTCGATTAGATATCTTTTTCGCACCTATGGCTGCGCGTAATACTTTTTTCTCGTACACATTTGTAAACTTTATTCACGCCTGGGAATTGTTTGGCTTGAAAAATTTGTCTGCTATTTGCGATTGAGGTATTATTAAAGTTGCTTGGGAATTTTAATTAAATATTAGAGAGGTTTTGTAATACTTTGTAACTGAAGAAAACGCCTGGTATTTATTTTCGAATTATACAAATTCTAAATTAAAATATTAAAGAATCAACTTGTCAAAATAATATTGTTTTGGATTATTTTTTTATGTTAAATGGTGTGCAGTGACAAAATAACCGTAAACTCTCCATCAGATTTGCGGGACTGGACTCTTTAACAGTCGTAATTATATTTTTCCACAATAACAACTTGCCAAAACGACATTCTTAAGATTCGCCGACAGCTCTCTGAGTATTATGAGCCACTTTGTATTTAGCTAATTTGGTAGCTTTTTAGCTTATTCAGTTACTATATTCAACAACAATATAAAAGTTAATGCATTTTATATTCATATAAAACGAACCAGTCATTCCATAGTTTTCATATAATTGAAGACCAAAATTATGGTTATTGTTTAAAGTGAATTTTTATTACTTTCAAAATTGTATAAAAAAATGTTTACAATTTGCCAAGGACAGTTGTTGCAGTTTTATGCAACGTTTGCAGGTATTAGTATTATCCATCAGATTTGCGGGACTGGATCCTTTAACAGTCGTAATTATATTTTTCCACAATTTCAATTTGCCAAAACGACATTCTCAAGATTCGCCGACAGCTCTCCGACTATTATGAGCCACTTTGTATTTAGCTAATTAGGTAGCTTTTTAGCTTATTCAACAACAATATAAAACTTAATGCATTGATATTGAATATAAATATTTGTTAAATTTATATTGCGACAATTTACAAATTTTATATTCATATAAAACGAACCAGTCATTCCATTGTTTTCATATAATTGTAGACCACAATTATGGTTATTGTTTAAAGTGAATTTTTATTACTTTCAAAATTGTATAAAAAAATGTTTATAATTTGCCAAGGACAGTTGTTGCAGTTTTATGCAACGTTTGCAGGTATTAGTATTATCCATGTATTATTTTTAAAGTATAAATTCTACCTCTAACACTTAAATAATTAAATTTGGTCATATATTAGACAAAAATAATCCGTTATTTCGGAACTGGTGAAAACTCTCCAGATTTTGTTATTATAAATTTAGGTAATTAAATACTTTTGTTATTATAAATTTAGGTAATTAAAAGTAGAACCGTTTGGCTAAAATAGAAAAAAAAAATTATTTTTTTTAAAAATAATATCTGCTTACAAAAATCAACAATATACCTTAATCTCATAATTGCACACAAAAGAGAGATCGATAATCAAACTTAAACCTATTTATCATTAATTTTGTGACCCATCCTCCTTGTTCTAATGTGCCCCAGGCTGAGAGACAATTACCAGGGTTTACGGCACATTGGCACATGACCAATATTCTATAAAAATAAACAAAGATCAATATTGAACCTACTAATATTTCTTCAAGAAAAGTGTAAATACTCTTTTGACATTTAGTTTTTCCACGAAAGAATGGGTTTGGAAATAAAAATTTCGTAACGAAGTAACGTGCATACGTAAATGCCTTATCTATCTCGGCTACACAATGGTGACACGATCTCGCCACTTCTCCTAAAGGATGAATAAAATAATGATTAGGGTCATTGGGCTCTTTTGAATTAGAAGGATCTCAACGTACAAAGTATAAAAGCAACAAAAACATAAATATTATTATATATTTCTACTAGCGTATTATTTTATTGAACATGAAAACAAAATCAAAAACATTTTCTTTTTCAATATTTAACGATACAGTATAATAAAATAAAATGCATTCACGATCCGAGTATCCCATTGAGCACAAAGCTCAAAATTTGTTAATTTTTATTTTATAACCGAAAACGATGTCCTGGCTGGCGTCAGGTTGGTGCATCGTTATCCTGAAAGCTCTCGAAAATGCAGAAAAAATTTAATACAACTCAATATTCATATGTTTAAACATAAAAACAAATTGCCATGCCATTCTGGATGGTGCAAGTTCCTGTCAGGTCCAGGATCAATTGTCATGTAAAGGAATATTTTTAAACTGCCTCCTCAAGGCTAAAAATTTGACAGTGTTTGCGTTAAAGTGTTTTATGCATACGGCCATGTAGTGTATATAGATGCAGCCATGCCATTCTGGTGAATGTAAGTGTGCGCCAAGCACCAAATATGTATAATATGTACATGGCATGTTTGCATAAATTGTATATATAAATTAAAAGTTATTCTTAACTCGCTTCCACAAAGATCAAATTTCGAGGAAGTATTTTAAAAGCGTATGTAATACGCCAACTTATTCTCACGGCTACAAGTGTCCGCCATTCGTCAAATATATGGCATGTTTGCATAAATGGGTCTATATATAAAGCAAAATTAATTATTGAAATGCTTCCACAAGGAATTTTAAGGGAGTGTTTTTTAAATTGTTTTAAAAACACTAAAATGGCATAAAAACGTTCATCGACCCGTTTATAATACTGGATTCGGCTGTCGGCATACATAAAATTGCTGGATTGCTTATAATTATTTACAATAGTAAATCTTTAAACTCAATTATCGACGTTTATTTTATGAATACATCAAAAATTTTATTAAAAAATAATTTAAAAACAATTTTAAAATGGCATAAAAACGTACGACTAGGTACTCTTTTATTTTGCCTGAATCGGCAGTGGACTTATATTACGAAATTATTTCGGAACAGGTCAAAACTACACCAATTTTTTGATAATTTTTTTAATCTCGGTAATTAAAATGTTTCAACGTTTATAGTTAAAAAATGGTGCGCAGGGTAAACATTTCAACATAAAAAGTAACCACAGAAATTGATAAAACTCACTCAAGGTAGATGAACTTCACAAGATTTGCAGCCTTTAAAATTTCCGTAAATTATTTTTCAAATTACTCACTGAAAAAATCAGGAAGATGATGAAAAACTATTTTGAATCACTAATAGCTCAAAAAGTATTAAAATTTTGAAAAACTTTTAAGGCACATTTATTGTTTAAAATTTCCTGTTTTATCGATTTTTGGGGCTACATTTTATGTTGAAATTTTTACCAAGCCCCTTGGCTAGAGCGTCATTTTTTTAACTTGTGAAGCATTTTTAATTACCTACATTTAAAAAAAATTCGTTAAAATCGTAGAAGTTTTTTTAAAAGTCGACCAAAGATAAAACGGTTGACTTTTATTCCACTCGGCGAACACTTTATTTTGATAAAAGTATTGTTCATGTATCTTCAAAATCACAACCGCCTGCAGCATCATATTTTTTCATGCGGGCAAAATTGAATAATTTCAGCGGTGTTGACTTTTAGGACCATAGTATTACTCACACAACAAAAACGGTTTATGTATCTGATACATATGTTTTTTAATCAGGCGGCACATGGATCATATACAAAACTTTGGTATTGTATTATTTTTATTAATATTATTTACAAAACAATTCTAAGATTCATATAAAAAATTACGTTTTGTTTTTTTAAAATACAAAGAATATAATTTTTATTCATTACAAAATTTCACTGTTCATGAAACCATTCATGGCAAGGTAGGTATTGTTTTTTTTAAGGTCAAAAATATTCTTTTAATTTTTTCAGAATTTCTTTCTTCTTGTTTTTAATGTGTTTCTTAAAAATGCTTAAATGTCTAGGACTACCAACATGAATTTTTGATTTTTAATATTTTTCATAGCCGTTTTATTTATGCAGTGGTATCCGGTCTCGTCCCAGTTATCGTGCGACTCATTTACGAACTGACTCAACATTCATAATAACGTTCTGTTGAAACTTTCAACCAGGCCATCGGACTGAGGATGATATGGCGTGATACGAGTTTTATTTATCATCAGTAGTTTACAAGCATCTTTGAATATCTTTGACTCAAACTGATGGCCTTGAATACTATGTAATTATATAGGAAGACCATATCGGCATATAAATTCCTATAGAATTCTGGTAACTGTTATCGTTTCTTGGTCGGGCATAGCAATGTTAAAGCATATTCTCATATTGCCAATAGATTACCGAATTTACCAATTTAGAGTTATGAAATTCATACCACAATGCTTTAACGCTCTATTGTTCCCCTTGAATATCACTTTGTACCGGGCGACGTTCCTTTATTAACCATGATCGGACTTGAATAAATGTAGGATCCTCATTTTGTATCTTAAGAATATACCCCATTCCAAGGGCCACTCGCTGTTCCATTTTTATCATTCTCAAACGCCCCGATGCTTACCATGCTCCGATGCTGCCCACACTGTCTGCAAGGAATTTACGATAATAGCGTTACCGTGTTGCATACCAGGTCTAGGTTCGATGAATATTTTAACTCGAATATGGCCTATAGCCAACGTGCTACTTACCCTTTCGGTTCCTTAAAATTTTGCAACCCCTTTAACGCACTATGATCCGCTTGCACTCTCAATCGTTTCCGTAATAAATAATAACGCCATTACTGAGTGGCCCGTAGTATAATAATTATTTTCTTATAACGCAGTATTTCAATTTAATTTTTAATAATGATCAACTTAAATCAGCGCTGCTGGCGTTTGTGTCTACTATAAATTCTGAATTCCTGTGTGGATATGGTAGAATAGGAGCAGAAATTAACTTCCCCTCTAATTCCTTGAAAGCCTTTTCGCAAATAGAAATCCTACTTACCCTCCGCCTTTTTTTTTAAATTATGCAATGACGTTGCTATAGTAGCGAAATGTTTTATAAATCGACGATAATAAGATGCAGTGCCAATGAAAGCACGTAAATCATCTATGTTTGTTAGTGTAGGCCAATTTCTTATCGCTGATACCTTATCAGGGACTGTTTTAACTCGCGTTTTATCCCTTTTTGGAAGAGTTGTTGTCTCGCACTGCCTGTGTAAATTCTATGCGTTAACGCACTTGTTTGCTCTAAGTCATTTTTTTGATATAATGTCCGAATATTCGTTTAATAGTGTTTTCAACTCTTAAACTTCATCCTTATTCAAATTAGACTGACTGAGATCAAATAAATTAGCAATTTTTTGCTCATATTGCTTAATACTGATACTAGCTTGAGCTACTGTTTTATTTCTGATATTATTTTCGCTATTCATAACTGTTCCGCAATTGACGATTTTCGTACCTTTAGCTAATTTACAGTTAATGGACAGCCTATGAGTCTAATTGGAATAATATTCTCACGAATCTCAGCCAGCACACGGGCTATTGCTTTGCCTGTTCGTAAATATAGATATTCAGTTGACTCAACAATGACGTCAACCTCTATCCTCTTGGATGCTCTCACAGTTACGTTGATTTCCATACGTCCAGGGATAGTCGCAGCGTAACTTAATAATCTACAACTGGAAAAACACAACGTATGGTCTGTTTCAAGCGTTTTATCATAATACATGCATAATATCCATTAATAATACGGGTTTTATTTTATTAAAATTAATGCAATATTCTTATACATCGTTATCCCTACTTTCATACGAAACACGCCTCTCTTTTCCAATACATCACACTACTAAATCGGTCTAACTCACTAAATGACCAGCACTTCTGTTTCTCAAACCAACATATCCAAGTCAGCCCACCAACACATAACTTTCCACGCTACATAAATTTATAGAAACCATGCAATACTTTGCACTGGATCACCATTTAATAAATCATTGCGTGTACTTTTACGAGGATATATAAAACTCTGGTGGAATGTAATGAGCATTGGCATTTATGTCACATTTAGTTGTAATTGTCATACCTATTTAGGCACACAATTTTAGTTACAATTTTTGTAATCTTTGCTGCAATAACTTTTTTTATCTCTCTCAAAATATAATCGAATAATCGAATAATATATATATATATATATATATATATATATATATATATATATATATATATATATATATATATATATATATATATATATATATATATATATATATATATATATATATATATATATATATATATATATATATATATATATATATATATATATATATATATATATATATATATATATATATATATATATATATATATATATATTTAAATTGCACAGGATGGGCTGGGTTGTGGCCTCTACATTCAGCCTGTGATTATACTATTCATGTGATTGGCGGGATATAGTTTCCACGGGTTGTATTAAATTATATAATTTTTAAGAAGCTTAATAAATTACAAAAAGCCCCATTAAATTAATGCATTTTATAATTTTGCATGAAAGATTTAAGTCATCGCATTTTTATTTTTGTCGAGTTTACAAAATAATTATTATTAACATAAATGTTTAAGTTGGTTTATTTCAAACATGTACTATTATTTTAATGTTGATAATAGAACCAACATCAACTATTATTAATTATTAAAATATGGCGTCATATAGCATACAAAACGTGATTACTAATTTTGATAAGAAATGTCGATTAGTTAACGAATTGAAATTTCGAAAATGGGACATTTCTTTTACTATTACTCATTTTTAATTATTTATTTGTCTAAAAACTTATGAAAAGTGATTAAAAAAGTGTCAACTACTCGAAAAATACATGAAAACTCGAAGTTTGGTACTTTTTATTTTCGTCTTATTTTGGATCCTTTCGCCAAAATTCATCAAACAATCGTGTTGCCACGGATATCGGACCCTGCAAACTCGTGCAAAGTATAGTAGTTAAATAGCAGGTCGTAATAACAAGTACCAATGTTAATATTTATAACGTACATGTTAGTATTTCTAATAATAAAAAATATCATAACGAAATAATTATTTTTGTATCTTATATATCAGATCATCTCTGTACTTGGGAAAATTTTGACTCTTTTTCTAAACATAGCACAACATACGGCGTGTGTTTTTGTATCGAAGTGTGAGTTTAGTAATAAGAGTGCATCAGTATTCGTACTGTCAGTAATGATTAATATGCTCTATTTAGATGCACGACTCCTTATAAATGCAGTCATCTGTAGTCACATCAGTGCTCACATATGGCATATCAATTTGGGCCGATGCACTAGATTTACAGGAATCATGGAGAAAAGCTGGTCCTATCTATCGACAAAGTGCCCTACGAGTAGCTAGCGCCTTCCGCACAATATCAGAGGAATCAGTGTGCGTCATTTCCGGAATGATACCTCTCAGAGTCGTATCAGAGGAAAGGCGGGCCATCTGTCAACGAAGAAGGCAAACTGCACTGAGCCCTGAAGAACATAGAGTGGAAGAACGGCAGAACATCATAGGCCGATGGGATGTACAACAGCAATGGGATGCCGCAGAGAACGGTAGGTGGACGCACCGCCTCATACCTCGGATCGACACTTGTTGTCTGGACACGAGTGTTTTCTTCGTATGTCGTCGTTTCGATCCACAGCGTGAAGACTTGGAAAGGAACCTGAACCAGAGAATGCAACCAGATTCACTAGTTGAAGCAATGGTATCATCAGAGACTGCCTGGAACGCTACCAACACGTTTGTAACAGAAGTCCTCACAGACTTGCATTCCATCGAAAGAGCAAGATCAAATTACACATGATAGAAGGAAGGAAGATAACACCTTGGCCACCAGAAGGAAAAGCAATAGTTATATCCTCCCCCCACTAAGTTATGCCTGACGGCGGTTTCTGTGAGGGATAAGAGGACAGAAGAAAAGGGGTTTAGGGTTTAGTGAGTATGGGCGTTAGCGTTGAGTTTCTGATGACGCTGCGTCGAGTCTACACATACCCAGGCGATATGCCTAGAATCCGTAAAAAGGATTCCCCCCTCTTAAAAAAAACACACACACACACACACACACACAGAGCCCATGTTCCGCCATGTTTACAAAAAGAGTCAATACTTGCCCGTCTTCGGAGTCATGATCTGGTATATAAGACCATGGTTATTCCGATCTCAATTCACTCGAATTTCCCTAAAAAGCTTATATTGAACTAGATCGAATTTTATTCGTTATATGAATCCAAATTCGTACCGAAGTGAATTGGGATTAAGAATTTCAGTATAGACTGTATCACTGTTTCTAATTTTAACTTTGATTTATTTTATTTCAGCTACATTTTCAATTTTTTCATATGGTGTACAGCATGGTTGGACAGCACCTGCCATAGCAAAATTATTATCAAATGAATCCACAATACAAATCACAGAAGCAGAATCATCTTGGCTAGCATCTATAGAAATGATGGCATTAGCAGTATGTGCACTAATATGTGTATACATTTCAAAATATCTGAGTTCAAAAACTGTGTGCATGTTACAAGTGATTCCAACTGCAATTGGTTGGCTTCTAATCGCATGTGGAACAAACATTTATCATTTGTATATATCACGTGTGATGGTTGGTATTGTGGATATCCTTGCTTTCCTATCGATACCAATTTATTTAAGTGAAATATCAAATCCAAATATTCGTGGTGCGTTAATGTGTATAATACCATTAATGTGTTGCATGGGTTCCATATTTTCCTATTTTTTTGGATATTTATTATCAATTCAAAAATTTGCTTTAATTTCATTATCGATTCCGCTAATAAACGCATTACTGATGATTAAATTACCTCAAAGCCCATATTATTTAATTTTTCAAAATCGTTTTGATGAAGGTAAACAAGTTCTGAAGCAATTGCGTGGCAAACAAGATGTTGAGGTTGAATTCGTGATTATTAAACGTAATTTAGATGAACAAAAACCTCATGAGATTAGCTGGTATAAATTGTTCACAAATTCATTAAATCAGAGGGCATTGGTTATTATTGTTTCTGTTGTAACTATTCAACAAGTTGCTGGTGGACAAACGATTGGTTCTTATCTACATTTGATCTTAGAGAAGACAAATTTGGATATCAACATTGAAGTGTCAGCAACAATTTTTTCATTTGTACAATTATTTACAACGATTGTGTTGATTTGTATTATTGATAAAGTTGGACGTCGAAAATTGTTACTATTTTCATGTTTTGGATGTATAATGACATTAGTATTCTTGGGAATATATTTTTATCTGGAGAATAATCAGGAGCAATTGTACTGGATACCATTACCAAGTATCTATTTGTATTCATTCTTTTTCAATTCAGGATTAGCAGATATTGGTTTAATTCTATGTTGTGAATTATTTCCAACTTATATCAAATCATATGCCGCAGCAATAGGATGTTTTACGTATGGGATAACAGGCTTTATCGCTAACAAAATGTATCAATTAATGATAGATCATGTTGGATTATATTTTGTATTTTGGTTTTATAGTGTTGGCACTCTTTTAGGTGTTTGTTATATTTATTTTGTTTTACCAGAAACGACTTGCAAATCGTTATGTGAAATTCAAGCAATTATGAATAAAAATACATCAATAAATAAAAAAAATAAGTTAGATGTTGTTATTATCAGCTCTAAACTATGATTATATTATTATGATTAAGTAAAGATGGCAGCAGTAATTTAAATATCACATAATAGGTTTCGTTAGCAATACAGAGGCCTTTTATCAACAACAGTTGTTTCAAAGTTCTATCTAAGATATTATATGAAAACGATGTAAAGTCATAAACTATCTTCGACTAAAATAACGACCCATCAATAAAATAAAATCGCGACGTAATACTGCGAAAGCACACTGTAAGTATGAGATATGGAGGGTAGGTATTTTAAGGAGTACTATATCATTTGGATAACCGATTGAAAACGTCTCCAGCTTTAAGTAGTAAATAACAGTTGAAAAATATACCATATTACCATAAGTGGTGCAAGCATTAGCAAAATGTATGCCAGTTGCTGGTAAATTGAAATTTGCGAGTTAGGAAATTTTGTTATTTTTAGTGACCAGAGTAGTTACGCTACAGTATTTTGGTATAAATATAATCTAAAATAAGTCAAAGGGCTTGGAGGTTTGGAAATATAGTGAGTGTTGACTTGGAAAATACTTCATAAACAACCATGGGCAAAGTTTGGCACATCGCACACGACGCGATTTGTGTGAAATCGGCGATATCATACATATGATTTGCTAATGGAAACCAATGTATAGTCGCACATGGCGTGATTTTCGTGATTTGAAATCATACATGTGATAAAAAAATCGTTGTCAAAATCCTTCGTTCTTAAAATCACATGGGCAACTTTTTTTAATTCTTGTTTATACAGTCATATAAATCAATGTTTATGACAAAGATACAGAGTTAAATAATGTTATTTTTAATATTTAAAAATAAAAACATGACAATGCTTGTTTATATACAAACAAAAAAGGTTGGATTCATGTCCTGAACCATGTAGAACAGGCTTAATAGGTGCATCATATAAAGCAGATGATAAATTTTTTTAAATACACACATATGCTCAAAAGAAAAGGAACGAGGAGTAGCGAGTATTAAGTAAATACTTATAATATCCTGCAATATTTATATCTTTGAATACATGCTATACTTTTATCTATGGTATTGTTGCAACTGTTGTGTCGTATACGGATAGAGATTACTTTCCATAAGAAAATTACATGTACGAAGTCGCACTGTGTAAGATATGCATAATCAAATACCATGGAGTATAGAAAAGGAAGGAGAACCATCTGAATGTATTAAAAAGTGTCCATCGAAAGGGAGCAAATTAAGGTGGCGCCATAGTAGCAAGTGGGAAGATTTTAAAAACTTCGTTTATCAAATTACATTTCACTCGGTTTATAATATGGAGGGTAGAGACATCTCTACCCTCCATACACCAGAGATATTAAATTTTCCAACTCAGCACACTTCACTCCGCTTACAACTGCTACATTCATATCCTTACCTCTTGCTACGCTAGCGCTATTTGGTGGGTTATTGAACTATAATTTGCCTGCTTACGATGGACACTTTTTCAACTTGTCCTCCACTTGAGATGGTCCTCCTTATCTCTACCCTCCATATCAAATACTGAAATCGTAAGAATTCCATCATGATGCGACAACAATGGTATGTAATTTTACATTCGTAAGCAACGTTGTCAAATACATAAGAGCTTTCACCTATTATTACTCAGTTAAATGCTCAACCTAAAAAATTTCTAGAAATATTTATTATTTGTGAATAGCAAAAAGGGAAAAACCTCTTTCTCTAGGCATACTTCTTCTAATTGTTGTTGCAATAAATACAACATTTCTTCATTATGGCAGTAATGACGTTCTGCAAGAGCTTATAAACTTATTTTCTTATAACACTTTTCAAGCGTCAATATTAATTTCATTCATTTCAATAACAGAGTTAATAAACACAAATGAACTTTAGACTTATTTTATAAAATTAAGCCAATACATCTTATACTATTACTCAAAAATATAATATACATTGATTCTTACTATTATTTTATATGTTTACAAAATGAACTGTAGAAATATAGTAATTGTACAGTGGCTATAATCTGTATCTATTCTAATCTCATTAAACAAAGGAAACAACTTAAGGTAACAAATAACAGAGTTAATTTTTTAGATATTCGGTATAAGATTGAGCATCAATGTTTGAACTACTTTAATCATTAGCATTCATAAAACACTCTATACAGTTATATATATATATATATATATGTATATATATATATATATATATATATATATATATATATATATATATATATATATATATATATATATATATATATATATATATATATATATATATATATATATATATATATATATATATGGTTAAGTCAGAGTATATTAGTATTAACCCATCTCAGTCTCCCGTTCGTCATCAAGATAACTGAAAAACGACAAGAGACAGGTAGTTGAACTTTTGGTGTCATATTCTGGATCTTAAAAGTGAGTCTAAGTTCGTAAATAAGTAAAATCGGTATAATGGGATAATTCAAAGCGATAATTGTGTGATAAAAAAAAAAGTATGAACATTTTTCGGAATGTTTATATTCGCCACACTTTAAGCTAATTAACAGATTCTTATTATATCCGAAAAATGTTCAAACAAGTTTTATATGTTTGTTTTGAATCTTTTTTATGGTTAAGTTGGATCATAGATCTATTTAGCCCGTTATACCGCTATTGTCAATTTACGAACTTCACTTACGAGTCACTTTTAAGATCCAGAATATGACACCAAAAGTTCAACTAGCTATCTCTTGTCGTTTTTTAGTTATCTTGATGACGAACGGGAGACTGAAATGGGTAAATAATAATATACTCTGACTTAACCATATGTATATATATATATATATATATATATATATATATATATATATATATATATATATATATATATATATATATATATATATATATATATATATATATATATATATATATATATATATATATATATATATAATTTGTAAGACGAAATGCGAATTTCAAATGGCTTAAATTATAATCTATTATAATCTATATTATTTATTACTTGATGTATTTCATCCTTTAAGACACTATTTGCATATTTTGTTATATTTTGTTGTATATTTTGTATATACATATTTTGTTATTAGTAAACAAACTATGTAGTACCCTTTCTTCAAAAAACGTTACAAAGTCGGAGCAACTTCTGTTGCTCCGTGTGCGACTAAAATGCTGTGATATCGCTGATATCGCCGATATCGGCTATTTCACCCAAATCACCTCATGTGCGATGTGCCTTTGAATCATAAGAAGTGGTGCTATTTTATTTCACTATTCTGTTTTATTTCATTCATTTTGACGGACAATTTTTCTTACAATGATAGTTCTCCTTTAATCTACCGTCCATAGTACGAGAAATTAGAGGCAAATTTACCAAAGTGACGTGCTACATACATTTTTGTAAATTTTAAATTAATGTCTTGTATATTTTATTGCCAGAAAGTTAATTCAAAATTCCAATCTATTATCATAATTAATACAAATAGGATAATATCCACGAAATTATTCTTCATGGTTTCAATCGATATTCGAACGTCGTTGCAACTGCCGATGATTTACCATTTACTATGAACTATATTAAAGTTTTACTCTATTAAATCGACAATGATACAATCATACAAATAAAATCATAAACAAAATCTTACAGTTCAATGATCTCGTTGCTCGTCGTTACAGATCAATTCGCTATTAGTCAACACTGATATTGTCAATTTTGAATTCAGAAATGAAGATATTAGAATTAACGCTTCTTTTATACCGAAACAATTAAAAGATATCATTTTGTAAGAATTAAATATAAGTTAAAAAATTTTACAATACAATTACGAAATGAAATCAGGATTTATTTTAGTAGCTTGGGCTTTAGGGACCGTATGTTTTTCTTCTTCTGTATTTTTCTGTGTTTCTTTGTTGCCATTTTTTTATTTCTGTTTTATTTTTCATTTTTGATGCTGAGTGACTTTGCAGTAACTCGCTAAGGCCTCATGCAAATGGCCCTAAATACGATTATCAGTGCGGAGAAATTTTTCAAGCCATACATTATTGCAGATCTATGCCATGCGTTAACTGGGTTCAGCATGATTTTATCTTTTCAATACTAGTACTTTCAACATATTGTGTATGTAAAAATATGTTCCATTTAAATTAACATTGACACCCACGGACGTTACGTAATCACAGATCTTAATCGATCACCAAAGTTAAGAAACATTAGACACAGTGAGTACTTGGATGGGTGACCGCCTAGGAATGCTGTGTACTGTTGTGTAGAATATAGCCACTGTGGTATCTATATGACTTTAGTTGTTGAAACTAATCAACCAGCTTCTACTGATTTATTAATTATTATTTTTAATAAATAAGTTTAAGTTTTACAATCCATGAATCAAATAAATATTTTTTCAAAAATTTCTTCAATTCAGTGTTATTTTATAATTTTTTTATCAAATAGAAATGTATCAAAGTAATTATTAATGTATAAATCAATTAATCAATGAAAATGCGATGATAATTTTGTAAAAGTTTAATAAGTATTATCAATCCTCAATTAACAATATTAATAGCAAATGAATTGTATAAACTTTATTAAAAATTAATCATCCTCCAGATTTTAAATCTACAATAGTCGAGGTAAGATCAAATATAAACTAAATGAAATTTCCAATTAAATTTTTTAATTCAAAATGTACAATTAGGTAAACAAAATGAGTTGATGTATCGAAAAGAAGGATTATTCCGAATCTAAAATTAAAAATGTTTAGTGGTAAATGTAGCCTGTCGAAAATATGGATTGATTTAAATTAAGTAAAATTTTAAATTTGCCTGTTAAACCTATTGAATTCCTATTCAAATCCAATAGGAAATTTCCTATTGAAATATCTACTGCGGTATTTTATTGCAATATGTAATTAGTTGGTATAATATTTGTTTAAATCATTGTTTTATAAAGAAATTTTTTTCGAATAATTTTAATAAAGATTTAAAAAAAAAATTACTGTTTTAAGCCATATCAACAGATTTTCGGTTGCTTCCAAATCTTGTAATTTTTAAAATGGTCATTTTTACTAAAATTAGTAAATAAGGTCTATTTTAAGAATTGTTTTCCATTATAAATCGCGAACCGTTATGAGAACTTATTATCATCATTCCCCCTTGCTTTTTTGTACAGATCTTAATTAAATCGAAATTAAGGAAAATAGATAATATTACAAAATTTTCCTATTTAGTGTTTACATTTTTTCACAATACATTTGCAATAACCTTACTTCATCAATTTTTATTTTTATTTTTTGTAGTCATTTATTTCTAATGACAAAATCTTCAAAAATATTAATTAGCACAGTTCCACTCTTTATTTTTAAATTTGAAACGCTGTTTGAAATCGGTTGGACAGACCGAAACATGTCACGAGGTTATTAATTTTTATTAAATTTTAAAATAAACAGTGGAATTGTGCAAATTAAAATTTTTTAAGTTTTATTAAATCAATATCTTGGAATTCCACAAAAACTAGATCTTTTTAATTAATCATTTATTTCTACTTTAAATACATATTTTAATAAATTTAATCAATTTTAAATAATAATTATTTTTTTTAAATCCATGCATATCGTTCAGTATATGTGAAATTTGAATTATAGGTTTATTATAGGCAGGTTTTATATTATAGACATGTGTAGAGGGAAGATGCAATAAAAAAATTGCTATTTTACCCATCAAAATGTGAAACTACGGTCTGAAACTAGTAATTATAATAATTATAAATAATTATACTTTGTATAATTCTCATGTTAAAATTTAGCTAAGATTCATTAATGAGACAAGATTGTACAAAAACAATTTTTAAAAAAATTTATAAATAGTTTTCTAGAAAATAATACTATTTCTTATATAGTTCACTGTATGCGCAAGAGTACATTAATTACTTTTTTAAAATAAAATCAAAGGAATACAATTACTTGAAACACCTGAAGCATCCAAAAAATTGACTGAAATTTGTTAATAGCTGCCTTGAAAATGTCCGTAAGAAAAATAAAAAAGAACAAATAAATTTGAAAGCATTTATCAATTTTACAAATTTTGTCAATGGCTACGGAACAAATTAAAAGGCCCTGAATAAATTTTCAGTCTCAAGTTTATAAGTAAACATGATTTTAATCCTTAACATTTTGTTTTTCATTATAAATATTTGTAAGATTTTGGTCTTTTGAAATTTAATTTAAAAGTTTGAAATTTTAAGTTTTGAAAACGGATCTATCGACTTGTAATAGAGAATAACAAGTTGGAAAAATTGTGTTTTCCCTGAAAAGTAGATATATAATCATTATGGAGATGAACATAGATGCCGTCATAGATACCGATTTATGCAAATTTCCTTCTTTTTGATTAATTAGGAAATTTTAACGTCCATATTTTGGCTACTTTTTAAGATTTAAAATTAAAAAAAAAAACTTCAAATTCATGTTCGTAAAGTAAGACGCTTCAATTGAAGTGATAAAAAATGTATGCATCTTCCCTATAAACAATTGAGGAAAATAATTTCAAATTTACCTCAAAAAACAATAGTCAGTTTGTTTTAATGACGATAGGTTCGTACAACAGTCTAGGAGAGACAATTCCTTTTTAATTTCTTTTTGCTAGTTTTTGTTTGTAAATGTTGGATCAAATTAATTATTTGTTTGATGTTCAATTTATTAATGAAAATTATTTAAAATTTGCCTAAATCCGGATCTGGATGTATTATGGTTTATAATCTTAATGAGTTATTATTTTTCAATCAAAAAAAGCTTTTTTTTTTTTTAATTTCTGGCTTTAGCTACTTTCAGCTATATAGCCATTGCTCAGAGGGTATTATTATTATTATTATTATTTTTATACAACAACACTACACAGTACTGATAGGTGGTCACCCATCCAAATACATATTGTGACTGTTGTTGCTTAACTTTATTAATTGGTCTAAGCCTGTCATTACGTTACGTCAGTCCGGGGTCAAAAAAAGGTTTTGATCGGTAATTCTGACACAACTTAAAAGCTGAATTCGTTCTCTGGCACATAAATGGCGCTACTAGTATCAAATCAATATTATTTTTAGTTAGCCCTAACCGTCAAAAGACGCGTGTATGAATTTGACAGCTGTTGCACTAGTAGTATCTCAGTTATAGCATTTTTGTGAAAGAATTTTTGTTACCTTAAAAAAAATGGATAAAAAGGAATTTCGTGTGTTAATTTTGTTTTGGTGAATGAAAACTACTGTTGAAATTATCTTGATAAACATTATTCGGACTCTGTACCAGGAAAATCAACCGTAGAGAAGTGTTAAATTTAAACGAGACGAAATTAGCACCCTGGATGATGTACGCAGTGGACGCCGCCAAGAGGCTATTACCGACGAAACCATCAAAAAAATTCACAAAAGAATTTTTGATAACGGTATAGTGAAGTTGATTGAGATAGCTGAGAGCCTTTAAATATTAAAGTAACGTGTTGGTCATATCGTGCATGAATATTAGGATATGTGAAAGCTCTGTTCAAAGTAAGTGCCGCCCGAGCTCATAATCGACCAAAAACAACAACGAATCGACGATTCTAAGGAGTATTTGGAGCTGTTTGAACGTAATAAATCAGAATGTTTGCGTCGAAATGTTACGATGGAGAAAATATGGCTCCATCATTTCACACTGGTGTCCAATCCACAGTCAGCCGAGTGGACTTCGCGTGATGAACCCACTCATAAACGTGGAAATACGCAATAGTCGGCTGGCAAGGTTCTGGCATCATTATTCTGGTATACTCATGGTATAATATTCATAGACTATCTTAAAAAGGGAAATCCATAAACAGCGACTATTACGTAGCGTTTAAAAGCGACCTCATTTGAAGAAGAAGAAAGTGCTGTTTCATCAAGACAATGCACCGTGTCACAAATCAATGAAATCGATGGCAAAATTGTAAGAATTGGGCCTCGAATTGCTTCCGCATTCACCGTCCAGATCTGCCCTCCAGTGACATTTTTCTGTTCTCAGACCTAAAGAGGATGCTCGCTGGACGGAAATTTTGCTCCGATGAAGAGGTAATCGCGGAAACTGAAGACTATTTTAAAGGCTAAAGACATTCGTATTATAAAAATGGTATCGAAAAATTGTATGACCGCTATTGACGTAACGTAATTACTGATCTCAACCGATCAACAAAGTTAAGCAACAATATACACAGTTAATAATTGGGTGGGTGACCACATAGAATTGCTGTGTGATGTTGTTGTGTAGAATATCCCCAATGTAGTTCACTATATGATCAAAGTTGTTAAAAAAGCGACTTAAAATAATAATAAAAAAATAAACTATATTGAATAATAAAATCAAATTCTATTAAAAAAAAATGTATTTCTATGCTAGCTTACGCACTTTTCAGTACACCTGTTACTTAGTATGCGTGAACTAGTAATTTGTGCGGATTATTTAAAATTTCACACAGAATATTTATTATTATCATGAATATGAATTGATAGTTCGTTTTACATTTATCATTTATAGTTCTTACAAATTCAGACTTTTAATCTTGTAATTGTTTAACTTATTTTATTTGTGTGAATTTAATCTCTCATCAAAATGCTATGACCATATAATAAGTATAAAATTGAACATTTTAACATTTAATAAAAAGGAAAATTTTAAGATTTTTGTACAATAATTCTACAAATAATTTATATTAAATTTCGTTCATTAGTGTAATATTGTTTCATTTTTTTTTAATACAATGGATTTATGGCACCATATACATAGCCAGATGACTCCACTTTAAAACACTTTTAGTTTTGCTGGCTCAAGTTAGATGGGCAACACGTTCTCGTCTCCAGGCACGTTTGGTATTTTCAACATCGATATTGCTATCAAAAATTCTCTTCGCTTTGAGATATCGTATAAAAAACGAATATATAGTAAATAATATGTTTATTATGGGACATCCCTCGGTACCGAGTAATTAAGTTAGAAGAAATATTTAAACAAATTTTAATTCACCTAAAAAATAATAAAATATTTTTCATAAATTTAATTATGTTTAAAAACATTCTAGGAATGTATAAAATAGTAAATAAGATATTATTCAACAATTTTGTATATTTATAATTAAAGTTTGCATTAACTCTAGTAGATTTTGGCTCTAGTATAATAGATTCTCGCAACGTTGCAAGTATACAACATATACATGGTTGGCTACGTAAACTTGGCGGTATTATAATAATTTTTTTTAATTAATTTTTTTTTTTTTTTGCTAAATCATTTGTTTGTAAATATTCTATCAAATTTATTATTTATTCGCTGTTCAATTTTTTATAAAATTTGATTTAAAATTCAGCTGAACATCCCTCACCGACTGGCAACGACTGTACTATTTTTAAAAATTTTTTTCTAATCATTCGTAATGAGTTATTAATTGTTCGATGGAAAGAAACATTTGTTCGATGATATTTATATAATTTCGACGGTTATAACCTTTTAATTCTGACACGACTTATGAACTCAGTGTGACCTCATAGCTAATTGCGCGATTTATTTAAAGTTTTGCACATAAATAATATTAATTATTATTATGAATGGCAAGTTTTATATTAACAATTAATAGTTATTCCAAAACCGGACTTTTATTGTTGCAATTATTATAGCGAATTAATTTTTAATAGTAAACAATGTTAATTTTACAAATGCTGCTGGCTTGATGGTAATATACAATAATTGAAATCTAATTAATTATCAACTATAGTAGAGGTATCAGTCAAGAACAAACTTGACAAATATAATTTTATTGATATTATTATTACAAACTAAACATGTTATATAAAAAGAGAGAATATTTCGCGATTAATGGTTATAATTATACACTGGATCAATAACAAATCTTAAAAATCAAACCTTAATTTAATTCCTTAGAAAAAAATACAGATTTTTTATAAAATACAGATGTATAAATTATTTGTGTTTATCACCATTCTACGCGTGAATTCTCATGAAAAGGCTATTTAATTTCCAAAATAATTAAAACTTCGACAGAAAGTTATTGTTTTAAAAAATTTTATTTAAATAATTATAAGTTAAATTTACAATTCACTTTGAACACTTAGTACATCTATTGTAATATCTCACAGAATTTTAGTATGCTATATGCATATTTGTCATAAATATTATTTGTGGTATATTAAGGCACATCGTACATGAAGTGATTTGAATGAAATCGGCGAAATCGCTGATATCGGCGATATATAATTATGAACATGATATCGACTTTTGCCGATAAGAATCACCAGGACAAAGTTCGAAGACGGGATAGGAACACAAAACATTATATTTAGATATCTAGGCAAAAGAAAGGAATAAATTAATAAATAAATTTATTTACTTGAATTCAAAGCTTCAGTTGCTACAACTTTTCTAAAACTAAACGAACCCAAAAAACCTGACAGATTATCACTCAATCCCTCCCCCACTTTTGTATTGAAAAAAACTAAGCAGTGGACTCGACTTTTGCCAGAAGTCCGATTAGATGGAATAGGGCATTATCCTGTCAAAATCAATGTGCCAAACCCTCCAAAATGTCATTCTAGAAAAGTGTGGAAAATGTTTTGCAAGCATTTATCCCAAGTGTATGGAATCATTCCATGAAAAGTGAACAGAATCGCTCATTTTACACATTTTACACAAGCGTGGTAATATTGATTTTTTAATTTTACTAGCTTATAAATTTTAAGAATTTGATAATTATGTTTTAGAATTAATTTTTGTTTGGATTGTAATAATAAAATATTTATTATAAAATACACTTATTATTACTTACACCTATTAACACTTATTATAAAATACTTTTCTTTCTATCATTTTGATTCCCTGTCCTCTTTCTGACCCTTAGTATTACGCATTAACATTGGATAACTTGATTCTTTTAGATATCCTATAAATACCCGGATATTCTAGGAAAAGTAATACTTAACCAATGCGGATGGATAGGCCATCCCTTAAACTAACTTAACATTAAATAAATAACTTAACATAAAGCAAATATATACATCGACATTGTGTGGCATGGGAAATCTTTTCCTGAAAAGCAGCACACGTGGTTCAAATTTACCCAGTTAGCTGATTTCCGGGAAAGGATTATTACGGAAAGATTGGAAAGAGGATTTTGAGATTGATTGGATAAATTTGTGAATAGGTGGGAGTTTCGCGATGTAGAGCTTCGGGCGGAAATCTTAAGCGTTTTTTTGAGATCACTCGAATGCAACGATTTTGGAATTGTTGCGTCTTCTTGACAAGCGAAGATCCAACGTTAGTCCAAATAGGGGCTGCGTACATGAGTACTGAGCGTATACATGACTTATAAAGTCGACGCTTTAAACGTTCCTTCAGTTTATTCTTGGGACTGAGTAATGGGTTCAATCCTGCAAAGGATGCGTTTCCCAGGGCCAGTCGCTTTTTGGCGTTCTGCGTCCAGTTCAACTGCCGTTGGGGGGTTACTCCCAGATACACAACACTTTAAGTTTGCTGGATTTGCATGTCAAACATTTTCAATATAAGTATGTGGGTTGAAAACTTATCTTTTCAAGTGAAAATAATAGATTGGATCTTGGTCGGGTTGATTTTGATTTTCCATAACTTGAAATAGCTTTCAAGAATGGACAATCAGGATTGGAGACAAGTCGAAATTTGTTTCGGTTGTCAAGAAGAACAATATTTGGCCGTATTGTCGGCAAAGAGAGCAGTCGGCAAAGAGAGCGATGTAAGAGCAGCAGTAGCTCGATCCCTAGCGGGATATCGTTGATATAATATAAAAAGATGCGGGGTCAAAGCAAGGAGCGTTGAGGTATACCAGCTTTGTCACAGTATTTGTTGGATGTACTTTGTTGGATGTGGATTTGGGATTTACGGTTGGAAAAATGGGAAAAATCAGGAATTTTAGGATGTAAGTTGGTATATTAAATTTGGAAAATTTGTGAATGAGCCCATCGTGCCAAACTGTGTCAAAAACTTTTTCGATGTGGAAAAGGGCCATGCCTGAAACTGGCTTACTGTGAAGTGGTTTGATCTGAAACCAAACTGTTGGGAGATAAGCTGTCTATGAGTATCTTCATGCGACTGCAGCTGATTCAAAACTACTTTCTGCAGCATCGGGGTAGCAGGAGGACTCGTCTGGATACGCAACAATGAAGTTACGTTTCAGAGAATGCGCAAATAGTACGTTGCCGCTGGCATTATTAGACGTACAGTTCCAAGACATGTAACGCGCATTATAACCACAGCATGATCATGGGTTCTCAAAATTTGACCATATCTCTTCCCTGTAAGAGTCTATCTGGGGGGTTTTAAAAAGATGTGACTTTATAATTACCACAATTAGCCGAGATAAGAATGGAGACGGCTTCGAGACTACCGTCTTCGGGGGCAAAATACAATGTTTGACATCGTGTCTTATAAATAAGGCAACAATCACCATTTCTGATGGCGCGATCACGGCGATAGGTGAAGTATCCAGGGATACTTAGTTTCTTATCCAGCTTTAAACATGGATTCGATGCTGCTCAAGGAAAGATTGAAGCTCGGGTAATTTGCGTAGGAGACTTTGAGAGTTCCATTGCAAAAAGTGAATCTGAGATCTAGTGGAAGAGGGATGAGAGGTCATTTTCGAATAAATGATAAGTCATCTCGAAGACCTTGAAGAGTTTTTCTTCGTTGGATTTGCAAGATTTCCATGCGGTTTCGACTTTAATCCTGTGGGGTTATTGCACACAATGTCAATTACCTCCTTTTCCGGTGTCTTTCTAATTGTCCACGGGTTTGAAATCGGTAATGGCGCTGGTATGAACTTTTATGTCGATGATGTCGCTGGTCTCCTATTGGCTATGCATTGATCGTTTGCTACCGAGTTGTTGGTTGGCTGCTGGACCTCTGCATGGGACGATTACCTCTCCAGAACGAGGGAGGGAAATACCTGGCCTGAAACGATGTTGGGCGGCCTTGCGTCTCGCTCCTTCAGCTCGAGATGCTGTAGCTGCTACGTAAGTATTGCGAACTGGACAATCCATGGCACTTGCCGGATGGGCCGTGCCGCAGTTGCAGCACTTTGCTGGCTCAGACGTGGTTTTTACCACACTTCACGCAACCTACGGATCGTCGTCAAAAATACATTAAAATTTAAATAAATGCTTAAATAATATAAAAAGTACCCAATGATTGTAAAATAAACAAAATGTAAATAAAAAACTAGTTAGTATATTCTAAATTATTTTAATCTTTGTACTAATTCACAAACAATTTCAAACAACAAATTAATTTGTTATTTAAATATTGCTTGGAAAAGCAGGTAACTAAAATATAAATTAATATAAATAATATGAATATACAAATTTAATACTCTTATTATTGTCAATACTCTTATTATTGCTCAGGTATACAAAGTATATCGCCAAGCAGTGTTGATAGTATGAACCCTTAACATCGAATGTAATCAAACACATGCCTTTCAAATTCAAATTAATAATTCTTTATTTTCATCAAAAAATATATATAAAATACAAATCGGCTTATAATTATAGCACCTAGCCTAAGCTTTATCTATAATACATCATCTTATATACTAGTTACATCGAGATTACAATTTTTCATTACATCGTTTTAATAAAATGGAAAATTTAAAAAAAAAACCATTTGAAGATACTTAACCTATGTGGATGGATAGGCCATCCCTAAAACTAGCTTAACCTGTAAATTAAAGAAAAGAAAAAGACACTATATACAATTAAGATTACACCGGAACTAGGTGCAATCGACATCGTGTGGCATGGGAAATCTTTTCCTAAAAAGCAGCATCCTTGGGTCAAATTGACCCAGTTTGCTGATTTCTGGGAAGGGATTGTTGCGGGAAGATTGGAAAAATAATTTTGAGGTGGAAAGGATAAAGGTTGGAATAGTTGGGTGTCCAGTTTCGCGGTGGAGAGCTTCGGACGGAAATCTTAGGGGTTTTTTCGAGATGACTCGAAGGCAACGATTTTGGAATTGCTGCATCTTCGTGATGAGCGAATATGCAACGTTAGTCCAAATAGGGGCTGCGTACGTGAGTACTGGGCGGATACATGACTTGTAGAGTCGATGCTCTAAACGTTCGTCCAGTTTACTCTTGGGGCTGAGTAGTGGGTACAATCCTGCAAAGGATGCGTTTCCCAGGGCCAGGCGCCTTTTGGCGTTCTGTGTCCAGTTCAACTGCCTTTGGAGGATTACACCCAGATAGACAACACTATGAGTTTGCTGGATTTGCGTGTCAAACATCTTCAATCCAAGCGCGTATGTTGAAAATTTATTCTTTCGAGTGAAGAGAATAGATTGGGTCTTTGTAGGGTTAATTTTGATTTTCCATGACTTGAAATAGTTTTCAAGGATGGTCAATCGGGATTGACGGCAACTCGAAACTTGTTTCGGTTGCCATGAAGAACAATAGATGGCCGTGTCGTCGGCGAAGAGAGCTGTTTCGGTAGCTCGATCCCTCGGAATATCGTTGATGTAATATAAAAATAGGCGGGGTCCAAGCAAGGAGCCTTGAGGTACACCAGCTTTCACACTGTATTGGTTCGATGTAAGTAGGTAAGTAAAGCCGATTCCAGCTCACTTTTCCATAAGATTTAACATGGAGAAAAATTGTGATTTTTACTTCCGGTGTAAGCTGATAAGGAAATGATTGTGATTAAAATAAAATAATACATTTAAAACCACAAAATTTGATAAGACATTGTTAATTAAATAATTTTAGGACGCCGTACCATTCGCAGTTGATGGTGGCGGCCGGCTGTTGACCGCCAGCATTTTTCGCACTCGGTTGTAAGCCTTAATTACAACAGAACCGCCAACATAGTCGCATTGTAAAAAGGAAATATTTGTGGCTTAAGATTAAGTGTTTTGTATAATTGAGGTTAATTAACTTGTAAGGAAAAATTTAAATAACATATTGAGTGATAAGAGTTGTTTGTTTGTGGTTAATAAGTTAACGTATTTTTTTGTGGTTAGTGGTATCCGTTTTGAAAAATATAGGAATGTGGCTAATTAAGAATAAGGAAAAATAATGTGAAAAATTGAACGATAAGAGGTGGCGTAAATAAATTAGATTTTTGCGTATAAATACGATGTCTGTATTCGATTCAAATTAATTATATATTGGACTTAATACTAATATATATTGTATTTAATTACTTCTATTGTTAAAAATGGCTTCAGTAGTGGAATTAAGCAAATCAATTGTAGAGAATATGAAGAAAGCTTTGCTTCTATTAAATGAAAATAAAAATCTAGGTGGTTTGGAAAAATGGATTAAGAAATGCACAGTGAATATTCGACAATTGAATAAACATTTAAAAAAATGTGATTGTGTTGGTACAAAACGACATTTGCAAACAAGTATTGGTGAAATGATTGGTTTTCGGGTAATGATGAAGGCAATGCTACATCAAGGTGGTAAAATAAAACGTAATATAAAACGTATTCAATGGAAGAATATGGAGTCAGCGTTTGATAGTCGAATTAAGACTGGTATAATTATTAATTTAACACACAAAGACCCAAATTATTTTTGGACGATGCCCTGTGTATGTTTATACGACAAATCCGGAATGTTTTAAAGGATTTCACTCAAATCAAAGTAAACTCAACATTTTGTGGTGAATTTGTAAAGCTACAGAATGATGATGAAGTTTACGAATTCAAATATTTTAATAGTAATAATCAAATTATTGATCGAATTTCAAATTTAACGGAATGGTATCAGGAAAACATACAAAAACCAATTTTAGTACAGCTAGAAGAATTTCAAGAACGTGACAGTGGTTGGGCCTTAAATGCAGTAGTAAACTTAATGATTAATATTAACAAATATGAATCGTTCAGAGGTTCATCATATATTGATTTACCTCAACAAATAAAATCCAAAAACGCTTGCATAAACGTTAAAAATAATAATGATGCTTGCTTTGCATGGGCGGTTACATCAGCTTTACACGGTAAAGGGTTCGATTACGATTACAAGGGCCCCTCGGTTTTTTGATGAATTTTGGCAAAACAAGCCAAAATAAGACGAAAATGAAGAATACTAACTTTCTTGTTTTCGCCTATTTTTCGAGTTATCGAACTTTTTTTTCGAAAATATACTCCAAAATAACCAAATATTTTTTTTGTTTATTTCACAAAATAATCACAATTTAACACATTTCACAAGATTTAATTACAATTTGTTGTTACAATTAATAAAATTTCAGTCATTAACAACCAAAATTTCAATTTATTTAAACGAAATAAACATTTTTATTTTAATCACTCTTTTGGCATATTGACGCCATTTTATATACTTATATTTTACTGAAAAAAAGTAAAATTCTTTTGAAATATTATAGCCAACATTAAAAAAAAAAATTCTTAAATGAATATAATGAAGATTTTATTGTTTAATTTTATATAAAACATTCATGCTAAGATTTCATCGCCAAATCAAACATTTTTAATTTAAATCTGCTAAATTTAAAAAAACTACACCCCACAAATCCATGGGTAGTTTAATCATAGGTTGAACGTAGGGGCCAAAAACCAACTCGACCCGTGCAAACGATACCCCACAAATCTATGGGTAGTTTAATCACAGGTTGAACGTAGGGGCCAAAAACCAACTCGACCCGTGCAAACGATACCCCACAAATCTATGGGTAGTTTAATCACAGGTTGAACGTAGGGGCCAAAAACCAACTCGACCCGTGCAAACGATACCCCACAAATCTATGGGTAGTTTAATCACAGGTTGAACGTAGGGGCCAAAAACCAACTCGACCCGTGCAAACGATACCCCACAAATCTATGGGTAGTTTAATCACAGGTTGAACGTAGGGGCCAAAAACCAACTCGACCCGTGCAAATGATACCCCACAAATCTATGGGTAGTTTAATCACAGGTTGAACGTAGGGGCCAAAAACCAACTCGACCCGTGCAAACGATACCCCACAAATCTATGGGTAGTTTAATCACAGGTTGAACGTAGGGGCCAAAAACCAACTCGACCCGTGCAAACTATACCCCACAAATCTATGGGTAGTTTAATCACAGGTTGAACGTAGGGGCCAAAAACCAACTCGACCCGTGCAAATGATACCCCACAAATCTATGGGTAGTTTAATCACAGGTTGAACGAAGGGGCCAAAAACCAACTCGACCCGTGCAAACGATACCCCACAAATCTATGGGTAGTTTAATCACAGGTTGAACGTAGGGGCCAAAAACCAACTCGACCCGTGCAAATGATACCCCACAAATCTATGGGTAGTTTAATCACAGGTTGAACGAAGGGGCCAAAAACCAACTCGACCCGTGCAAACGATACCCCACAAATCTATGGGTAGTTTAATCACAGGTTGAACGTAGGGGCCAAAAACCAACTCGACCCGTGCAAATGATACCCCACAAATCTATGGGTAGTTTAATCACAGGTTGAACGTACAGTTGAATGTTAATATTTCATAATAATAAAAAATATCATGAATAATAATCCACAATAATTATAACAAAAAATTAATTTTTAAAACATTTTGACATTTACTGTTAATTAATATTTAAAACATTTTGATATTGATTGTACAGCACCGCATTTTAAGAAACTTTTTTTTTTAATGTTGTCTATAATATTTCAAAAAAATGTATTTTAGTTACTTTTTTCAGTAAAATATAAGTATATAAAATGGCGTCAATATGCCAAAAGAGTGATTAAAATAAAAATGTTTATTTCGTTTAAATAAATTGAAATTTTGGTTGTTAATGACTGAAATTTTATTAATTGTAACAACAAATTGTAATTAAATCTTGTGAAATGTGTTAAATTGTGATTATTTTGTGAAATAAACGTAAAAAATATTTATTTATTTTGGAGTATATTTTCGAAAAAAAAGTTCGATAACTCGAAAAATAGGTGAAAACAAGAAAGTTAGTATTCTTCATTTTCGTCTTATTTTAGCTTGTTTTATCATAATTAAAAGTCAAACCGAGGGGCCCTTGTAATCGTATTCGCCCCCTTTACACCAAGCTTCAGAGAATTCTGATAGAATGTCTTCTTATCCACATTATTCGCGGGTGTTAAATTTAAATGGTATAAAGTTTCCGATGGAACTAAAACAAACACCAAAATTTGAAAAACTGAACGATATAAGCATAAATGTGTTTGTTTTAAAATTAAAAAAATCTATGTACAGTGTTGTGCCAACTTTGTTAACAAATAATAAAAGAAATAGACATGTAAATTTACTTATGGTTCAAGATGTGTATTTTGATGAAGAAGATGATGATGATGAAGAAAATAATAATGATGAGAATATTGATATCAAATACCATTATTGTTGGATTAAAAATTTTTCACGACTTGTATCAAATCAACTGAATAAAGATGGCCATAAAAAGTTTTTTTGTGAGCGATGTTTACATTATTTTCGTGATGAACAACAACTTTTAAAACACAGTGACGAGTGTGAAAAAATAAATGACTGCAAAGTTATTTTGCCTACAAAAGATAATAACATGGTATATTTTAAAAATTTTTGTAATAAGGAACGAGTACCGTTTATTATCTATGCCGATTTCGAATGTTTATTGAAACCACTTGCTCCAGAAAATAATAAAAATTCACAACGTTATCAACAACATGAAGCATATAGTGTGGGTTATTATTTTTGTTGTTCATATTATGATACTCTTAGTTATTATAATTCGTATAGAGGAGTGAATCCCGAACTATGGTTTGTAGATGAATTAAAGGAAATGGCTGAAAAAGTTGAAGATATATATGCAAATCCTGTATCTATGAACGAGCTTAGTGACATTGAAAAACAACAATTTCGGCAAGCTTCTGTGTGCCATATTTGTGAAAAAGCTTTGGGTAATGATCGTGTACGAGAGCATGATCACTTAACGGGAAAGTTTCGTTCTGCCGCACACAGCGAGTGTAATTTAAATTACCAAAATTCACGGACAGTTCCTGTTGTGTTCCATAATTTGAGTGGGTACGATGCACATTTTGTAATTATGGAATTGGCTACAGCGTTTGAAGGCAGAGTAGATTTATTACCTATAAATAAAGAAAAATATATATCGTTCACCAAAAACATTGTTGGTAGTGATGTAAAATTTAAATTTGTTGATTCATTCCGATTTATGGCATCATCATTGGAAAAGTTAGCAACATATTTACCAGAATGTAAGATATTATACAAAAATTGTTTTGATGGGGATGTTCAAAAGTACAATTTGTTAACTAGAAAGGGTGTGTTTCCGTATGCCTATGTTGACGGTTGGAATAAATTAGAAAATCGGCATTTACCACCTATCACAGCATTTTACAGCAAGTTGAACGATTCAAACATTTTACAAAACGATTATGATCATGCGAAAAATATTTGGAACAAATTCAAAATTCAAACTTTAGGTGAATATTCTGACTTGTATTTGAAAACAGATGTATTACTTTTAGCAGACATTTTTGAAAATTTTCGTGATACTTCTGTTAAGACATACGGTTTAGATCCTGCGCACTATTGTACCACACCAGGATTTACATGGGATGCAATGTTAAAATACACACAAATTCAACTGGAATTGTTAACTGATATTGATATGTTGATGTTTGTGGAGCGAGGAATCAGGGGGGGGGGAATAAGCCAGTACTGCAATCGCTATGCGAAAGCAAACAATAAATATATGTCTAATTATAATGAACTTGAAGAAACCATAGTCATTATGTATTATGACGTTAACAATTTGTATGGTTGGGCCATGTCGCAATATTTGCCGACTGGGGGATTTAAATGGCACACTGACACATCACTGAACGTGCATCGGATAACTGATGAATGCTCAGAAGGTTTTATACTGGAAGTGGACTTAGCGTAGCCTCAGCATCTTCATGATCAACATAATGATCTTCCATTATGTTCGACACATGAAAAGCCACCAGGTTCAAAACAAAAAAAGTTACTTACAACACTTCATGACAAAGAAAAATACATAATTCACTACAGGAATTTGAAACAGTGTCTCAAGCTTGGAATGATTTTGAAGAAAGTACATCGTATTTTGAAATTTCATCAATCTCCTTGGCTAAAACACTACATTGACTTATAATACTCAAATGCGTGCCAAGGCAACAAACGAGTTTGAGAAAAACTTATATAAGCTAATGAACAATGCAGTTGTGGGTTACGTTGCGTTAATGAAATTAACTACACATTTATTAAATTATATTTATTAATGCAAATATCAATTTTGTTACATAGTATTTTTAATCAACATGTGCGTTGTATTACACTCAAGTATATCTCATCAATTCTCTCGACTGACTGGCTTGACTTTTCTGTTTCTTGTACCATGTCATCTAGGCATGCGCACAATTGCTAACCAATGCTTTGGTAGTCATGTAGCCACATCACCCCCCTGGCCAGTGATGAAGCCAGTGAAAAGTTACACAAAATCTTCTCGCAAATGTTCGGGAAAACGTACGTGTCGTCCGCAACGTGTGGTTTGTGTCAACTTGGGAATAACTTCCTGTGATGGTTCTGGTGAGTCGTTGTCGAAATCCATTTGTTTCGATGAGTCGTCTTCTGGTTGTAGTATATATGCTGGTTTTATTCGGTCTATGGATACTGTACATTCTTTGTTATTTTTGAGAATGATGAAAAAATTTTCGGTTCGTTTTTTTACTTGAAATGGTCCCTCATATGGCTGCTGTAGAGGTGCTTTTGGCGAATCGATTCGAACCATTACGTGAGTTGATGTAGCTAGTTCTTTAAAAACGAAAATTTTTCGTTGTGTATCATGTTGAGATCCGCATTTGGGTTGCAATTCTTTTATTTGACTTTTTAGATTATTGATGAAATCGGATGTGTTGATTTCGTTGTTGCGTGGGGTGAAAAATTCTCCTGGTAGTCTCAAGGATTCCCCATATACGAGTTCTGCAGTGGTTGACTTTAGGTCGTCCCTCCATGCAGTCCGTATACCTAGTAAAACGAAAGGCAATGCTTCTACCCAGTGTTCGTTGGTATGACATTTAAGTGCTGTTTTTAATTGTCGATGAAGTCTTTCAACTAGTCCATTTGCTGCTGGATGATAGGCTGTAGTTTTCAAAAGATATTTATATCCACGTGACGGTGGCAAAGGGCCAACTAAATCCATATGGATATGCTCGAATCTTGCAGATGGTAGTGAGAATTTACCTATTGGAGTTGAAACGTGCCTCGAGATTTTGGATCTCTGGCATTCTATACATGCACGAGCCCACAGTTTGCAGTCTTTTTTTATGGAAGGCCACACAAATTTTTGTGTTATCAGCAAAACAGTGTTTCTGATTCCAGGATGCGAAAGCCGATGTATGGAATCAAAAACAATTTTTCTGAATGGTAGCGTAACAAACGGGCGAGCGCGATTTGTCGAAATGTCACAATATACAGATATTCCTGTTTCGGGCATCTGAACTTTCCGAATTACAAGTCCCGATTTGGTTCGAAATTTCTGTAGCTCTTCGTCGTTAATTTGAGACTGTGCTAAGGCTTCGTAATCTATTGATTTTTCTAATGCTTCGACGCGGGATAACGCATCTGCCACAACGTTTTCTTTCCCGGTAACATGACGTATGTCCGTCGAAAATTGACTTATGAAATCTAAATGTCTGAACTGCCTAGGTGAACACTTATCTAATTTTTGTTGAAAGGCGTAAGTTATTGGTTTGTGATCTGTGTAGATCACGAAATTCCTCCCTTCTACCATGTGGCGAAAATGTTTAATAGCTAAATAGATCGCTAACAGTTCTCTGTCATAAGGACTGTACTTTGTTTGTGTGGGGGAACATTTTTTAGAGAAAAAAGCTAACGGTTGCCAATTTTCTCCGATTTGTTGTTGCAGTGCTGCACCTGCTGTATGGTCGGATGCGTCGCAGATGACGGCTAATGTTGCTCCGGGTATCGGATGTGCTAACAAGGTTGTTCGCGATAACTCCTCTTTGCACTTTTGAAAGGCTAATTTTGTTTCCTGTGTCCAAGGGACTGGTGCATTACCCTTAATGTTTCCTTTAAGAAGCTCGTTTAAAGGAGCTTGTAGGAGTGCTGCTCGCGGTATGAACCTTCTATAAAAATTTATCATGCCTAAAAATTGTCTTAACAATTTTGCTGTTTTAGGCAAAATGTACTTTTTTATAGCTTCGATTTTTGATGTTAAAGGCGACGTACCACGGTCTGATACATTATATCCTAGGAAATCTACACTGTTTGCACCGAAAACGCATTTCGTTACATTTATTACAATTCCGTATTCGCGAAATCTTTTGAACACTGTTTCTAAATGTGTCAAATGTTCGGTTTCGTCTTTTGATGCGATTAATACATCGTCTATGTATGCGTAACAAAAATCTAATCCGCGTAGGATTTCATCCATAAATCGTTGGAAAGTTTGTGCAGCGTTGCGCAGGCCATATGACATGAAAACATATTCATATAATCCAAAAGGTGTTGTGATAGCTGTTTTCGGGATGTCTTTGGGTTCGACTGGTATTTGATTATATGCCCTTACTAAGTCTAACTTTGTGAAAATCTTTCGGTTATGCAAAGTTTGAGCAAAATCTTCAATGTGTGGCACGGGGTAGCGATCGGGTATGGTTCGTTCATTTAAGCGACGATAATCACCGCATGGTCGCCAATCTTCCCCTTTTTTAGGAACCATGTGTAATTGCGATGCCCAGCTACTCTTTGATGGACGTACAATGCCCAAAGAAAGTAAGGTATCAAATTCCTTTTTTGCGATTTTGAGTTTATCAGGTGCTAAGCGTCGCGGTTTGCTCGCAACTGGTGGACCTGGAGTAGTCTCTATGTAATGCCGTGTAGAGTGTTTTATCTCTACGAGTTTCCCGGGTGGTCGTGTAATGCTTATGTATTTGTTTAAAAGATTGTGGTAAATTGTGGTTGCTCCGTTTATAGTGCGAATACTTTCGTAATCTTGCCCTAATAATTGTCCTTCTATTTTGAGCTGAGTGATGGTATCCAACAAACATTTGTTTCGGACATCCACCAGTAAAGCGAAATATGAAAGAAAATCTACTCCAATTATAGGCTTTTGTACATCTGCGATTACAAAATTCCAAGTGAATGCGCGCCTCAAACCTAAATCTAATGTAATATTTTTAGTCCCGTATGTTGTAATGGTTGATCCGTTTGCAGCGAAAAGTTCGTATGTTGATTTGGTACATTTTTCTTTTGTTAAGTTGCGCGGAAAAACACATAGGTCCGCACCTGTGTCGATCAAAAATTGGACTTTGCTTATGCGATCTGTGATGAATATGCGGCGCGAGGTAGGACAAGGGTCATCTGCCGCATTCAATGACTGCCCTCTGGGTTTTTTGAAAATGTACATGGTTTGGTACATCTTTTTGCTAATTCACTGAAACGCGAATGATAAAAACAGACACCTTGTTTGGTTTTGTCTTGTTCTTTGGTACGGCTTTTAGATCGCGTTCGTTTTGGCTTACCACCACGACGGTGATCGACGTTTGAATTTCTACTATGGACCAACGCTGCTACCTCTTGTTTGAGTTCTTTTGTCATTTTACTAATTTATTCCGTTAAATGACTTTCGTTAGTGACTGTAGAAACTTGTGGAATCGATGTAGCATCTTGTACTGCGTCAGCCATTTCGGCTATTGATTCTAAATCCGACTCTGTTTGCGTTGCTAGGATAGCTCGGATTGTTGGAGGTAAACGGCTTAACCATAAAGACCTAATTAAAGATACCGGTACTGCTTCGCCCGCTCAAGTTTTTAAATGACGTAAGAACTGCGATGGCTTACGATCGCCTATAACTTCGTGTTCTAATAGACGTCGTGTTTTTTCTTCCTGTGAAGCGCTTAGACGTTCGGTTAGTTCCTGTTTGACTTTAGCGTATCGTTCCGTATCCGGTGGATTCGCGATCAAATCTCTTATTTCCATGGCATAACGTGGTTCTAGATTTGCTATAACGTAGTTATATTTCGTGTTATCTTGAGTTATGCTGCTTAATTCAAATTGAGCTTCCAATTGTGCAAACCACATAGCTGGATCTGCAGCCCAAAATGGTGGAACACGGATGCTGACGCGTTCAACGATTGGTTTGTTGTTCAGGTTGTACAGGTATATCATCGTTAGGCATTGTTGAAGAGAAAAAAAATTATTGATGAGAAAAAAAAAATCATTGTAAAAATATATAAAAATGTTTATTTTTGTTTTGAAACACACAGTAGTATTTAAGTTATGCGACACTTTGTAATTGTATGTAACTGTGGATTGAGTGTATATTAATATGTGTATGTATGATGCTTGTGTGTATGGTATATGATGTAAGATGTGACGAACACCTATAACATACAATGTCTGTTTGGTGTTGTGTGCACTTTGTGGTTTGAAAAATTCCGTGCAGTTTTGTGATCGAACCACTATGGTTGTTCGTTGGTGTGTATATGTATGCTGCGTATCGTTGCTTGATGTTCGATACTGTCCACACCCTTTTTCATTTATCTGTTTTTGTGTTTTTGGCGCAATTTGGTTTTGACACGTTTGTAGTAAAATATTTTGCACTGCGAACAAATTCACTTTTCAAAATGTTTTTTTTTTATGATGTAAAGTTTTTGTAATAATAAAAAAATCGTATTGTCTTTATGTAGGCGAATTTTTGTTTGTTTTCTCACCAAATGCGATGCAGTTATTACAATATTTTGCACACACTTATTGTTTATTTTAACACTTAATTTTAAATGCACACAGTTTTTTTTTTTTTTAAATCACGTCGGGGTCACCAATAATGTGGGTTACGTTGCGTTAATGAAATTAACTACACATTTATTAAATTATATTTATTAATGCAAATATCAATTTTGTTACATAGTATTTTTAATCAACATGTGCGTTGTATTACACTCAAGTATATCTCATCAATTCTCTCGACTGACTGGCTTGACTTTTCTGTTTCTTGTACCATGTCATCTAGGCATGCGCAAAATTGCTAACCAATGCTTTGGTAGTCATGTAGCCACACAGTGTTTGGCAAAACGATGGAAAATGTGAGAAAACATACCATTGTAAAATTAAAAACCAAGTGGTTGGGTAGGTTTGGAGCAAAAGTTCTCATTGCCAAACCAAATTTTCATAGTAGGACAATTTTTAAAGAAAACTTGGTAGCGATTGAATTAAATAAAAGTGAGGTGTTTTTTAATAAACCAATATATGTAGGCATGTATATTTTAGACATTTCAAAGACATGTGTAAATGACTTTCATTACAATTATATGCAAGGGGTGTTTGGTGATAAGTGTAAGGTTTTGTATACCGACACGGACTCGTTAATTTACGAGATAAAAACACCAGATATATTCAAAATTATGAAACGTGATGTACAAAGATTTGACACTAGTGACTATGAACTAAATAATATTTATAATATGCCTTTAGTTAATAAAAAAGTGCCAGGTTAAAAAAATAGGTGAAAACAAGAAAGTTAGTATTCTTCATTTTCGTCTTATTTTAGCTTGTTTTATCATAATTAAAAGTCAAACCGAGGGGCCCTTGTAATCGTAATCGCCCCCTATTGGTTAACTCATTTGGATTATCCCAATAAGTGTGATTGATGTTATGAGTTACTTGCATTAAGCCCATACCTTCAGTGGTTTTAATTCTTTTCCTGCTTATCAATGGTTTAGTAATAGAAGTAGATTGTACACGTTTTTGATGCATGGTTGGAAATAATTTACTAATAATGTGTGTATATTTATAACTTTTGTTAGCATTTATCTGTTTGTTAATGTCATATTGACGTTTATGGGCATTGGTAGTTCGTAAACTATATCCATATTTATTTAAATCATTCTCTGTATACAAATTGTGGTAATCTACAATTGATATAATTTAACAAACACAAATAGCAAGAGATTAATAAATAAAATTAACTTTATTGAATTAACTTGAATAGTAGTGTCTGACAGAACATACAAGAATCGAATGAATATGAAACAATAGCAGTGGCATGTAACAACAACTCCTGTTGCTCAGGCAACCACGTACACACACATTCACTCAGTTCGCCACAATCCCTTCATTTTTTTCAACTTGGGAGGAGTGACTTTGGATGATGAAGTATTGCCTGAAAGATGTTGAGAAACACTTGTTTTTATTGGAGTCGATGTAATTCTTTCTTCATTACATGTAATAATTGAGTTTCCGGGATCCTTTATTGAAGAGGAAGATTCTTCGTCGATGTCAGCTGGAATCGGTGTAAGAGTGTTATTGAGAGAGTCCGGAATTTTTTTTAAGTGGGACACTTGTCTCTTGAAGACTTTCCCTTCATTGATGATTGTAGTTTCGTTGCCTTTCCTGTCAAGCCACTCATATTCTTTGGTATCGAACGTAGGACATAATTTATTTAATTTAACTAGATTCTGGCATAGCACTTTATCGCCCGGGTTAATATTACTGATTTTAGAATTCCATGACGCGTCCTCCCTTTCTTTTCCTTTCAGCTTTTGTACCGTATCAAAATCTTTTGCTTCTTCATCGTTGTGTTCTGCGTCGAGATTTCTCCGTTTGGCGATCCATACCAGGCCACCAGACTTTGGAACGTAGACGACGCTTCATTACTGTCTCACCTGGATGGCCCTCGTGAGCCAGGTCCAGTATGTTGTCAGTCAATTTTCTTGGAATGATCAATCTGTTGCCTCTCAGTAGAATGTGTCCCATAGACGTGATTTCGAATCTTGTTAATGGCGTCTATGATTTCTTCGTCTTTCTTGCTCTCTTCAATAAGTTGCGAAATCTTTAGAGCTTGAGGTACGCTTTGTTCGACAACCCTGAAGATGTTGTAATCATTTTCAACGTCAAACGACGGTTTAATTTCGATTTTACAGAGTCTTGAGAGTGGATCTGCGATATTCAATTTGCCTTGCTTGTATATAACTTTAAATCTAAAAGCTTGTAGTCGAAGGAGCCACCTCTCTATTCGAGCGGGTGGTTTCGATGAAGGTTTAAAAATGGCCTCTAAAGGCTTGTGATCCGTTTCGAGTTCAAACTCCAAACCGGTAAGATGAAAGTAAAACCTTTCTACCGCCCATACCAAAGCCAAGCTCTCTTTCTCTGTTTGCGAATAACGACGCTCAGTTTCAGTTAAGCTCTTGTTAGCGTATGAAATGACTTCAGGTTTATCTTCCTTATTGTATTGTAGTAGGACAGCCCCGAGAGCGACCGGACTAGTATCTGCCACAAGGCTAGTTCGTCTTGATACATCAAAATATGATAATGATGGTGATTTATTTTGTAGGCCAATAGTGAATTTAGCTTAAATCCTTAAAGACTGTGCTGCGGCATATGGTTTCAAAAAGGTTTTTTGATTCGATAGTCAAATCCCACACAACTGCATCATTTCGTCGAAGTAACTCCCAATCGGTATCTGTAATGATGTTGACTTTGGACCCTGAATCGATCAAACATGACACCTTCCTGCCGCCAATAATACACACAATAACATCATCAGGATTTTCTTCTACTACTTGTGTTGTCTCGCTTATCTTAAAGCAATCGAAGTTTTGCATTGTATTCTCATAATGTTCTTGGTCAGGCAAATCATCATCTGAAGAATTAAACTTCCTTTTATGTAAAGATGATTTGCAGCACCTGGCATAATGACCTTGAGATCCACAGCTATGACATTTGCTGTCTTTTGCAGGGCAAACTTGAGCGTTTACATGAGCCATTCTACCACACCGAGAATAATGTTAACTTCTTTTATTGTTTTGAAAACTAACTTTATTAATTGAAGTAGAATTAACTATAGCTTGCGATGTGGATGCGCTCATACTTAATGACTGTTTAGCTATTTGCTCATGAATATTACACAATTCTACAATCTGATCTAAGGTACGCTCCTTTTCCAAAATCTTCTTCTTTAAATCGAGAGGTGCCCAAGTACCTATTATCAGATCCTTAATGTTTATTGCTGAACTCTCAATTTCATTCATTTTTTATTTTTTTATTTTTTTTTTATCCATAATTCCTTCCACCGTTAAGTAAAGGTCGAAAGATCTCAACCACTTCTCCCATTCGACACTGACTAGTGCCTTGTCCATACCCTCGCACAATAAGGGTTTAATAATGTTTGTGTCTGCCATGGTGTTAACCTAAACATAAACATAACCCAATAATAAATAATAGCTCAACTGTGTTACAATACCTCTTTTTTTTTTCAATTTGTACATTCCAATTTGTACATACACAGCTCTGACCATAACAATCGAATTGAACCAATTCTGTTTAGCAGCTCCCAGCCTCCCAAAAGTATAAAAGGAATGTTGATAGCAGTTTTCAGTCTTCCTTTGAATAACGTAACTGTTGTCGAATATGCTCACAGCAATCCTTTCCCTAAGCTCACAGCCGTCCTTCGGATAACGTATCTGTAGCCCAATATGCTCACAGCAATCCTTTTCCTTAGCTCACAGCCGTCCTTCGGATAACGTATCCGTAGCCCAATATGCTCACAGCAATCCTTTTCTTTAGCTCACAGCCATCCTTTTCCTTAGCTCACAGCCATTCTTTTCCTTAGCTCACAGCCATCCTTTACCTTAGCTCACAGCCATTCTTTTCCTTAGCTCACAGCCATCCTTTACCTTAGCTCACAGCCATCCTTTACCTTAGCTCACAGCCATTCTTTTCCGTAGCTCACAGCCATCCTTTACCTTAGCTCACAGCCATTCTTTTCCTTAGCTCACAGCCATCCTTTACCTTAGCTCACAGCCATCCTTTTCCTTAGCTCACAGCCCTTCATTATATCTTTCTCTCTTTTTACCGGCTCACAGCCGCTCCAAGTATATAGGTTATGCAAGTATAATGCAACAATACTAATCACACGATTGAGTTCTTAAATCCTCGTCGCCAATTGTGGTAATCTACAATTGATATAATTTAACAAACACAAATAGCAAGAGATTAATAAATACAATTAACTTTATTGAATTAACTTGAAGAGTAGTGTCTGACAGAACGTACAAGAATCGAATGAATATGAAACAATAGCAGTGGCATGTAACAACAACTCCTGTTGCTCAGGCAACCACGTACACACACATTCACTCAGTTCGCCACACAAATCATCTGGCATTTTCATAAATAATAACTCATACAAACCACGTGTACCATTATACTTTGTATCGTTAATTTCAAAATCATTTCCATTAGTTTTGAACTCTGAGTTACCTATGTACCATTTATCATTGTCAAAGTGGGGACCATATGTAGTATCAATAGTATTAGCAGCAGTTAGTGTGCGTTTAAGATATTCACCAGCTAAATCTCCAAAGTGAAATCCATGTGAAAAAAAATTTTCAATTTCTTCACGTACTTTTGGTTCAGATAATAATCGTCTCGCTGACATTTGCGCTGATTCACGACGTGTAGGTGTTGTGGTGAAAACTTCTTCTTCATCAGATGGCAAAAATAATGGACTTTCCTTAATAAATGTTTCTGGTGTTTCACTTTTGAATGTTTCTAATTTAGGCGTTAACATTTCACTTTTTATTGGTTTTTGTTTAATTTCGGCAACAAGTTCTTTCAATGGTTTTGTAATAGGCTTCCAATTTTTTTCCAACACAATGTCAGATTCAATTTGACCCGATTTTATTTGCTTGTATTTTTTACGTATAGCCTTTGCAGATTTAATAATATTTTTTGTTAACTCTTCATCCATTCTGAACACGTACAATAAGATCTGTTATGTTGATAAACAAGTCTGTTATGTTAATGAACAAGTCTGTTATGTTAATGAACAAGCCTGCTATGTTGATGAACATGTCTGTTGTGATTATAACAGATTTTTAAAGTTTCAGTTGTTAATAGGTCTGTTGTGTTCAACAGTTCATAACTGAATGATGTTCGGTTGAAGATATGCACTTAAATTATATTATCATAAAATTATCAAATCCTTTTCGATAGCGACCCATATTAATGTCACTATCTTTATCAATAACTACAAAACCATATTTTTCTTTCCAACACTCTGCACACATGTCTTTAAAAGTCTCGAATGATAAATCAGGGGTCACGTGATTGGAAAAAATGTGTTTTAAATTTAAATCATCCTGTTTGAATAATACTAATAAATTGCAGTTATCTCTAATTAAATGTTTGGGAATTTTAGTGTATGATTGACATAAATAAAAACTGTCTACAAAATTATGTCTACCCATACAAAAATATGATCGAATATTGTCTTGCTTATCACATATGACATCATCAAATATCATAATCGAGTTTTTCTTTGCTTCTTCAGGTGATATAACATCACTATTATTAGAAAACGTATAATATCCTAAACCTTTAATTTGTTCAAGTATTATTTTTAAATATTCATATTTAGGTTGATGTAACGATTTTGAATAAACATAAATATTTTCAAATTTTAAACCATTTGGGTGTTCCAATAGTGTAGTTAATAAATTTGTTTTACCACAGTTTGATGGACCGCAAATAATACACCGAATAGTGTCCGGTAATAAATGTCCATGCTTTTTCGTCTGATTAGTGGTGGGGGTAAAATCAACGTTTTTGATTGGAAGGATATGATGTTGTTTTAGAAAACGCATTTTCAATACTGAATAAATGTTATGAAACTAATACGTTTATATAAATTCATTTGATAGCTTTCTAACATCTACATCAATTGCAAAAATGTGTGATTTCAGTGTTGAATGGAAAAGCGATGGTTTTGTTGGATTGACAACTGGTGAAATAGATTTTTATAGGCTAAATATGGACCCGTTAGTTTTTGAAAATAAAGTAATATTTACTGGGCTTGTGGATTCAGGTCATGTCTCTAGAAAAGAGATTCGTATGTGTTTAACTAATATTAAACCAAACACAACAATGAGTATACTTTTAAAATACAATGATGATGAAGTGAATGGATTTACTGTTTGGAGTGAAGTTGTTGATGGTATAATTGATATTGGAACAAGTGATTTGTTTCATTATAAAAGTGTTCTTTATAAAAATTAAATGTTATTTACATTGTAACCAGCGAAGAAGGTGTATATAAAATGAAAACAAAAAATAGTTATTTCAGTCGATACAAAACAGCTCATCGAGGAAGAGGTTTAATTAATTCTGCAATTAACAAATTACCTTTTGAGCTACACCTACCAGGGTATTCATACTGTGGTCCTGGTACTCGTTTGCAAGAACGTTTAGCAAGAGGTGATTCTGGAATCAACAAATTGGATAGTGCATGCAAAGAGCATGATATTGCATACTCAAAATATAAAGATTTAAATAACCGTCATAAGGCTGATTTAGAATTAGCCGATAAAGCTTGGAGTCGCGTAAAATCTTTGGACGCCGGACTTGGAGAACGAGCTGCTGCTTGGGCTGTGACAAACGCCATGAAAGCCAAAGTTAAATTGGGTATGGGATGCGGTAAGAAAATCAGAAACAATCGGAAGAAAACAAAAACAGTTAAAAAGAAACAAAAAACTGTTGCTTTTCGAGAGGCAGTAAGGAATGCAAGCAATGTTTTAAAAATAAGACAACCTAAAAATCTAAACGATGCCATTAAAATTGCTGTTGTTGCAGCAAAAGATGTTATGAAAAAGAAAAATGTTAGAACACCTCGAGTTATTCCTATACCCAAAGTTGGTGGAGTTATACCATTCCTACTACCATTATTTGCTGGACTTTCTGCAATTGGTGCATTAGCAGGTGGTACATCAGGTGTAGTAAAAGCTATAAATGAGGCGAATGCTGCAAAAAAAGAATTAGCTGAAAAACAACGTCATAATCAAACAATGGAGGCTATTGCAATGGGCAAAGGGTTATTCTTACAACCATATAAAAAAGGACTTGGTTTGTTTTTGAATCCAAAAAACTAATAACGAAGCTACCCAACAAACCACTAAATGAATTAGATCTATATAAATATTGTAAAACTATTCCATATTTTCGTGGTGTGTTTATGCGTGATAATTTACCAAGAAAACCAAACAAACATGAATGTGGTATTATAAATTTAGATGTTTCCACAGGTGGTGGCACTCATTGGGTAGCATATATAAAAAATGGTGCTAAAACTGAATATTTTGATTCGTTTGGAAATTTGGCTCCACCCCGTGAATTAATTAAATATGTAGGTGGTACGATAAATTATAATTATAATAGATATCAGAATTATAACACATTTAATTGTGGTCATCTTTATATTCAATTTTTATATGATAACTCAAAATTTTATTAAACTTGATGTATAAATTTGATATAAATAATAAATACTTCTCAAAATAATTATCAGTTTGTTTTTATTGATAATGTCATTCACATTAACATTAAGTGGTAACAGTAGTATACTTACTGCTGAATATTTTCCTCCAATAGAACTCAAAGGAAGTTATGTTTCTGGTTTGATTAATTTTGAAACTTACAATAGTATTCCAAATGTTGATGAAACAAATAATTTGTTGCATTTTGGTGATACTACTGTTATTAAATTCCTGTGGGTTCATATGAAATTAATGATATTAATAATTTCATAAAAGATTATCTGTATAATATATACGGTAATCTAATTTGGCGTGATAAAGAGCCAAAACCAGAAATTACTATTCGAGCAAACAACAATACATTACAAAGTGAGATTAAAAGTAACACAACAATACATTTTAATAAATCAAATTCAATAGGTTCATTGTTGGGTTTCACTAAACGTGAACTCACACCCAATAAGTCAGATCTACCTGTAAACATTATTAAAGTTAATTCAATACGTATTGAGAGTAGTGTTACTACAGGTGCGTATATTAATAACACGCCAGGGCATACGTTATACGAGTTTTATCCATTGGTAGGACCAGGGTATAAAATAGTACAAATGCCCACTAATGTTATTTATTTACCTGTGACCGTCAAGAGGTTAACTTCTTTAACAGTAAAAATTTTGGACCAAAACGGTAATTTAGTAAATTTTCGAGGTGAAACAATAACAGTGCAAGTACATTTACGTAATGCTGATTTATAATAAAATACCAAAAGTAATCTCAACTAGTGTACCTACAACTACAGTTCAGCCAACACCTAAAAAATTAACTTGGGAAAATATTGCATATTTTAAAAGTTTAGGATTTACCTTGATATAATGAATGACATTTTGAATATTACAAACGGTGTAGAATATGATGATACTATCACTTAAATTGAATATCATACTTATTCACCATTTCTCACATCGTTTAAGAACAATGATGAAATAAGAATATCTATTCAACATCAAGATTTAAACATTTTACCCTGTGAAAGTTTTATTTGTATTGAGGGCAAATTTGTAAAAGCTGATGGTACAGCATCTACAACAGCACAATTAGTTAACAACTGTATTTGTCAATTATTGGAAGAAGTGAGATATGAATTGAATGGACTTGAAATCGATAAAAATAGGGATGTTGGCAATACTTCAACATTAAAAAATTATATATCGTTGAATGAAAATGAAAGTAAAATGTTATTAAATTCAGGATGGAGTCCTGAAAATAATATACATCATAATGGAAATTTCAATTTTTGTGTTCCATTAAAAATGCTGCTTGGTTTTGCTGAAGATTACAAGAAAATTATTGTTAAAGCCAAGCATGAATTAATTTTAATTCGGTCACGTACTGATTTAAATGCCATAATATCATCAACAGATGATGTTAAATTTGAAATTGGTAAAATACAGTGGAAAGATCCACACGTAATGGTTTCAGACGAACAAAAATTAGCTTTGTATAAATATATTGAAAGTGGAAGCTCAATTCAAATAAGTTTTCGTAGTTGGGATATGCATGAATATCCAATACTACCAACCACCACTCATCATGTGTGGACTGTTAAAACATCTACACAATTGGAAAAACCGAGATTTATTATTTTTGCAATGCAGACCAATCGTACAAATAAAAAAGAAAAAGATGCAAGCAAATTTGATCACTGCAATCTCTCAGATATCAAATTATTTTTACTCTGACTCATTTCCTTACGATCAACTAAACTTAGATATAGCCTCAAATAAATATGCATTATTATATGATATGTATGCCAAGTTTCAACAATCTTACTATGCAAAACAAAATCAACCATTGCTTACTACAGACCAGTTTAAAAACATGGCTCCTATAACTGTTTTGGATTGTTCACATCAAGTTGAAAATATAAAAAATGGACCTGTGGATATTAGGTTAGAATTCAAATGCTTACAAAATATACCAGAGTATACATCAGCATTTTGTTTGATCTTACATGATCGAGTTGTAGAATACAATCCGATAACGAATGAAGTAAAAAAGCACTAATTGTGTTATCATCATCATTATAAATTTGTCTGCAGAAGAGAGCAGTATCTTTCCGGAACCAATTGCAAATAGAAATTTAAAACAAAATATATTATGACTTGTTTTGTAGATGTACAAGGATTTAAAAATCAAAAAAACAAATTTATTATTAAAGAATTTGCTATGGTTCCTACAAATTATGTTGAACATTTTATTTTCAAATCACCGGAAACATTGTCAAGTTTAACTTTAAATATTCAAAAACAAGTGCGGTATCTAAGTCAATTTTATCATGGAATAAGTTGGATAGATGGACACTGTGCATACAGTGAACGTAAACAGCTGATAAGAAACGTTTTAAAAAATTTTGATGTGATAATCGTAAAAGGATTAGAAAAACTAAAATGGGTTGAAGAATATACTGATGGAGAAATATACAGCTTTGAAGATATTAAATGTTATGAAACATTGAAGCAATTAAAAAATAATTACTCAAGTCGAAGATATACAAATCACAAATATTCCAATACTATGTGTGCTTTAGAAAATGCTGAAAATATGTATAAAAAATTTAACGAAAAAAACATTTGTATATCATTATTACCATTTATTTAAAATAAATATTTTTTACATAAAATTTGTATATTTTAATAAAGTTTTTGAAATTTTAATAATTAATTGTTTAATTTATAATTCCTTTTATTTTAATTATTTTTCAGTTTAAAAAACTATACCAACACATTTTTAGAATATGAAGTAATATTAGTAATATAGTCAGAAAAATCACATTAATTTTTGATAAGTTTACATTAAAATAGAAATACATTATTATTATAATTGAAAAATCTCATAATAATAATAAAAAAGTTCATTCAGGGCGAAATATTTAATTGCTCCATATTTTGATCCAACTTTCTGTATTGTATCTTCAATAACTTCGTAAGTCAGCATTCCTCCAGTAATTTTCGAAGCCGTAAATATTATGTTGTTGATCATTTGTTTTATATTCAAATTTTTATATTCTTCTATAAATACATTTACAAGTCCAGAAATTCTAAATAATTCACATACTGTTACTTCACCCAACATAATTTGATCAGTTTGATCCCACACATTTAACACTTTATTATTTTGATATTTGGTTAGAGATGATTTAAAACTACCAATTTCGCTTTGAACATCATCCATCTCATTAAACATGAATAACATAATTTGTGACTTTTGATTCAATAAATCCCTCCAATCTTCTGTGTTTAATACCAATGAACAAAATTTCGATAATAATTTAATTCTAACATTCCATGTTTTAAGTTCTATACATATAGTGATTAACTTGCTCTTTGATTTATTTAAATAAAAAGTTTTCTCCATAATATATTGAGAATGTTCCACAAATTTACGTTTTATAGTTGGTTTTTGAAATTGTTGTGTTGAAGAATTTCCATTCAATAATGTATAATGATTTAACATATTTTTTTCTGTTGACCAATCACTATTATATTCGCAATCCATTGTTAATTTGATTTGTCACTATCAAAATATTAACTCAAATAAAACAGAAAATTTACCAAACACAATTTATATATAAATCACTCAAAATTTATTCGGAAGTAGAATAAATCTTAATAAGATAGAGTATTAGCTAATAATATTGCAATATTATGATTTGATGTTTTAATTAACCTCAATTATATAAAACACTTAATCTTAAGCCACAAATATTTCCTTTTTACAATGCGACTATGTTGGCGGTTCTGTTGTAATTAAGGCTTACAACCGAGTGCGAAAAATGCTGGCGGTCAACAGCCGGCCGCCACCATCAACTGCGAATGGTACGGCGTCCAAAAATTATTTAATTAACAATGTCTTATCAAATTTTGTGGTTTTAAATGTATTATTTTATTTTAATCACAATCATTTCCTTATCAGCTTACACCGGAAGTAAAAATCACAATTTTTCTCCATGTTAAATCTTATGGAAAAGTGAGCTGGAATCGGCTTTACTTACCTACTGATGTACTTTGTTGGATGTGGATTTGGGATTTTCGGTTGGACAAATAGGAAATTAGGAATTTTAGGATCTATATTGGAATGTTAAATTTGGAAAGTTTGTGGATTAGTCCATCGTGCCAGACTGTGTCGAAAGCTTTTTCGATGTCCAAAAGGACCATGCCTGTGGATTTGTTCCAATTAAATCCGGTAGCAATATGGTCAGTAAGTCGGTGAAGCTGGCTTACTGTGGAATGGTTCGATCTGAAACCGAACTGTTGGGGGATAAGCTGTCTATGGATATTTTCATGCGACTGCACTCAAAACTATTTTCTCCATGACCTTGCTGAGAGATGGCAGCAAGCTAATGGGTCGTTAGCTCGAAGGCGACTTAGGTAGCTTTCCCGGCTTCGGAAGCGCTAAAACCTTAGCGGATTTCCAAAGGTCGGGAAAATAACCGAGTCTCAAGCATGCAGTATAGATATAACCGAGCTGAACAACCGTCTTCCGAGGAAGATAGCGGAGCACAACGTTAGTTATTCCATCATCACCCGGAGCTTTCCTGCATTTAAGTTTCCTTAAAATGCTGGATACCTCTTGAGGTGATACGCTGTCAACATCGATGGGGTTTATGGTGGAAGAGCAAATATTTTCCAAGGATTCGGACACCAAGTGTGCCGTTTCTTCTTCGTGATATTCGTCGCCATCTGTGCGCCTTAGAGAAGGTGTCAGCTAGAAGTTGGGCTTTGTCGGAATCCGAGTAAAGGTACCCGTTTTCCGACAAGAGGGGAGGTCTTTTCGAACGATTACGCAAATTTTTAGCAATTTTCCATACATTGTTGTCACGAGTGGTCAGAGCCGAAATCCTCTCGTTCCACATATCATCTCTGGTGCGCATGATTTTATCTCGAATATCGGCTGACATTCGCCTCATGGCATCATGAAGCTCAGGCAGCCTAACACGTTGCCAAAATTTGCGTAGTTTGTTCCGAGTCTGTATGAGTTTAAGTGTGTCAGCATTTAATTTTAATTGATATCCGAGGTTTCGAGTTTTCCTAGGAATAAACCTCCAAGTTTATTTGCTCAGTGGAATTGATCTGGGGGGTGATCAGGGTTTCGGCGTTCAGATACTCTTTAAATAGTTTCCAGTCTGCTTTCTCGAAATCCAGCCGGGTTTGCACAGTTGTAGCACCCTTCATTTCACCTAGGGTGAAAGTGATCGGGCGATGGTCACTGTGCAAATCCAAGTGAACATCTAAATCTGACAGAAGGTCGCAGTTTTTGCAGCACATTGCAGGCTCCGACCGTGGGATCTCGCATTTGCTTGAAGCGTGGTTTTTGCCACACTTCACGCAACGTACGGATCCACGACAGTTCCGTGAACCATGTCCATAAAGTTGACAACGGTAGCACTGTACAGCACCCCGTTTGTTGACATATTTTTCCACACGGCATGGAACGCCGCATATCCATCGGATGTTAAGGACGCCTTGGGCTTGCGTCCCCTTTGCAAATTGTACAAGGCGTGACACCTGTAAGCTCTCGCCTTCTACTTTTGAAAGTAGCATGACCTTTAGTGGATTAAGGCCATGCTTTTTTAAATCTTCGGCCACCATGTCGTCTGAATGGTGGCGCATAGTTCCATGAAGGACGTATTTCGGTTCGACGTCCTCTTTTGTTCCGTAGAAATGGAACGGCATTTGAATTTCTTCAAGGCGTTCCTTGCATTTGGTGTAATCGCGATCTGAGTCGCAATGTACACTAATAGTTGTGGCACCGAAAGTGAACCTAACGGTACCAGTAGCTGCCGCTTTAATAGCTTCTTCCATCTTTTGAAAGTTTGTGAGGGCCATGTGGACGACAATTGGACTCGGCTTCTTGTTCCGACTTGTTGGAATGATTTTGCTGTCGGCGATATCTGTAAGTGGTCCATATTTGTTGTGGACCTCTGTTGCCAATTTCTTGGTGGACGGTGCATCGTTGTTTGTTTTTCTACTTCTTTTCCTAGGTTTGACAGGCTGGAATTCTTCGTCCATTGGTGTTGGTGCTACTGCTGATGATGATGATGCTGTTGGTGCTGATCCTGATGATGATGATGCTGTTGGTGTTGATCCTGATGATGATGATAATGATGCGATTGGTGTTGGTGCTGATGGTGTTGGTGCTGATGGTGTAGACGCTATTGGTGTTGATGTTGATATCTTTGATGGCATTGCCATATTCTTTGGTTTTGAAACCACCGCCTTCCCGGCGGTGGGCGCCATGTTCGAAGGGAATTCCAATCTAGAAATTAGAATAATAATACATTAAATTTAAATAAAATTTAAACAAAATGCCTAGATAATTTTAAAAAATACTTAATGTTTGTAGAATATACAAAATGTAAATACCACAATTCAAAAGTATATTGTAAATTATTTATTATTTTTGTACTGGTACAAACAATTTCAAACAACAAATAAATTTGTTCCTTAAAACTTGCTTGAAGCAGGTACAAATATTAAAATCAATAAATATAAAATTATTTTGTAATCAGTTACAAAAACAAAATAAAAACTCTTATAAAGCACAGGTATAAAATAAAATTTTATCACTGAGCAGGTATCGACTAGTAGTGTTGTCAGTATCAACACTTAACATCGAAACACATGCCTGTTGGTGTATGCGCAATTTATACTTTCCAACTATCTATCAAATTGCTACGTCAACCAATCAACATCGATCACGTGTTTAGTGTTCGGCCAAGTATTGGACCATGTGGTTTTGTCAGTTAAAAAATCTCAAATTAAAATTCTAGTTCGGTTGGGTTTGGATACCGATTTCAAAAGTTTTAAATTTGATTTGTCGTTTTTATGATTATTTTCAATGATATGAGCAGTTACACATGATTTATCGGTTATCCAAATTTTATGTGTGCCATGTGCTCTTTATAATTTGAATTATAATTTGAACATAATTCGAACTATACGAAAGATGACTTTCGTAGGTATGCCCATATTTTCTTAACTTCGCATTTATATGTACATATTCTGTACTCCTGTTACAAAGTATGTTACAGACAAGTTTGGCACGCAGACTGCATGCATCAAGGGTCAATATATTGTGTTAAAGTAAGACAACATAATAATAGCACACTATCAATATATATCTTACTTTTTGTTATATAAATTTACTGAATTGAAATTTATACTCTTACACTTCTCTGCTCCTAAAATAAATTTACTTAATGTATATTATTAATTCTATTCTGTAGCCAACTTTATCATGTCGTTTTTATGGGATCGTGCGCGCGCAGCTCACAAATTCATTCTCATCCAAACGTGCCAAAATAAATATAACTTCAAAAAAAACATTCTTCAAAAATATGAAAAAGTGTTACTAAGAGTTATGAACTCTTTTAAATTCTGTGAAAATCTTTTAAAGTCTGTAAAACTCTGCCAAAGTGTTTCACTTGTTTAAATGCTCATAAACCAGACTGTAAAATACTTACACAAAGTTTCACAAAGAAATAAACACTTTTTAAGTCTTTCAAATGATTTCACAAGTGCGTATAATTTTTTTTAACTTTCACACATTTTTGGAGAAATATAATTTCCTCCAGGGTCCTCTTAAAATAAACAAATAACTATATTATATTTTTTCAATATCAATTTTTAAGGCTTTATAATTTTAAAATTTTCCTTTTTTAATAATTGTAATATTCTGACCTGCATCAAAGTTAAAGTTAAAACATTGATTTTCTATCTTCAATAATTATCCAAAATATCTACGTACTCGGACAATTTATTCTAATATGAATAACATCGATACAATCAACTACATGAGGAAATCTGTGTATTCAATAAAATCCCGTTAATAAACTTTAAATCTTGTCAAGTTTGTGGCAAACACATATCATTTGGCCTTAATATAGCAGTTATTCTGGATACATTCAAATCAACTATCGCGGCAGTTGAAACACAAACTCCAGAAAAATCATCGGTTGAAATTCCAAAATTCCCCGTTGCGTCGAATCTTAAAACCAATAAGAGTTTACTTCTGATAATGCTCTTGATCTGCAATGAAAAAATTAATAGTCAATTTAACAGTAAAAAAAATAAAAAAAATTCGCCTGATTAAAATTATACTTACACATTCCAAAATACTGCTAGATACTCTTCAATTCTTCCTAATAATATCAACATCGTATCTTTTTAAAAACAAAAACGTCGAGCAGAATCTACATCATACCAAATTTAAAAATGTTTTTGGCCATTTCGTATTGTGTGTGGTCGGTAACGTCTTTCTATCACATTTTCATCATCATCACTACTACTATTACAGCTGCTGGCTTCAAATTCCTGGTATTCTTCATACTCGCTTAATTCGTTCATTTTACATTTTATGTTCTCTTATACGATTGTTATTCTGACATTGACATTTAATTGTAATGGGTTTGATATTTTCAATATAAAAATTGGATTTAATATTTTGGATTTTTACAAGCGTGAATGGTGGGTACCGGCTACTGAACTACCAAAATGGCCACTCTCTTTTATTAGTGTAACTGAGGTAGCATTAAATCCTTGGGCATTTTGGGATGTACTCTATAGTGTTATCGATGAAAAATTGACTTTTTTTTATCATTTAATAGTTATAAAAACCATATCTATACTTGTGAAACTCATGAACAAACGACCGTGAATATTCACTTTCATGTTTTTTATTTAAAAAGTCAAGTGATTCTCGGATTTCTCTGAAAATCTATCCAGAATTGATCATTTGGTACTAAATTCACTTCTGTTCAAGTTTCGGTTCTCACTATTAGTGTTTAAATCATCTATGGTTGCAATTATACGATTCGGCTACTAAAATCATTGGCTTTAGAGACTTTTCAACATATTTGTGATTCTTTGTCTTTTTTATTAGTATTTTTCTTTCTTAGGCTATTTAAATGTATGTAACTTAAGTATGTTTGCCATATCTATAGTCTAAGATTCCGCTGCCGGATTAGTGTGCTTATTGGATTTTTGCTTAAAACCAAATTTTTATGTATATTAACATTTAGGAAAATATATATTTATCAAGTTTTTTTTTTTTTTTTAATTTCTGGCTTTAGCTATTTTCAGCTATATAGCCATTAACCAAAGTGGATTATTATTATTATTATTATACAACAACAGTACACAGTAATGCTAGGTGGTCACCCATCCAAATACAGATTGTGACTGCTGTTGCTTAACTTTTATTAGTTGGTCTAAGCATGTCATTACGTTACGTCAGTCCGGGGTCATTTATCAAGTTATCTATCAAAATTTGGCCGACAGTATTTTTAATTAAAGTATTTTTAATAAGGGTTGCTAGCTGTTAAAAATAATAAATATTTAAGTAGAGTGAAAGAGAGTTAACGCGTAACATCATTTGTCAGGCGAGGATAGCGATTGCCGGTTGATTGGCAACCTGGTAAATATATATTTTCCTAATTATAAATAAACATAAAAATTTGGTTTAAAGCAAAAAACCGATGAGCGCACTTATCCTGCAAGGGGATCTCGAACTACTAGCAGTGCTAGCAGTATATTATATAAGCATGAAGGATAGAACCAAGGAGAATCAACTGTGTAATGAAGTGTCCGTCAAAAAGCATTAAATTAGGGTGGCGCCATTCATACCATACCCTAAGATAATATATAAGAAGGTACGCGTGTGTCAAGCACACTAGCCGACATCTAAAGTATTTTCATGCTAACTCTCGGAATAATAACAAATATTGTTTAAAAACTAATTACTGTCTAAAAAAATTATTCTCACCTTTCAATAATTACAATAAATGATAATAATAATTATTATTATTTTTATATTACATAAATATAATATTACAATTAATTGAGGGTTTTAAAATAATTATTATCATTTATTGTTATTATTGAAAGGTGAGAATAATTTTTTTAGACAGCATGAAAATACTTTAGATGCCGGCTAGTGTGCTTGACACACGCGTGGTGGCGCGACCGCTTGACACATTTCCCATGATGCATTGCAGGATTGGAATACCTTCTTATATATTATCTTACCATACCCTTTGTCTACACCAGCGCCATTTTGGAAGTTTTTTGAACTGTTATTTACAGTTTACAACTGGACACTTTTTCGATTTTCTACCATATGAGTTGATTCTCTTTGGTTGTATCCTCCATGGATATAAGGTTGGCACATAGTTCAAATGATGGCAGCACTATTTATTTGTTGGCAGTAGTGTATAACCATCTGTCAATTATCCAATCAAATCATTTGTTTAAATTTGTTTAAACTGGTGTTTATAAAATTTAATAATTTAATGTTCTAAAAAATTATTGAAATTTAACGAAAATTATTGATATAACATGATCCGAAAACGCACGAAGAAAACTAATCAAGAGGAGAACACAAATAAAGAAACAATTAGTAAAAATTATATATTACGTGAAATGAAAGATGTTTTTATAAATGTTCAAAAAAACACATCGTATCATGAAAAATGTTTGAAGCTTTTGCAAAAATTGTTTCCTTTGGTAAGATTTTTTAATAAATAAAATATTTTAGGATCAATAATTAAGGTTGTGAGTTTTTACTAGCCGTGTAATATTAATCAATTATTCTTTTCATTATTAAATAAATTCCTCAACTTTTTATTTTTTATACAATTGAAGATTTTTTTCGAAAAAAAAATTATTCTCTGATAAATACATTTAATTGTTACGTATATTGGCTTGAAATTTGTCATACTTGTTAATAAATCAAAATTTTGATATCGTTTAGGTTCCCTATCGGTTATATTTGAAACTATTTAATCTTTGATTAAAATTAAATTTTTGTGTTGGCTGTTTTTCATGCCCTAGATTTGAATTCCAAACAAATTCAATCAATTAAAAATATAAAACATTACCCATTTTATTTATTTTCATTTTTATTGGGTGGTTGGGATTCTAAAATTTATAGGATGACTATTTTTCATAATTTCATGAATATAACAAGTAATAATCCAGCAGAGAGTACCTATTTATTTATTTACATTTTTTTGTTATATGAGTATAAAATACGGTACTAGTTATACTTTTAAAATGTTGAATAAAAATAAAGTCAACCAACAGTATTTTTGGAATTTTAATAAACAAACGATACGATTGATGTTATTGTTGTGACGTTATCGGCTTGATAGTCAGACTTATCAAGCCGATAACATCACAGAAATCGTGAAAGAAATTTACAAGTATATTGATGACCTTAGAGATTCACAGTTTACGTTGACAACTTAAAAATGTCCATAGTTCGAGTTGTGGATGCCGTAAGTCAGTTATTCAATGCTTTTTACCTTTACGTAAATGTATGTTTCAATGTATCATAATATCCACTAGATGCCAGAAAGTTTCAGACAAAATTTGTAGAAAATTTTATCCTAAAATTTTGATAGTAAATACAAATACGATCGGAAGCAGAAAAAACGATATTTTCTCAAAAAACTGATTTTTGACGTTTGATTTTGAATATTTAAAGTTTCTTACACTTGACCAATTGTAGGCAACTTTTATAATACCAATGAAAAAAAAATTATACAAAAATTTAACTTATTCCTTTATATTCCGAGGTTGAACCCTTTTTTGAACTAAGGCGATTGGTCAATTATACCATTGTTCCGATTTAAAAATTAAATTCTTTTAACGAAACCACTAAACAATTTTCTTTTTATTGAGCTAGAAATATTGACAATGTTTTATAAATTTCCCTCATTTTTAGGTTGAAGAAGATGTATTTTTTGATTGTTTCATACAATGTTTACAAGTGTCATTACAAATCGGTGAGAAAAATCCATATGTTGAACGTACTTTGGACTTTGCCGCGAAGTTTTGTACTTCATTTGAAGATGTATCAAATCCCGAAAATGACGATGAATTAGAGATGCACCCATTTTTGGCAAAAATATTTCAGTATTCATTAAAGGTTGTTATTTATTTAAACCTTTATGTAGCTAGTGTTAAGTTTTTATTTCATAAAATAATAAATAATTATATTTTATATAGTATTATCGATCAAATTCATCTGATTTTCGATATCGTTTATGCCAATTTATGAACAAAATATTAGTTTGCCTTGGTGATCAAGCCGAATTGGATGATAAATTATGTGATGATATTTTACGAGCAATGTTAGATCGTTTACAGGTATTTAACTTTTATAATATTTTTATAATTGAAACTAACTAAAACTGGTTATGCTTCGCTATGGTCCATTCTATTACGAAATAAACAGGAGAGTAAATAAACGTATTCTACCTTCTAAGCAAAATGAAAAAAATTATTATTTTAATACTTCGATTTTCTTTGCTGTTATTATAATGAAGATCGAAAGAAAATAACTAAGATATTTTGATATCGGATGATTGAATTTTTCTCCACTATAACAAATGGTAATTCATAATTTGTTAGTACTGATATGCTGATTGACTAATGAGAGACTAGCAAAAATAGGCAAAGAGGCTATAGAGGATAGCAAAAGTAGGCATAGAGGATAGATATATTAGGATTCTCAGAGAAAAGTTTCGCTATCGATTTTATTACCCTTCATATTTTTTAGATCTTTTAATACGAATTTGAACTTTGCGGAAACATACAGAATGTTGAACAAATTTTGGCACTTGTTCAGTTTTTGACCATTATCTCTAACGGAAACTTTTTTTCGATAAGATCATGCTTTACAAAATTAAAGTAGATAAAATTTCCTACATTTCTCATACTTCATGTATTTTTGGAAGACTAACCTTTTCATCGCTTCCAAAAAGTGCCTTATTTTGTTGAAACAATTTATTACATATAATACTTTAAATGATATAAAAGTACGTTTCTCATAAATAATGAATATAGTAGTCTAAGATCCCGCTGCAGGATTAGTGCGCTAATCGGTTTTTGCTTAAAACTAAATTTTTATGTTTATAATTAAAAAAATATATATTTACCAGGTTGCCTATCAAAATTTGGCCAACAGTATTTTTAATTTATTTTGGGTAAAATATATCGTTAACTTGCTTTTTTTATAAAATAAAATAACGTCTATATCACGGAAATTTATGTGAAGATTCAAAAAATCACTGTTGCCGTTGCATTAATCATATATCAAATTAAAGCTATTTTTTATTATCATATATGGTTGCCTAAATAAATTCGCCAGCAAATAAGAGTTGCTGGCTATTACGCGCTAACTTTCACTCTACCTTAAATATTTATTATTTTTAACAGCCAGCAACCCTTATTTGCGGGCGAATTTAAGTAAGCAACCATATATGATAATAAATATAAAAAATTCTTTAATTTGATATATGATTAATAAATAAACGTTATGAACTTATAAATGTAACAAAATCATACCTGTTTACACCTGGCTGTGAAGAGATGCGGCCAGGTGCGCAACAGCAACCGTGATTTTTTAAAATCTTCATAGTAATTGCCGTGATGTAGCCGTTATTTTATTTAAAAAACAAGTTAACGATGTTTTTTACCAAAAATCAATTAAAAATAATTTTATTTCAAAGAACTGGCGGCCTCATTTTGATGAGCAACCTGGTAAATATATATTCTCCTAATTATAAATAAACATAAAAATTTGGTTTTAAGCAAAAAACCGATGAGCGCACTAATCCTGCAACTGTATGGAAAATTAATTTACAACAAATTAAGTATCACAGCAAGAAGGATTTCCGAAAAACGCATTCTAGCGGCGAAACGGTTAGACTTTAAATAAAAGTTATTTATGAGAAATGTACGAAATTTTGTAAACAAAAAGTTTTTTTTGGTCAACAAATGGAAAAAATGCCAAAATTTAGTTGAAAAGTGTTCGATGACCCAAAAGATATTATATATTCTTTAAAAAAATATTCTATATGAGAAATGTAGGAAATTTCGTCTACTTTAATTTTTTTTTATGGAATGCGCTTGTAGAAGAAACGCTTACATCTGTAATATAGGCTAAAAACGGAAAAAGTGACAAAATTTGCTCAAAATTACACAAAAAATAAAGTTTTGTGTAAAATTTTTGTCTGCAAACGTCAAATTCGTGTTCAGTGACCAAAAATCATGGAGGGTGAGAAAATCAAAACTTTTCTCTAAACCCCGATTATTTTTGTAATGTATCCAGCTTAAGTATACTTACATACGAGTCATTCTATAAGCAACCTTCTGCACTAAGCAACCATTTTTAGAATATTTAATATTGGGTGTGGTGTTGTATAGATTGAAACAGTGTTACTTCATCTTGTGTATACTTCTTGCCTTCATTTATTTTAATATGCTAATGGAAAAAAATAAAGGACAAAAAAATAATAATAAGAAAATTTCTTAGTGATTTTTGAACGGCTGTTTCTCATTTAAAAATTATCACATGGGGATGAAAAACATAGCCTTTTTTAACTTGAAACTTTTTATATTTAGCTTTATGAACAAAATTATTTTGGTGTGTTTCGGTTCTTGCGCATCTTAAAAAATAGTCAATAGTCTTATGTGGTAAATTTCGTTTCGTTTTACCAATATGTACATAGGTTTAGTACAGAAAACGAAGCCTTTATGGTAAGAATGAAAGGTACAGTACAATTTTGTATAGGACTCGTCGAAAAATGTTTGTATGGGCGTGTAGAAAAAAGCTATATTGATTCGAAAGGCCCGCTTAAAAGTTTGAACGAATTTGACTATGCAGGAAATTCATGGAATGTGAATAATAAATCATTGAATTGCATATTTTGAGCTATGCTCTAGAAATTTTTTCTCAAACTTTACCGCTTTAAGATACAATTTTTTAAATGAAAAGAAAACGTAGTTTTGATGAAAATTTAATATTAAAAAATTTAACGATTATTGTGAGCTTTTAATAATTATTTAATTTCAAACTCACTGGATCGTGTATTTTGGATAATTCTTAACAACTTTTTCTCTTAACTTTTTTTTAATCTAAGCTCACTGTTTTTGAGATACCAGCGTTATAAAAATAAAAATCGCAATTTAAGCTTAAATCTGTTTATCAACAAAATAGACGATTAATGTGGGTGCATACAAATATTTGATTAGAAATCTACTAAATTTTACATTTTGAACAATTTTAAGCATGTTTTGTATCATGAATTTTTAAGGACTTCACTGTTTTTGAGATATGAATATAAAAAGAAATTCGTATTTATAGGCTAAAATTTTTTCATAAAAGAAATAGATGATTATTGTGAGGATGCAGTAAAATATTTTATTAGGAAACAATTGGTAAATATCCAATTTTCATCCAAATTGCGCTTTCTTTTTTTTTAATCTCAAAAATGGTGACGTTTAAGAAAAAATGCTTAGAAAAGCTCAAAACATAGGTATCATGATTTTTCTTCATGAGATTTCAGCATACTCGAAATCGCCGGGCTTTTGTGCATGTACATTGCAATAGCAGCCTTTTTCAATATGGCTTTGTTCTAAACACCTGCACATACAACAATTTTGCACTGTCTCATAAAAATTATATTTCCATTTCGATCTTTTGAACTTTTTCCGATTGCATTTCTTTCGTTAGTTGGATAACCTGGTTATTTAACTTCAATTTTTTTGGTTTAGCCTCTGTGTGAATTTGTCTGAAGAGATATCAGCATTTAAATTAATCCTTTTATCCTTAATCCTCGATTTATTAGTAATAAATGGTCCCATATAAAAATTATAGAGTAGATTCATTAACTAGAAAAAATTTCTTTTAAGAACCAGTGTTAAGATATAAACCTTTTTCATCATTATCATCAATTTATAAAATCTACTGCGACGCGTCACATAACTTTCTTTTACAATATTATCTATATACTTATTATCTTCAGTATTATGTCTTTAGCTAAATATGATTAGTTGAATTTTTCTCCCTTATTTAAATATTGTCAGGAAAATGTTTCAAATAAAAGTTGAATTTACTTAGTTAGGTATGTTTTCGAGAAAAACATAAAATAACTAAAAATCATACGAATAAAGTGGAACATCCAGTAATCCGATTTTAACCAATAGCTGCACAGGTCAACTAGAGGTAATATGAATACAGAATACCAAGTTTGGGTAATTTAGAATAAATCGTTCGATACGATATCGTTGTTATACACACACATATAATTTCTGAAACTCTTGATATTGTGTGTACATAAAACATACAAAAACAAAATTGAGCACAAAAAAAAAAACATATTAAATTTCTATAAAATTAAGCTCTACTTATCAAATTAGACACATTCCTCTTTAATTATATTTCTCTTAAATCATATTTCGGATACTTAGCTAGCTCATTGACTTTACATCTACAGTCAAGGGTTCTGTATACGTCTTGTCTATGAGAGTGATTTTATGAACAGGGACGGAAGAACGTTACAGTGTTCAAGTGTAACAGGAAAGTAAAGTGGATGTTTTTATATGAGAGTGATTTCATGAAAAGTTTATTGTTATTGCGTAACTCGTTATAAAAATTTGCAATATGTTATCTGTAAAATGATACAAAAATGTGTTAAAGATATAAAAAAAATTAAGATAAATAAATAAACAAATAAAAATATATTGAATTTATACTGAAAAAATGACTGGTATTATTTGAAATGATTTTTCTTAACGCAGAATAATTATTTATATTGAAACATTTTATTATTATTATTTTTTATTTTTTTAAATTTTAATTTATTTAATTAATTTATATTTTTAATTGATATTAAATAAATAAAAATTAAAAATATAAATAAATTAAAATTAAAATTTTAAAAAATAAATAAAACAAAAAATAATAATTATAAAAGATACAAAATTAGTTTATTAAATTAGCAACACAATTTTAGTATCTACTTTATCTCTTATACAATGTATAAAGGTTATCTTGTTTTACCTAAAATGTAATTTATTAAAGGAACGAATAATTAATGATTAATAATAATCATAATAATAATTTAGATCCATCTATTTTTTTTGTGATGTAAATTAAAGAAAAATATTTTTTTTTTCAGGATCCTAAATATAAAGTTCGTACTCAAGCTGTAATAGCTTTATATCGTTTACAAAATCCCACCGATCAAAATGACCCGGTAACTATATCATATTTCTTTCACATGGAAAAAGATCCAAGTCCTCAAGTACGTCGTGCGGTAGTTAACAATTTAGCCCGTTCAATACGTGCGTTTACTCATGTTATGTTACGTACACGTGACATTGATGAAAAAGTACGACGGGATGCTTACAATTTTATTGGAATGTACTCATTAAAAAATTTTAAAATTGTACAACGTATGTCCATATTAAAATCTGGTCTAACAGATCGTTCTAATTTAGTGAAACGTTGTGTGTCAGAAATATTAATACCAAAATGGTTTGTGCATTATGAACGATCATATTTTGATTTTTTAAAAGCAATTCGGGTCGATGTCAATGTGCAAACAATTAAAGATAGTATTGAAGTATCCAAATTATTGTTGAATGTATTCTTTACGGATGGTTCAACCAATGAAATTATTCAAGTTTTACAATTAAATGAGCAAAAAGTGTTGCGGCCAGAATTTTTGGATCATGAACATGTTGTATATTGGCGATATTTATGTGAATTTTTCCAAAACAAAACACTTGGTGAAGAATTTTTAGAGGATATTTTACCAACATTAACGGAATTTTGTATGTTTATTAAAAGGTATAAAATATATAATTATAATATATACTTAATTTCACATAGTTATAATTAATTTAGATTTAAAAATAATTATATTACCATTATGTTGAAATGTAGGTAAATAAGAATACTTTATTTACCTACGTTTTGTTTTTGTTAAAAATAAATTTATAAAATGGTAAAATTATTACGATAACCTTAAGATCATTGTCATTTAAAATTTTACTTTCATAGTATTACTAATTCACTGCTTGCCATTTTTACAGTATTTACATTTTTATATATGACATCTATAGAAAAGAGTGTATAAATTTCATTCTAAAATTTGTAACTCCAGAAAATTTGAAATGCATTAACAAAAATTTTATAGAATCATTTAATTAGTTCAATTTCGCCCATCCGTCATCCACCTGTCTGCCTGTCTCTCATCAAGATAGTTCAAAAACGAATAAGGATAACGAGTTGAAATTTTGAAATGAGCAAAATCTTTCCATTGATTAACGGACCCACTTTTAAACCATAACAGATATAAGAAAAATTTATAAACTAAGCTATTCAGATTCGAAAATATGGAAATTAAAACATAAAATGTAAATACTGTAAAAACGGCACAATTTGAATGACCATAGTACCGTGGCCGTTGGTCGTACAGAGATTTAAATATAACCAATTTTTTTCTTTATTGAACTCCTTCAGAAAAAACTGGTGACTAAAAAATTATTTTAAAAAATTGAAAAATAATTTTTCCTGTAACACCAGTTTATTTCATTGTTGTGTTGAAAGGAACGGACATCGAATAGACGCTGTAGTTTTCAATAAAATCAAATATATAGCTTGTCACACTAGCTTTGGATATTTTTAAATTTTTTACAGGTATACAAATAATATTGTTACATTTCATAAATATTTTTTAACGTTAAAAAACAAATTTTTTGTTCATAATCTGCCTTTTTGCTATACATCCTGTTTTAAAATGCTTAAAATCAGTGTTTTAATAAAAGGAAGTTATTCTTCAATTTATTCGATGTATAATGATTATATTGGAAAATACTCAAAATATATCTTTAAATTAGTAAATATATTTAATATTTATCAATAGTTTCATAGAACAATTATAAAATATTGCGGTCGTATTTAGGCACTTTGATATTTGCATTTGAATACGTTATATACACCTATATCCAACCACTTACTTAATTCCAACAACTTTAACTTTGTTTAATATTAAATAAGAAAATGGAGATTTTAAGAATCTTTAGAAAATTTTGAGGCTTATTTAAAAAATTTTCTATTATTTTATTTGAAAATGAAATATTGATGTAAATAATTTTTCTACAAAAATAATATTAATAACACCTACATTCATTACTTCGTCCCTTTAATTAATTTCGACCACTTTAATTTTGTTTAATATTAAATAAGAAATTAAAGATTTTAAAATTCCTTAGAAAATTTTTAATTGGTTAAGATTCCGGGCACCTAACCAGGTTGTCGACTTTCCACCCAGTTTGAAATTAGGGCCTGAGCAATCGCCCCGGCTCTTAGCCCGACAAGAATGTAATGCGTTTTGGAAGGGACTCGGCTGTATGCCCAATCGGGTAGATGGTCGGGGAAACATTTGTTTACCCGACCAGGAGTTAGTTCAGCTGCATGATCAGAAACGAACAGCGAGACCCAACCGGGTTGTTTGAAAAAAATCAGACGATTAACCCTACTAGAATGTAATGCGTTTTGGAAGGGACTCGGCTGTATGCCCAATCGGGTAGATGGTCGGGGAAACATTTGTTTACCCGACCAGGCGTTTGCTCAGCTGCATGATCAGAAACGAACAGCGGGACCCAACCGGGTTCTTTGAAAAAAATCCGACGATTAACCCTACTAGAATGTAATGCGTTTTGGAAGGGACTCAGCTGTATGCCTGATCGGGTAGATGGCCGGAGTAGTATTTGATTACCCATCTAGGTTTTTGTTCAGCTGCACGATCAGAAACGAACCACAAACCCCAAACGGGTTGTTTGAAAAACCCGACGATTAGCCCGACTAGAATGTAATGCATTTTGGAAGGGGCACGGCTGTATGCCTGATCGGGCAGATGGCCGGGGCATTTGATTAACCGTCTAGGCATTTACTCAGCTGCATGATCAGAAACGAACCACGAACCCCAAACGGATTGTTTGAAAGCACTCCGATTGTTAGCCGGGCTAGAATATAGTGCGTTTTGGAAGGGACTTGCTTTTAATTGTCAACCGGGAAGATCGGAAAAGCCTTTAGAAACCTGTCTGGGTCTTTTGAAGTCACCCTAATAGAGCGTTATGCATCTCATAAGATCAATATTGATGATTTATCCGACCAGATAAATAGTCGGGTAGAAATTCGAAAGCTTAAAAATATCTGTTGGATATTTAGCCGAGCGTCTAGAAGGAACTGAAGAATCCAATTGTTTCTTATATGGATGAAATTTTCGACAAGGAAAGTTCTAGGAACCTTAAAAAGTTTATTAATATGAAACTGCTGTCAATTTGCAATTGTATAAATACTATTTTATTAAATTATTTAATGAATGCACTTGAGTTCTAACATTTTCATTTGATTTTTAATAGTAGCATGCAGTATTCATTCTTGCTGATTAAAGAACCACCATAGTTTGAAATTATTTGATGTTCCTTTATTCAGAAACTGCCAGTAACTGCTAGTTGATTTTTCGTTCTTAATATTTGATGGCCATCCCAATCCTTTGCATTACTTAGAGCATCCAATGGTCCGAGGAGCCTGTTTTTCTGTCTGTATATTAGTCTATTCCACTAAAAAATCTGGAAAATATTTAAATAGCCAATTTTACAATCCTAATACTAACTCAATATTTACAGTTTCACAATTTTTCTTACCAATCACAATTTTCGTAAATAGCATATTTTTAATTAGATATTTGTCAATCACTGGTTTTTGGGTTGTGCATTTCATTGCTATCTCTCTTGTAACAAACGAAGGATAATCGCAGTAGTGTTTCCTACTCCTGCTAGACGATTGATAGAATTTTTCAATACCGCTTTCTGAAAACGGAATAAAATTTTATTTTCGATAAATTGTTTATGAAACTCGGGAAGGTTGTACTAATTATATAGAATGCATACTAAATCATTATTGCATTCCTCGTTTGCTAATATAAATTCAAAATTGTCTATATCTTCTTTGCGTTCACGTGGTAGATGAACTGCATTTTTAGCAGGAAAGTTGAAAGTTTTTCTCCTGTGTATTTAGTTTTTGCATATGGCATGATCCTTTTAGTTCATTTATTTGAGCAGCTAGTGTAGTAAAATTAGCAATACTAATGTCGTGCAATTTATTTAATTTTTTATAATAATATCTTTCATCTCCATATCTTCTGAATAAGTTTTAAGCTCTGAAAATTAAAATATGATTGAATATGGCAAGATTGTAAAATCAATTTAGGTCTCAATAACTTTCGTGGGTATATGTAATATTATAATGATTAAATAATAATAAAATAGCCAGTTCATAATACTGTGTTCTACACACATTTATGAATTAAAAAAAAAAAAAAAAAAAATTGTAAATGTGTAAAAAAGTTTAGTAATATTAAGAAGTTTTTTTGGTCGTACGCTGTATAATATACGTTATTTTTTTACTACATTTTTACTGCATGAAAGACTAAAACATAATTAATAATTACCTACCTCATTGTCTGAAGATTCCATGTTTGCTTCAATAAAACTATAATTTATTATTTTTATTATAAAAAAATAATTAACTTAATATTAATTTCACTTACACAAAATAGTATAACTTACACAAACCGCGCACTACTATAATTGAGCAAATACAGTTTACAACAACTTGAAAAAAACATGAAGCTAAATGTTTTATCATGTACGCAGTACGGTATTTAGAAGCTGGCTTGAAACAAAGTATCATTCAAAATTTGTTTATGATGTTAAAGTACATATATGTAAGGCTGACTCCTTTTAGTTCTTTATAGAGAATATTCAATATACGACTTAACACAGCATCTAGAGTTTTATGTACAGTACACTTATTTTTTTTTATTATGTTTTTAAAATAAACTGTGAGAAACTTAATATTAATTTTTAAAAACTATCTTACTACAACTTCATTAAGATTATTAATGGAGAAATGGAATCGCAAAATGTCTTAATTATGCCATTGGGTTCATAATTCATGGATAATTTCATCACTTTACTTTTAATTTCACTTAACGAAACTTATAATACTCGAGGCACTTTCCCATATGCCTAAGCTCTACGATACAATTGGTTCAGCAAATACATTATTTCGTTTTTCTAAAATGTTGCTTTTGATCATTATCACTTTGCCATTAGGTAGATTCGCTTTATTTGCATAATTTGTTTATTACATAGAAGTACAACATTAGCCGATTATTTTGTTGTAAATATAGTATTCTTGTGTTGCAATTTTAGTATGCAATTTTTATGTATTTTGTTTTTCAATATTTTCGTCGATTCTAGTGAGGTATTTTTTGTTTTGTGTAGAATATTGCTCATGAAGTCTTTTGCAAAATAATCTGTAGATTTTTCTGAATTACTTTCTTCTTTTGAATGTTTTAACTTTTTTAAAGCACGATGTTTTTGAACTCGATATTTATTTGCAAAACGACGTTGATAAGTTTTACAAGCATACATAATTGAAATTTTTTATAATTTTAATGTGTATTATTGATATGTATTACGTCGTATGTTATATAAGCTATAGTTCATAAACTGCAGAAATAGTAACGTAGCTACTAGTGCTATGACACACTCTTAAAAACGAGTGGTCACATACTCATATGAAACAACTGAGTAAGAATGAATTTATATGCAACTTCTTACTGCCTAATATATTTATTGTTAACCGTTTAACGTGATATTTAAATTATCCAAATAAATGTACCCGATTAGGTTTACGTATTTAGGCTCACCATATCCTGCTCGACTAGTGACTAGATCCTGTAGAATATTAGAACTCATTATGGCGGAATACGTATATTCAGCCATAATGGGTACCCGATTACATTTATGGATAAGGTTTAGTGATAATTTGCCCACATATTTTCTAGATCGGGATCACATACTTTCGATCACCACATTGTACCTGGTTAGTTGCCCCCTGACTGCTTTCCAGACCGTATAACAAGCTATAGGGGTCATTTGTATTCAGCCACAACGCATACCCGGTCAGGCTTATACACTTGGGTTATAATATTTTGCCCGGTTAGTTGCCTGATCGTGCTCACATGTTGGGGTTTACTGTTGTTTGCCCAGTTAACTCCCTGATCGGGTATAACTTTAACGGGGGCAGTTGTGTTTAACGATAACGGGTGCCTGACGGAGCATTCATACACACGCTCATCTAAGTCAGCCACCCAACAGGGTAGATGGATCCCGGAATACATAGTTTTAACCTCGACAGACTCCTGCCGGGGCGTAGGATATTGGGCAAACGTAAATTTCTATGGCCAGCGACCCGATCTGGTTTATATTCACTAGGGTAATTATATTTTACCTCACCTGGTTCTTGACTATGCTCATGTGTTGTGGGCCTTATATCATCTCTCATGAGTAACCTAACTAGATTCTCGATAGTATGGGTAATAACATCGGTCCCAATTCGACACCTTCCATGGTTCATATTATCGGGTCTTTTTTTTATTCCCCGATCGGGTGCTGGTTTCAAATCGGGCAGTGGTCTGGCACTTTCTACCAGGGTATTGATGTAAATAATTTTCCTATAAAAATAATATTAATAAATACCTACATTCATTACTCCAACGATTTACCTAATTCCGACCATTTTAATTTTGTTTAATATTAAATAAGAAATAGAATAGATCCTGAAATAAAACCTTTTATCAAATTTTAACGCTTAAGGGCTTTTTGTTACATTATCGACAAGCAGCAAAAGGATGTCCTGCGCTTACTTTAAGATAAAATTATCCGGGTAAAAAAGTCTGATTAACTGTTAATTAAATAATTTAAATTTATGATTCGAATGGGTTAAATAGATATTCATTCAGTCTTTTTTTACGGTTTAATATTGTTATTTAATTATTTATTTTTAATATTATAATATTAAGTATTTATTTTATTTCTTATTTTTAATAGTTAATTTAATAAACGGTTGTTTAAATAAATATGGATCTGTTTTTTAATTTATTCAATATAAAACAATATAGTAGTCAGAATAATCCTTGTAAGTATTATGGCCTTTATTAAAATTATTTTTGTTGAAATTATTTTATCAATATTTAATTTTCAAATAAAAATAATAGAAAATTTTTTTAATAAGCCTCGAAATTTTCTATGGATTCTTAAAATCTTTAAATTCTTATTCAGTATTAAACAAAATTAAAGTGGTCGAAATTATGTGAATGGTCATAGTAATGAATGTAGGTAGGTATTTATTAATATTTTTTTATAGAAAAATGATTTACATCAACATTTAATTTTGAAATAAAAAAATAGAAAATGTTTAATATAGTCCTCAAAATTTTCTAAGGATTCTTAAAATCATAAATTTCTTTTTTAATATTAAATAAAACTATAGTGGCCGGAATAAGGTAAATGTAGGTATGCTAATACTATTTACATCAATATTTATTTATAGAGGTGGTTGGAATAATGAATGTTATTTATTAACATTATTTTTATGGAAATTATTTAGAACTTTCATTGATTTGTAAACTATAGAAATAGTTTAGAGTATAATATTTTACAATTCACAATTTCTAATCAAACTGGTCGGAATTAGGACAAACTACCTTTTTTCCTTTAATGCTGATTAAAAATTTTTTTGATTAAAATTGATTATGTGATAGTTGATTTATAATCTACTAAACTTTTGCTCATCGATAATGTAATTTATTCAGGTAATTTATTAACATTACTTGTTTTTAACACGCTTTTATTAGCTTCACTCGTATGTTTGTTTGTCTGTAGGTAACTCTCTGAAGTTGGCTGCAGAACGCATCTGAACGGATCCTTTGCATGAGAGTAATAAAGATAGAGCTAGTGCGCGAACTACGCATGCATGCGTGTTTTTTTAGTTTTTTTAAACTATTATATTATTTTATAGCTAAAACAAATATACTATGGTCTAGGTGGTCGGAAATAGGAAACTTTTCCTTATGAAATTAAATTCTTATTGCATTCCTGGCCACTTTTAAAAGAATTCTTAAAAATAATATTTTAAAAAATGCAATTGATGTAAGATGCAAAGGAAAACTATTATTTTCTATTGCATTATTCATTTTCGAGAACATTTCCAAAAATACCAAGTTTTTTTCTGAAGATACTGGAAAGATGTGTTTTTTTGCAAATAATGTGAAATGAAATAAAAAAAGTTTTTTTATAGCTTTCTCCCTTTTGAATAAAATCTCCAAAAATATCAACTTTTCCTTAACGTTTTTTTTTTTTAAATTTTGCTTTTTTCTTTTTTTATGTATGAATGTACTAATACGTCTTCGGGTTTCATTATAAGATGAAATCGTGTTACTTATTGTACAGTATATAATAAAAGAAATACTTTTTTCAAGGGTTTAATTCAATTTTTTTATATACTCAAAATAAAAATCTGACAAGTTTCAACCATTTTAATGGTGTCATCATGATGTTATGGATGGACAGCTAGGTATAATGTTAAATATATTTGATGGCATCATACTTAACTGCCCATTCATATATGTTTCCAAACACATACACAATAAGAAAAAATTTTTGCAAATGGTTCATACATTTTTTGAAAATAAAGACTATAATAAAAATAACAAAAATTCTACACCCTACTAGTGTGGCAGCTTTTATTTGCCTCGTTTTAGTTATTTACGAGTTTCAATTTTATATAAACTGTTTTCGATAAAATGTAAAATTTTCGAATTATGCTTTGACAACCGTTCAAAAACAAACATTCAATTTTTTTTTAAGAAAATAAAAATAAACTTTTCGAAAAACTTTTATTTTTAATTTTTTCTTACAATTTGTTGCTTTGTCGATTCTTGTGGTTTTTTTATATTGCTATTTTTATCCTTCAGATGGGTGGCATCTGGACTCTTTCTGGCGTGAGAATCAATTTTTTTAATTTAAAGATTGAATTATTTTTAATTACCTAGTTGTTACCAGTTCTGAGAAAATGTTTTTCTTTTTTCTACCTGCCTTCTACTATATAAAAAAACGAGTAAGAATTGTTAGAGTGGAAACTCCTTATTAATGTTTAATTAGAGACATTTCTGAAAAAAAATAATTACCTAAATATATTGAGATTTTGCATGTACAATCTTAAGGATAATTTGGACATACCATTATAAAAAAGTTTATTTTTGGTTTATTCTGAAAATTCTTTGTGGAAATATTGTGTAAAATTTTCATTAAATTCATAATTCAACTCCCTGTTAAATTACTGTTTTTATTTTTTAAATTATAGAAAATTTTCTCAGTATAAACAATTGAATGAAATAGCCGAAAAAACAGGGATCAAAAATAAAATAAAAACGAAGTTTTAAGTATGATTTTTTTATCGAATATTCCCCTTAATACCCACCCATCTAATACAAAATTCGACTTGTAATTTTTTGTTTGGTCGCCATTTTTCAAAATGACGGTCTCATTTTTTTAGTTTTATTCTAATATTTTGGATATTTCTTTCTATCTTTACCTAAAAATATCACATAACATTCCCGCAAGTGACCCTAGTTGTCTAAAAAATTTGAGGTGCTTTCCAATGCTGAACTTTTTCAAAACTTGTAAGTTGTTAAAAAACTTTTTTTTAAGATTTCTTAGCTATCTTCATTGCCTCCAATGTAACCTTAAGATAAAAACGAAGATAATGACGACGTTATAGGCAATTTTCGAGATCTCGTTGTATTTATCGAAACAACTAGTAATCTGGAAGAAAATAGTCTTGAGAATACGAGAGTGTGGTAAAATATTCAATTAGAACGTTTATTATATTTATTAACGTGGTCATGTTAAATATTACTCGAGATATAGTAGACACCCTGAAAAATAACTCATAACTTTGGTCGTATGCTGGCCGTTTATCTCATAATGCATAGCTCAAACGAAATTTAGCTTATACCGATCAATTTTTGACAATCTAAACGGAAAATTGTCTCCAATTCAGAAATCACCATTCTTGAAACTCCGTTTCTTCGAAATAATAACAACTTATAAAATTTATTTTTAATTTTTTTCAAGTTTTGTGGATAAAAAACATGAAAACGATTTTGAAGTTTTAGAAGATAATATTTATCAATCAATTTTACAACAATTATTTGAAATGATTGATTATTTTGATTTATCTGATGAAGCTGGTCGAAGTAATTTACTACAATTAATTAAACAATTATTATTGTTTGAAGATTTGAGTACTTCAACAGTTGATGTAATGGTTGGGAAAGTTTTGGAACGATTGATACCACATTCAAAAGAACGTATTGCAACTGTTATTGAAATAATCACAGAAATTACAGAACCAATGGAAGAGGTCGTAATAGAAGAATCAGGGGATTCCAAACGTAAAAAAGAAGTTAAGGTTTGTTTCCATAACTTTTTAGTCTTTTTTTATTATAATCATATCTGTAGGGTTTAATTTGAAGTTTCCTTTTTAACAAATATAAATAATTGTATTCATATTATCTATCAGTAAATAATTTCAAATTTATTAAAATATCCCTCAAATTTAAGAGTCCAGGTTAAATATTTAGATTTTTATTACACTGACGTGTCCAAAGAATATATACTTTTAATGTGTTTATATTTTGCGCACAATGATTCTTCGGGTTCAGAAAAGGGATATTCAGTGTTTATTGGTTTTTTAAATCAGCGTAAATAAAATAAGCCTTTTTTTATAAAGCCTATGATAAATTTGGATTTAAATCAGTTTACATGGTGTCTACTGGTTAGGCAAAATCTGGAAAACCTAGAATAGTCGGATTTTCAAAACATAAATTTAATTTTTTAAATGTTCATAATTCTTATTAATGAGTTTTTGATTTCGCCACTGTTTAAGCCTAGAACAAGCCACTGTTCAGGCCTAGAACAAGCGACCAAAATTTCAAGTCGCTATCTCTTCATTTTTTTTAGTAATTTTTTAATAATGACCGGTTATACAGATAAAAAAAATTAACTTATTAGGTAATACTTTGAAATAGGTAGGAACACATTTTTAGACAGTAATTAATTATTAAACAATACTTGTTATTATTCTGAGAGTTAGCATGAAAATACTTTAGATGCCGGCTAGTGTGCTTGACACACGCGTGGTGGCGCGACCGCTTGACACATTTCCCATGATGCATTGCAGGATTGGAATACCTTCTTATATATTATCTTACTCCATCTTAACTAAAGGAATTATGGCGACTCCATTAAGTGCGCCAATTTCAAATAGTAACTAGCGTTTTTAATGGTTTATAAAACAAAAGGATATTGAACATTAGTAAATTTAAAAAATATTTTTTATAATATTAAATTTATTTTCTAACGAAGTAATTTATTTATTTATATTAAAATTAAAAAAAAAAAAAAAAATCACCATATAAAAAATAAAGTTGACAGTTCAGGGTTATGTTTTGAAAATCATTTAAAGTTGGTATTATCTAGTGACAGTTGAGTACTAGTCAAATAATATTTCATATCTGGATGACCGAGCTTTGCTTGGTATTTTTTTTTTTATATTATTATTCTTAGTATTATTATTCGCCAATAGATGTCAGGAAGAGCCATATTTTTCAGTTAAGACTACTCGAATCGATAAAACACGAATAAAATGACATTTTCTAAAAATCGATCCTAGCTAGATCGATTTATCGCCCCCGAAACCCCCTATATACTAAATTTCATGAAAATCGTTGGAGCCGATTCCGAGATTCCAACTATAAATATATATAAATTATACATGCCACATTGTTTGTTCGCGATGGACTCTGAAACTACAGAACCGATTCGAAGGTTTTTTTTTTTTAAATGAGTGCTATGCTCCAATTTAGAGATAGGATAGTTTATTTCTTAATTTGAGATTGCAATTTTAATTTATTGCGAATTAATTGTTTTTTATGACAAAGAGATATAGTTCGATAATATTTTAACACATGGTAGTCTAAATCTAACAAAGATACATAGTTCGATAAGATTCTAACAGATGGCGGTATAATCAGTTCAAGTCAGCTGTCTTGATTTAGTAAGTATCGAATACATGGCACTGTATAGTCAGTTGACTTGATTGAGTATCCAATAAATGGTGTTAAGTTAAAAGTACTAACGCTTTAATTGATAAGCTACAATTCATCAATATAACCGACGACCTTTAAAGGAGAAGTGGTCCTGCTGTCACGTATTCCAATGATACCGTCAGATTCTACCATACCCTTTAGAAGGCCACAGTTTCCAATTCGTTTAGCTTTTGCCATGTCTATAAATAAGTCTCAACGCCAAACAATGTTCATTTGTGGTTTGGATTTGGAAAATCCATGTTTTTCTCATGGGCAGCTAAAGGCAGGTTAACCAAAAATATTGTACACCGATTAGTGCTAAATTAAATTTAAATTATAAGTATTTATAATTCAATATAATAAATATTATTGTTAAAGATTTAAGACTATCTGCCCTACCTACCTCATTCATATATTTAAGTGTCACATGTTCTTTACTAACAACTTTGTTACAAATATGAATAAAAATAATAATAAATATACTCATTTGTTACAAAATTGAATAAAAATAATAATAAATTTTAAAATTAATTCTTTTTTCTTGATTTTTGCTTAATATCAACTGTAAGAAAATTTAAATCAATCGTGTTCAAAGTCCTTTCCGTTCAAATCCCAATCCAGTCGATTTTTATACAACCTTTAACATTTCCGAATTCGTTCCCAGATAATAATTTCATTTTACTAAGGGGTTACGGTAGTAGAAAATCTGTCATGAGGTCGCCATATTTTTTTACAACTGGTATCTATGTAAAAAGCATGTTGGTCCCCGTGACTGATGTTCTACTACCATTCCTCTTAAATTGTTTACTACAATGTAATATAAAAAAAATAATAGCCACAGCAACGCGTGGCCGGGTCTGCTAGTAAATATATATATATATATATATATATATATATATATATATATATATATATATATATATATATATATATATATATATATATATATATATATATATATATATATATATATATATATATATTCGAGAATTTTTCGAAGACGTATTGTTAGATATGAAATCACTTAATTTTATAATATTGTTATAAAAAGCTGTAGAGTTTTCTTAATATTTGTTTTTTCATAAAATTATAAACTTACGATATTATTGTTTTAATATAACCGGTACTTTAGCTTTAACAAAATGAACTATACATAAATATAATTTCTATGTTTTAGGGTTTACAGTGTTCCATCAGAAACATTAAGAATATTTTTATAACTAAAGTGATATAAATATTTAATTGTCCCTTTAACAAATAAGAAATATGTTTTGATAAATAATGTGACATAGTAAATCATATGAATGTTAAATAACCTAATTATTTATTAAGTAGCTTTTTATTTTATGGTATTAATTCATTTTCTAGACTTCTCAAAATTTTTGTTGGAAGCGTAAAATTTACATTTAATTCTTCCAGTTATTTTAAAATTAACGCCACAATACCTACAATTTACATGCGTTTTAATAGGATTTATATCATATTTAAGAACTAAACAAATATTTTATTTTTCATTTGACCACTGTCACTGCGTCAATCGATTGAGATACTCCTTCCATATGGTAGGTACTGTGCCGATACATTCATGATGTCTTTTTTTACATAAGTAATTTGAATTTTGTTGAAATAGATTATTCAGGATATTAAGAGACACAAAATTTTAGCGTTGAAAAAAATTAACAATATTTCCGAGAAAACTCATAAGATCATTGTTGTGTACGTAAAAAAATCTTCAAAATCTATTTTGGTAGAAGTTGTTAGTTCAAAAACTGGCGGAGCTATAATGAAATTAAAACTATTTAGTTAATTTCTTATCATAAAAATTTGTTTTTGAATCAGTCACATAAATGTTTGTTCGGTCAATTTATTTCACTGTACAAATATCTCACATTTCCACTGTGCCTATCACATTTTTCAGAATCTTACAATTCAGTCGACGGTTTTGTCATTAAAATTTTTAAAAATATATGTCCGTCAACGGGCATTGCGTGTTGGACAAAGGCAATAGCTTTTTTGATATGAAAAGAATTTATGCCGAACAGATTTTGTACAACTTAAATTTAGGTAATTTATGCTCATCTGTTTATTTGTTGACTAGCGGACCATCACGCAGTCTTACCCGCGTAGATCCCATTCACGTGGGAATTCAGGCATAAAAGTAGCCTATGCCACCAGGGGAAACTGAAACTTCCCAAGAATTTTTCAAATCGGTTTAGTAGTTTTTAAGTTTATTCCTTACATACGAATGTTTTCTCTTTATTATATTAGTATAGATTATTTATGTTACGCTAACCAACATTTTGTATTCATTTTTCATAACATAAATGTTTTTTGTTTTTTATGTGTGTTTGTGTATACATATCTGCAGCTCCATGAATTACGTTTTAAATTAAATTGTTTAAATGATGCCCAAGAAATAGCTGTGGAAGAAAAAAATTTCATAGAAGCTGGTAAAATTGAAGAACAAATTAAAGAAATGACTGAAATTTTAAAAAAATTGACAGCAGTGCCACCTCCAGTTACTCAGGTATTATTATTGTTATTTGCTTATTGCGTTCATTTAATTTTATGTTTTAAATTTTGTATACAGGATGTGTTGTTTAATTATGCAAAAAACTCGAACAATAAGTCAAATCGAGAAGATTTTTCAAAACAAAAATTAAATAATTTGTAAGGCCCGATTAATCTCAAGTGTATACTCACTTTTAGGAGATAGTGTTGGTTAAATGAGGGAAAATTTAATTTTTCATTCACTTATGCACCAACAGATAGCATGAGTATATAAGTTATCGTTCAAATCGAACACATAAACGTCTAAAATATTCCATTTTAATCCAATAAATAGAGGATTTTACATTACAAACAGTCCGGTAGTTCTTAATTTTTAATATGTTATCTGTGATTGTTAGTAAATATTAATTAAAAAGAAAAATAATCAATGTCCCTTACTTCGCGCCTGCAGCCATATTAAAAAAACAAAAAAAAAACGACACTTTATTTTTAGATTTTTATTTATATCTTGGTTTCAGTATATTTTAGTTTAAATAAATTTTCTAGTAATTTGTAGTAGAAAATAAAATTTCATATGATTTACGTTTTAAATTTTGTTATATTTAGAGTATTATATCATATTTAGAGTATTATATGAATGATAGTTGTTATTTTCATTTGTTTTAAATATAATGTGTTTTAAATAGAATAGCCAAAAAAAACAGCAATATGCTGTTATTTTAATTTTTATTTCTACCTCCCCTCTCTTCGTAGGGTTAGTTAATGTCAGTTAGTAAATGTTCATGATTTTGTAAGTAATTAAATTATTCCCTGTTTAGTCACATAAGAATTTCTAACTATTTTATATAGAAACAAATTATTTATACAGTCCACACATAACCTTTTTTGTAATGAATTAACTACCTTTCCGTTCAAATTTTATTTTGGTACTTGTTTTCTTAGAATAGTCCATAGAAGTAAGAAGTTTGGCAGTCATAGAATCAAATTTTAAAATTATAGGAAATTTAATTCTTTATAAAATTGGAAAGAACGTTTTTTTTAGCTAAAATGCACCAAACGATGATATAAGTATAAATCTAAAGAAAAGTGCCAATTTTTTTTCAATATGGCGTCGAACTTGTAGAGGTATTAATTAAACATTTTAACTTAAACACTTATTAGCCATCCAAACGATGTAACACATCAAATTTAGAACTACCGGACCGCTTGTTTGAAGGTAATCCCACTTTTTGTATCCCTATTCAATGGACTATTTTGGAAAGTTTATACTCATTGTACCTAGAACCCAAACTTCTGAGCATAAGTATTTCCTTGATATTAATGAGGGTTTCAAATAATGAAACTTTTGTTTGAACAAATGTTCTCGATTCACGTTACTTTTTTCGAATTTTTATTCGATTATGCCAAATTTTAAAATAAAATCACCTCTGTGTAATACATTGATTGCTTTCTACCACTCAATACTTACTTGAAATTAGTAAGTATATGTTACAGCCATATTTCAAAACACTGGCACAAAATTAGATATTTAACATTGCTAATTTACAATATTGATGAAATAATATGGTATTAGTCAGCGTGCCGGTATGTGTTTTAAAACATGGCTTATGTAATTTTATATATATATATATATATATATATATATATATATATATATATATATATATATATATATATATATATATATATATATATATATATATATATATATATATATATATATATATATATATATATATATATATATTGGCATCATGCATCAAATTGTTTCCAAGAGTTGCTTGTTTACTTGCATTTTAAAAAATAATGCTAATGCGTTTTCTTTCATTATTATTACAACATTCAATTTAATAACTACAATTAATAAGGTAGTTTACCATGTTTAAAAAAGCATTTCGAAATATTGATTTCTTAATAAATAGTCACAAAAAAAAAAATGTTATTGCAAAATAAACAATATTATTTGCCATAAAATTATGATAAATTAAAATTTTGAGCTTTTCTTATAAAAGTAAAAACGCTGCCTACCATTTTAGTGGCGTAGTATCGGTATATAATATTGAGAGCAATGGTGTAACATCATATTGATAAAAAAAGATAACCAAATACTCAAATTTAGTAATAAGATACAGCTGATAAATTGAACTGACAAAGACAACTAATAATTTTACCGAAATGACGTCACGTCGTATCAGCCTAGTGTTTTAGGTCACGTGATATAAGGATATAAATATCGAATGTTCGCTTTCAAATAATAAATTAATTTCCAATTTTCATGCTTTATTTTTTATTGCTGAAAGTAGTCTATCCTCAAGGTTTATAATTTTTGTAAGACATTTGCTAAACATTTTGCTTGCAAACAATTGAACCTTAAAATATTATGCATGGTGCGAATACACAGAACTATTTTTAACATAGCATATAAAAAAAAAAACTCGGAAATAAGTACAATTAAATAAATAATTTCTATCAAAAGTTTAATCATTAAAAAAGCTCGATTCATTTCAAGTGTATCAATTTTAAATGAAAGCTCAAAAATTTGCAATTGCTGATAGTGCAATTCATATATTATTAAAATTAACAATAGAAATAGACATGCGTTCAAGCATGTGATTTAACATGTTTGAAATATAAATATGATTAAATTACAAAGTGTCTCGTTTCATAGAGTTTCAGTTTTCAAGGCCAATCGAATCCTCCTCATACTCAATTCATACAAAATATTTCAAAAACAAAGAATACTTAGAGATTTTTATAAGTTTTTTTTTTCTTTTTCACTAAATTAAATAATCTCATAAGAATACGTTCTGAAATAATTTATTTTAACAATTTTATTAGGTAGTCGATATAATCTTCAAGAACAAAACTAAAATTTTGAATAAATCACATTTTAATAAATACAAATTACTGGAAAAATAATAAAAATGTGATTTTTAATAGTGTTGAGCTTTGTTTTGTGAAATTTCATGATTAAATACAATTTTATATTTTTCGCGTATCCATCATCAGACTATTTTCTATATAAATATTTCCTGTTTGTATATTCTCAGCTGATTGAGATTGTTTTTTTATAAAATAAAAAAATTCAGTAAACTATAAACACCAGACAGATTTTTCTTTAAAATAACGTAATTTCAGGTATATTACAATAGTCAAAAATAAATAAAATGGTATCAAATAGTATAAATAAATAAAATTGAAAATAAAGAAACGGTTAATATTTGAATGAATCTGGTCATTGATTTTCGTTAAGACGATAATAATTAGGTTTTTTTTAAATAGTACATTCATTTTGGTTTTTTAAAATATTGAAAAATTTTGAATAAAACATTTTTGTTTAGTCATTCAGCAATAAATTTGGTCCATTCTTGTACTTGAATATATCAAGAGCTTCCAAGCAGTTTAGTTTTTGTCCTTTTTTTTCCGTGCGCAAAATTTCAAAGTTGTTATTTGGTTTATGACCTGATTCTAACAAGTGAAAGAAGGCACATGATGAAAGGGCTTGACAAAAGAGTGGAATGTATAGTATGGCAAGGTTGGGGATTTATAAATGGGAATATTGTTTAGGTGGCAAAAAATAATGATAAGAAGATGAGTGGGTTTGTGTCTCCTAAACATGGAATTTGGGATATTTAGGGAAAGTGAAGTCAATAATGGAATCAGAGGATTTTTCTTGCAAGGTAGATCCTCCGAACGTGCAATAGAAGGATACCTGCCGCATCAAGAAGGCATTTGGTTTGACAAGAGCGCAATTGTCCGAGGGAGACGCGTATAGCTTAGAATTGAACACGACCCAGAGTAGATAAAATGAAATGAAAATGGCCACAACGAAGGAGTGGTAAAAAATGTGTGTGTATACTTATGTTCACGCGTTAGAAGTTATACTTCTTTGGCGTCTGAAAAAAAAATTAAAAAAACAAAACTTCAGTAAAGAAATGATCATCAAGATAAGTAATAAATGAAAAACTATTTAATTAGAAACATCTATTTTAAATAAAAATAAATAATTGAAATATGTTTCAATTATCAATTGTCAACTATTAACAATTTGCAACTTCAAAATTAGTTTATTTACAAAAATTATAAATAATATTAAATCAAATTTTTCATTTTGATGTAACATAAAATAGTAATGAAATACATATTACTATTTCTATTCAGTAGCCAACTTCATCATGTCGTCTTCATGGTATCTTGCGCGCGCAGCTCACAAATTCACTCTTATCAAAATGAGCCAAAAGAAGTATAACTTCAATAAGCAACGTCAGGATGTCTACTGGTCAGGGAATTTTAAAATTGTATAAAAAGTCTTGGATTTGTCAGGGAATTATTTTAGTAAAAGTTAGGGAATTTTTTTAATTTATTGAAATTTTTAATATTTATTTAAGAAAACTATAAAATTATTAACTACGAAAATTTCCAAAACGTCCAATGTTATGTATTCACAATTATTCCAACTTCCTGTTACAAGTCGTTTTTTTCTTTCAAAAGTACAAACTTTTACAATTATTTAACATGTAAAATCATAAAAAGTCTTTTTTTTCTGAAATTAATGTTTAGGATAAAAAGCATGTTTTTTTTTTTTTTTTAAATCTGAACCTGAAAATTTGTTCAGGACTCCGAAACATCCTTTGAATTTTCTGTGCGGCCATTGATAAAATTGATATAAGCTTAAATTTTGGTCTTTGAAAATGAATCTAACTCTTGCACATACAGTGAGCTATAAAAGAAATTCAATTTTTTTCTATAAAATTGTTAAATACAATTTTGAGCATTTTGTTATTGAGTTTCCGACGATTAAAGACAATCTTGTCTCATTAAAACTCATCCTAGCTAAATTTAAAAATGAGAAAATAGAGAAAAAAGAAACTGAAGTTAAATGCAAAATAAATAAGCTATAGATATAGATTCATGTATTAATTATACTAAACAAATTTTTCTGAAAATTAAAAAAAAAGGTATTTTTCTCGTAATTTATTTTTGGGGTTGCACGAAAAATTTTATCTTAAAAGATTCATTTTTAACAAAATTCAAAGCTAAAAGTCACATATAGCTGTTCCTAAATCACTAATAAAGTAGTTGAATTTTTTTGCTCCAAAGTTCATATAAATAAATAATGATCTGGAAAAATTAAAATCAGTGCCTAGAAAACCAGGACAAGTCAAGGAATTTAGTTCGCAAGATAGAGTAGACATCCTTAATGTGAAAGGGTCGTCAGCTCACCGTGTAAAACGGATTCCGCGCATTGCATTTAAACCATTATGTGCTCGAGCAGCAATAAATGTTACTACATGTTCTGGCCAGGACTGTTTGGAATCAAGTATTACTCCTAGGAATTTTACAAATTATTGAAAATTAATGACAGTATTGAGAGATGGATTGACTGAGGTTAATCTCGATGGCGATGCCCTTTAATCGAATTAAACCCGTAGCGGCATTTATTCTAGGTGTATCTAAAAAGCGACAGGACGAATAAATGACACTATCGTCAACATATTGGAGAATTTTAATATCGGGTGCAATGTTTCGGATTCCAACAGTGTAGCAATTAAACAGAGGGAGATTGAGAACAGCGCCTTGCGGAAGACCTATAAAGACTGTTCTGTGAATTTCAGGACTATGGCGAATAAGAGTGATTTGTCTATAGTTAAGAAGATTCACTATGTATTGCGTCAGACTTTTTGGTGTGTTGTGGCTGTCGATTTGCAAGGAGGTCAATAAGAACATTATCAAACGGATTCTTGATATCAACAAAAACAGCAGTGAGATATTCGTTTTTGGTGTAACAGTTTAGTATATCAGCGTAAAGCAAAGAAAGATTGTCCTGAGTTCTATAGCTGTACGGAACCCAAATTGAAATGATGGAATGATAAATACTATGATGCTTACACCACCAGCCGGTTTTTTATGAGGTGTTCCATAATCTTAGAAATGCACGAATGAAAAAAACATGGGTATAGGTCGATAGGAAGAGGTTATATTGGGATCTTTGTGTGGTTTCAAAATAGGAAGCATTCAAGAATTTCTCCAGACTTCTGGAACCACATTGTTTATAAACAATTGATTAATTGAGTTTCCAAGAATTGAATGCGAGATTCTTTAGATAAATTTTGAATCATACTATAATGAATTTCATCGGATCCTGGAGAAGAATCCTTAAGGCGATAAAGGATTGAATTCAATTCTTGAATTGAAAAGGGAGAATCTTATATATTATATATTAAATTATAGTACAGAATTTAAAAAAAAAAAAAAAAAAAAAAAACACAAATTTGGCATTTCCGATACACCTGATACACCTCATACGTCAAGGTAGAAAAGTGACAATTTTTTTGAGTTAAATGATGCGAAATTATATTTATTTTTAATAGTTTGTAAGTCAAATCTTATTATCTACGGCAGTACATTATAATTTGAAAAAATTATTAAGACAGATAAATAAGAAGGTACATATGAGTTTATTATTCTGCACCTATATACTTACTATTAATAATGGTAAAAAATTAAAAAAATACTACTGGCATAGTATAAATATTGTATTTCATTTGTATAATATTTGAGATATATGTTACATAGAGTGCTAATTTCAAATCGAAAAATTTTGTTTGTTAATGTATTAATTCCAATAAATTGCTTCTGCTTTATGGTAGTAATAACGTTAAATTTATTTTATTGTTTTCATTTCGTAATAGTCATGATGACGTATTATAATTCCTAGAATTATACCAAAACACTTTTAAAATATACCAAAAAATACTGCGATCAAACAATACCTAATTTTAAACTCATTATTATTCAAATTATCAGCCTTATCGTTTTAAATTTCGTTTATGTTTTCGATTAAATGTTAATTAAAAATTAATGTAACACAACAAACAGAAAATACCGTTTAAAATGATTATTCAAGGAATGTTTAGTTCAAGAAGTAGATTCAGAAATGAATATTTAGGTAATGTGAAATTTAATTCGAATATTAAAATTGAATAATTTTTATTATTTTATTAAAAAAAAAATTGGAAAACGGTTGACCCTAAAGGCCATCCCTGCAACTTCCCGCTAATTTTATACCTAATCACTTAAAATTTAACATATTACAATGTTTTTGAACTAAAAATTTGGTTTTTGAGCTTTGATGTTAAAAAAACACTTGTTACCGAATATTTCGTTAACGATATCTCTCGAACCAATCAATCGATTTTTACGTTCTTGGCGGCGATCGACGTGGTTTTTAGAGCTTTAATAATTATTCTATTTCATCAAAAACGATCTCGAAAAGAAATGTCGAAATGATGTAAAAAAATCACTTTTTTATGATATTTTTCGTTTACGATATCTCTTTAACCGGATTGTTGGTGATCGACGTGGTTTATCAAGGTTAAGATCTGATTAGTTTTTGGAGTTGATCGATACAGCCGTTTAAAAGTTATTCCAAAAAAACCACTTTTGAAAAAATTTTTTTTCGTAGTTTTTTTGAGATTTCTTGGAATCTACTGGTCCGAATCGGTTCAAATTTTCAGGAAATCTAAGTTTCGTGATTCTTTTTGAAACGCCACTTGTTTGGTTCAAGCCGTTTAAAAGATATAAGCGGGTCACATACTTACATGCATACACACACACATACATACATACAGACAGGGTGACATCCTCACAGAAACCGTCAAAATAGTTTTCTAGGACTTTAAAACGTCAAGATCTGATCAAAACACGATTTTTGCAAAACGGGGTAAAACCAATAACTTCCCGATTTCCGAAAATTTTTAATTTTCTTAGCGGGAAGTTAAAAAAATAACATTTTTTATTATAAAATAACACAGATTCCACATTAAATTTATAGAAACAATGAAAAGTTGTTTGCTAATATTGGGAATATATAATCTCTGGACGATATATTGTCAAACACAAATGAAAGATGGAATATATATTACAAACCTATTATTTATTTATATTGCATCATTTCTCTCACTCTGTTATCAATAACAAGAACATATTGGTACACCGTCTTTTAGTCATAATAAAAAATATTTACTACATGCATACCTATAGCAGCAAAATACAGACTACTTGAAAATTTTTCTTGTGATCATTTAATGTATAAAATAACTATGTCATTGAAAATTATAAAATTATAATGTTAAATTATTGTATATCTGTCTACACTTTATACCAAACTTATTTACATATCATCAAACAAAGGAACTAAAATCAATATAATTTTAAATTTCTTGACGGTTTACACATTAAAAAATCAATACAATTTTTGTAGTAAACTGTCTTTTATGAATATAATTTGATTTTATGCTCAATGTTGATCAACAATTAAAAAGAAAACTTTGTTAATTAAAATTTAATATTCGGTTATTTCTACAAATTTGAAATCTATATGAAATATTTTTATAATAACAAAGTCCCATATTTCAAAAACAGAATTTAAATTTAAATCTATAATTTTTAAAATCATATCAATTTTTATTAACTTCTAAAACCATTTTCACTCACATTTATAATTAATAATAAATATTACATTAGGCACTTAATAACACAAATTATTTTATTTAACAATAAATAAAAAATACACTTACCAATAATGAATGAAAAAACTCTACAACTTATCACATAAAATATAGATACCTATATAATATAGATTATTTGCAAATGAATCAAATCGTTTTAATGCACAAGAAGTTAAAACTATAATGTTCGTTTTTTTTTTTTTTTTTTTTTTTTATTAAATATATTTGTTTTGCATTATGACAATTATATTTAAAGTACCTCTCCATATGTTAACTGTAAATAATAGCCATTTTTTCAATAAAATTTAGTTTGTTAACTAAAATTTGTTATAGGTAATTCATTAAACATTTTAAAATTTATGATACACTCTTTTCTAGCAACTTTACTGATCGTTTCTACTTTAGTCTCAAACCTTTACTTTAAAAATATTGAGTAAGAGTTTTAAAACTGAAAATTGCTGATATAGAAATAAAAACGAACAAAAAATTGTTTAAATATGTTTGAAAATGTATTTTGTTTCTAAACAATTAATATACATTTTTATACTTAAATTATTAAACTCAAAATAGCTATGGAAAAAAAATCTACATATAATATATTTAAAAATCGTTGGATTATATTTAAAAACGATATATGGCTGACTTTTTTCTTAATATTTATATTTATGACTATAAAAAAATGTACATAATGCGTTGTACATTTATATGTATTTATAATTTTAATTAGCTGAAAAAGATGTAAAAATATAAATTCTTTTATGTGACATATTTATATATTATCTTACCATGTACGCGGAAGTCTTTGTTTATATGATTTAAACTTTTTATTAGAACTTCTAAAATATTATATATGTCCAAAGAGTAGTATTCTATATATTAGCTTCTCTATTTGTACAATGTGTAAGCAGCCATCCAATATTAGTATTCATAATATAACAATATGTCATTGTTTAATGATTATTTTTTTCCTTGTTTTACACTTTTAACATACATTATGTTAATGCATTAAAAATTTACATGATATTCTGTCTCTAGCTTGCTTGCTGCTTTTCGTAACGATTAATAATTATTTTTATTGAAACATTTTATTATTTTTTTGTTTTATTTAATTTAATTTTAAAAAAATTTTATTTATTTATTTCAATTTATAATAATAATTTTTTTTTTTTTTTAAATTTGTAGTTCTTTTATTTCTATTTCTTTTCAATTATTTTATTTTTTTTATTGATTTTTATTTCATTTTTTTTTTTTTTTTTATTAATTTTTATTTATCTAATAAAAAACTTTTTAATTTTGTAAATTTATTTATAACTTTACACATTTTTGTATCACGTTACACATAACATCATTACATGTTTATAACGTATTACACAATATATTACACTTTTCATGAAATCACTCTCATATAAAAACATTCACATTACATACAATTCGTAAATAAACATTTCAAATATCCTGCATTTGCCTAGCTTCTTGTTACTTTAACACTGTTACGACTTCCCACCTCTTTTCACAAAATCATTCTCATATTACGAGCAGAAAGATGTCAAATTTTCATTAATAACAAGTATTGTTCGTTACGAAAATGAATTAAAATAAAAAATGAGTCATTTTATAAAGATAAAATATTAATATTTTAATTAATGAAACTTTAATTTTGTATTATTGTTCAAAACTTGAAGTGTTCGAGTTTTTATGTAAAAACTGAAAGGGTAATTTAGATTGTGTCTCAATACCGCACTCCTCTAAAAAGGAGCACTATATGATTTGATGATATGTAAATGCAAATAAGCTAGTCAAGAAGTAAAATATCTGCGATAAAAATTTCAGGAAATGTACTGCTCATTCGACGCGGAATAAAATTTCTGAGAAAAACTTTTATTTATGCAAGGATAAATTGCAATAGAAAATTGAAGAAAAAAATATAGCCTCAAATTTTTGTTTATAACTTAAAAACGCAAAGAGATATTTAAAATCAGATAGAGAATTCTTAAAGAAGAAAAAATTTCCTAAATGAAATCACTCCTTAAATTCAGGCTCCATAATTGAAAATGGGATTCCGCGTGAGAGTATAATCCAAAAATTTTTCTAATTATTTTTGGCAGATATTTCACTTTTCGGCTTAACTACACACACTAAATCATAAAAATGTTTGACAATTGTTTCTTATCCAAAAACATTTATTTTAAATAGAATAAATATAGATATACATTTTTTATCTTCACATCTGCGTTTCATATTTGAAATATATTTAATATTCAAATAAAATAACTTGATCTTTGTTTAAACGTTTTTTAGATTCGTAAAAGAACTAACGATGATAATCGAGTGTTGAAGACCTTGGATATTGTTGCAGCAATGTTGCAATCAGAAACAATACGTGAATTAACACCAGAGCTACGTGTGCTACAACAGAATTTTATAACGGATTATTGTTCACAAAGTAATATGTCAGCAAAAATGGAATCCTCGGCACTTAAATGTTTAGCATGTTGTGCATATTTAGATGAAAAAGTAGCAATATCTGTTATGCCGAAATTCTTTTATCGGGTATTGTTATTTTTCTAGTATTCTATTTTTTAAATTCTCAAACTAATTAATTCTGGAAACATATGAAGGAATATCAAATCTCATAAAAAACAGCAGTCATCGGTATAGTCGTTAATTTTTAAAACTCTTGGTGTTTCCTTTTCTTTGCAGAAATTGTTTTATCTGATGTCAAAATTAACAAAATCATAAAAGAACATACGGATGAACGAAATAAATTTGAAAACTATTCATGGTAGAGAGCTTTAATTTGTGGTATTCCATAGTATTAATTATGTTATGTGAATAAATAAATTTACACACTTCACTTTTTTGCTTAACCACTTTATTATATTCTAATTATGCGACATGTTTTGGATATTACCCCATATTCAACTGTATTGAAGGCAGTTGAATATGAAGTAACATCCTAAACATGTCACGTAATTAGAATATAATAAAGTGGTTAAGCAAAAAAGTGAAGTGTGTAAATTTATTTATTAACATAACATAATTAAATTTGAAAACATAGTAAACTTTAAAAATTTTGAAGATTCTGTTCCTTGTATATATAGTTCAGGCAATTTGCCTATTTTCAAAATATAAAATATTAAATTTATCACAATACCTTGATCAGTTTTTTGTATTATAAATACATATTTCAATTAATCATTATCAGTATAAATTAGTTAACCTAGTCTGTAAATAAGTAGTATAAATTAGTACAAGTAGTATAAATTAGTACACGTCTGTATTGATAAGAAACTAAAATAATAAGCTACCAAGTTTATTTAAACGGATTAGAACGATTTCAAAATGAGATAAAACTACCAACTGTCAGTGACTATAGCTGTCAGCTGGCGAACATAATGTCGGACTAAAAAGAATCTCTATAAGATTACATGAAAAATTGCGTTTTTTTTTAAATTGTAATAACTTTTTAACAGTCTAGAGAGTCGGTTTGTAATTTATACAGGTGATTTAGAATGGAATGATGAACGTTTTACTAAATTTTCACTCGACTCATACCATTTTTCCTCCCAAAGTCCCCAAACATGCTTAAAATGAAAATATTCAATTTGAAAATAAAAAACGACATAAGAATTGTTAATAATCATTCATATACGCTAAATTTTGTTTCTCTGAATATTTTTATAAGATCGCATAAATCAAACAATGAAAATATTATTACTACAATACAGCACCTTTTTATCGGCAAGCAAAATATAGTTTTTCATAATTTTTAATAATATTAGCATATTCATTATATATATTATATAAATGTTTATATAAATAATATATTATATTATCTATTATACTTATACATAGACATAATACACATTTTACTCAAACGGTATTATTTGCGGTATTCATTCTCGTTAATCACCAATTCACTTTTAAAAAATTCGTTTTGGCACATAGAAATAAAAAAAACTAATAAAAATTATTAAATATTTTTAGATAATGGGTTATCAATATAGATTAACAATGAACAGGGAAGTTGTAAAAACAGCTCTTAGTGCTGTATTAGATATATTATTAATACATGATGCGTCAAAATTCCAACCATCAACCAATGATACAGTAACGGCCAACAAAACTCGCTTCTGTGGTGCAAGCAATAAAACAAAACGTACTTTATACGATGGTTCACAATGTGATGAAGATATTAATGATGATGAAGAAAATGAAATTGAAACACATAATGATAATAATTCAATTATTGCTGCTACTACAAAAGAAATTATTTCATGTATTTTATCATTTCTTGATGATGAGGTAAATAGAGTAAATAAAACTTCAAATTCACTTCAATACCTAAAATTCCAAAAACCTAGAATTCTCATAAATTATTATTAGATAATCTAATAAGTAACATTATGGAAAAAAATTTACATAATTCAGTGCAATTAGTCATTTAATACAAAATGACGGAATCCAGTTATAGTGAAATGAATAGATAGATATTTATTTAATTTTTTTTTGTCGAATTGCTAATGCCAATATTAAAAACTGATCCAATTGAAAGTGATCGCTATGTTAGAAGTGGGGTACATGCTAATTTCTTTATCTTGAAGCAACATGAAAACTAGAACAATTTGTTTTTAACATTTAATTTAAATTTTTTTGAAAATTAATTATTCTAGACATTTTTAGTTTACAAGTTCCCGTAATCGTTAAAATTATCTGCCGGAGGCTAGCCCATTTTCTCTAATAATTTTTTTTTTAAATTTCATAAAGTGCAATCCTTGACATTTGCGCGTCTTGAGCACTTTCATCTATTTTCTCCTAAATAAAGACATACTCATAACGCATCGGGTTATAATAGCTAAAATAAGTAATAAGCGCTTTGTTTAATTTCATCGTAAAAATAGAATGAAAATTTATAAAAAATAAAACATTTGAATTGGATTTTATATAAAAATATAATGGGTACTTTTCATCTAAGTTGTGGCGTGCTTCGCAAGCCTGTGTGTGCCTGTCAAATAATTTGAAAATTTATTTGCTTATAAAGTTGAAACTTATCAAACAACTTTGTATTTATATAATAATTTTAAAAATATTAAGAACTTATTACTTTATTATTAAGAACTTTTCGTGGTTTAAAATCCAGTTTGATCAATGTTGAGATTAATAAAAACAATTTTATTAACAGTTAATGTTTCAATTACAAGTACAATATTTTTGTATATATTTTTCTGGAACTTATGATTAATGACGGGCACTGCGCCTGTCTATGATAGGCGCTGTAAATGAAAAACATCCAATATAATTTCATTCATTTCTTAACTGTAGTTAGATCTGCAGATCTGCGTAATATTAAAATGAAGTAAGCCATTCAAAATCAAAAATTTTTCGTCGATTTCCCCGAAATTCCATCATCAAATTGTGATATAACAAAGTAGAAGACAAATTGTTACAAGATTCAAAGAACACATGGCACACATAAAATTTGGACAAACCGATAAATCATGTGTAGCTGCTCATGTCATTGATAATAATCATAAAATCGACAAATCAAATTTAAAACTCTTAAGATCGGTATGTAACCCAACCAAACTATATGCATATGAAAGCATCTACATTCAAAAATATGACAAAGACACGATGAACTTAGATAAAGGACCTATTCCAAATTCTGATTTAATAAAGATTTCAAAATTAAAGTTGAACTATTAGAATTGAAACAGTATTTGAAATTAAAATTATTTAATTTCATAATTCATTTTTAGTTTTGTACTTTCAATTTTTAATTTGAGATTTTTTAATTGATAAAACCACGTGGTCCAATACTTCAATATCATTGGCCGAACAGTGAACACGTGATCGATGCTGATAGGTTGACGTAGCAATTTGTAGATAAAACAAGTGTGCAAACCGTCACCAAATTTGCAACGAGTACCATCTCTCCAGAGAATCATTACGACTAGCTAATTCATTGATGATGACTACTTTGTAGTCGAAATACGTATTTATAAAAATAAAAAATAATTTGATCTAGAAAATTGGGGCAAAAAATCGAAATTATTTAGAATAGAAATTTACAAATATACATGATTATTAGCCAATTTGAGCTGAAATTGTGACTTATCTAAAAAATTTACGAAAAAAAGTATCAAACAAAAGTTGTTTGTTTTTAAAAAACTTACATTTTTGCCTTTTAATTTTTATCTTCTATATTTTAGGATTTAAAAGTTTGGTCGTGATGGTCATTGAATCGTTGGATCCAATGGACCAATTTTGCTCATTCATGAATTTTTTATGTCTAACATACGTTATCAAAATTTCAACTCGTTAACTCTTTGTTTTTGAGTTATCTTATTGACAAATAGATAGACATGCGGACGGGTTTGCGGAAATGGACTAAACACTGATACCAAAATTATGTTTGTGGCTTCAATATTTCCTAGCGTTAGACTAAAATTAATATTTTCTGACATATAATATATATTATGCCGAATTTAAAAACGAATTCTTTTGATTTCGATGAACAAAATCAATAAATAAATTTTTGACTAAACAAATCCCTACTAATTCATTTTTTTAAATGTTTATTATTTAATAACTAATAAAATAATTTCAGCACAATTGTTTAAACTTTTTATATTGATTTTTATACGTATAGAGCATTGAGAAAATTTTATGAATAGTATAACTCGATGCAAAAATTTCTTTCTCACGAAACTTAACTCATTATAGTGTTCACTTTACATTTAAATTAAAATAAAACATTAAATTGATATTTCTCATTAAATTATTATACTCTACCGCCGACGCGATCGAGTCAAAACAGCGGAGCGGAGTCCCATTTTTAACATTGTTAATTATAAGGCTTACGTTTCGAGAATCAAGTTTTATTAAAGAAATTTTCTTCAATTTAAGGTTCTTTTTTCCGATTTCCACGATCACTTTCCATTTTATTTATGAACAAAAATATGTTAGCGTATTTTATTTTTCAGTGTTTTGTTTATAAAAATTGCAATGTTTATTTGCAAGAAACCAAAAAAAAAGTCTCTTAGAATATTATTCCTCTTCTTTTCTGACCCTTCTCACGATATTTCGCAGAATTTTCATTCACGTCTAGATTACTAAAAATTATTAACATTCATTAGATTTATCCAAAAAAATTAATGTATTAAGGAATGTGAATGATTTTATTTAAGTTATTTGTTTTTTAGTGGGAAGAGTTACGAACAATTGCTGCTCAAGGACTAATTCTTTTACTTGATTGTGGAAAATTTAAATCAACAGAAGTATTAACCAGATTAATTATAGTATGGTTTAATCCTGCTACAGGTAAGTTACCCATTTTAATCAGCCCATAGGCCAATGAACAAAATAAAATCTTACTATTTCGTCATATTCGTTTGCTTTAGTTTCATCCTTGTATTTTGTAAACACAAAACAGGCCCTAGATGAAACATGATATTATAAATATGTAACCAGAAGAAATGACAGGAAAATCGTAATTGGGACTTTAGCTCTTAAATATTTTGGTGATTCGTTTTATCCTTAAAAATATCATGTTACGTGGAGATAAAAATGCCTCTTGGTATAAATTTTCATTATAGGTTAATAAAACTACAGAGAAAGACCACAGATTCTATGTCGGAATTGTTCAAAAGATCTAAAAAGCATTTTTTTTTATCTAGAAAGCCACATACGAGAACAAAATACAGGATATCAATGACTGCTATGAAATCTTGCTGAATTACAGGATCAGGCAAAAGAGTCACCTAGGATGTCCCTAAAGCGTCTGACTAAAGTTCTGGTCCATAAAAAGTGTCCACTTAATTAAGTACTTTTAAAATAAAATTCTAGGAAATATATATAAAAATCAGCCATGTAAATTAAAGTTAAATAATTCTCATTTTTAGTTACCTGTCCAGGTGTCACACAACGAATTCTACAAATTCTCAGGAATTCAAAGTACACAAGACGCGACTGAGATTCTAAAGTTTCATGTGTGTGAAAATAAGAAGTTATGTCTTATCGCTCTGGGATCTTGGACTAATATGATTTTTTTTGTGGAGCTTTAAAACGTCGTTCTTTGCCACATCTCGATTGTGCGGCCTCTTTCTTCTGATGCACGTGTCGTCAGTGTCACTCTGCCTTCGTTGGTAGTTTCTCTGACGCTCGTTCGCCAAGATGTCGATTGGCGGAAGACTAGCCACTACACATACAGCATCATATGATACTGTACGGTAAGCGCATGCAACTCGCAATGCACTTCCCCTGTAGACGCTAATCATTGAGCGAGCGTACGAAAACGTATCCATGGCTGACGACCAGTTTGTTGCGGCGTATAAAAGGATCGAGCTGGTGACCGTAGAATGTAGCTGTCTACGGCTCTGTCGTGGGCCTCCTGTATTTGGCATCAACCAGATCAATGCGTTCACCACCTTGGATGCTTTTTGGCTAGCTATTCGAATGTGTTCGTCGAACCGAAGCTTCGTGTCGATCTGGACACCCAGATATCTCAGTGACCTTTGATATTCAATATCACAATCTCCGATGGAAAGGGTGATGGACTCCCTTATTCTTCGGCCGGATACCAAGGCGACTTCTGTCTTGTGGTCGTCCAGTTACAGCCCAACGGATGTCAGCCACTGGCGTATGCAGGATACTGCTCTGTTTGCCTTAAATGTGACCTCTTCCAAATAGTTGTCGACTACAACCACTGCCACGTCGTCGGCAAATCCCACTGATTTACAGTCTTCAGGCATCGTCAGGTTCAGCACGGCGTCGTACATGATATTCCACGGGAGCGGCCCAAGAACTGAACCCTGTGGAACACCGCCGGTGACGTTGTACGACCGTATTCCCGATTCCGTGTCATATGAAAGGACACGGTTCGAAAAATAACTGCTGATGATCTTCAGCAGGTATTCTGGAACCTGCATTAATCGAAGAGCGTTCAGAATGCAACTCCACCTTGCTGAGTTGAATGCAATTTTGACGTCGATAGTCACAATTGCGTAGTATTTCTTTGTACCTGTTGTCCAAGTTCTGCCGGCGATCGCTTCCCTGGCGATACAAACGACTTTTTTAACAGCATTGACTGTGGACATGGGTTTGCGGAAATCGAACTGGTTTTCAGAAAGCCCATGGTCACTCTCACTAAAAACCGCTAGGTGGTTGGCTACTATCCTTTCCAATTCTTTGCCGGCCGTGTCAAGAAGGCAAATTGGGCGATAGGATGAAGGCTCGTTTGGTAGTTTGCCGCCCTTTGGAAATAGGACCAAGTGTTGTCGCTTCCAGTAGTCCGGGAAGTTACCTTCTATGATGCATGCGTTGTAAACAGAGAGAATGATGTCTGGTCTCTTTCTAATGGCGGCTTTCAGAGCTATGTTTGGGATAGCATCCGGTCCGGGAGCTTTTGTGTCTCCGATATTCTGGTCTTCTCCTCGCCTCGTCATTTAGTTAGGATTGCATCGAACATCGCCAGGTCAAAAGATCGTGGGTTCCACGTATTCCGGCGTGAGTCACCCGGGTTTCTCAGCGCACGAGTGGTTGTCACCTCGAAGGTGATTGCCTGATGGTTACTATGCGCATAGTGCTCACTGACGTTCCACGATACGACACGTGGTACCAGGCTCTCATTTCCAAATGTTACATCGAACTGTTGCCGTTCTTCGAGAAGGTTGGAGTCAATCCTTTGTTTATAATGACTATATCCAGCATAGAGAAGCTGCCAGGACACCTACTCCACTCTGGTTAGTCACTCTGCTGCCCCAATCGGTGGCCCAGGCATTGAAGTCACCAGCTATGATTGCCGGTCTCCTTCCTTGTGGTTCTCTTACTATCTCGTCAAGCAGATGCAGAAATTCTGCATGTGAGGCACTCGGCCGGGCGTATACACTGCAATATACGTGTTCTCTACCCTAGCCCAAACGAATCCTTCCCGACTCGTCACTTGGACTTCCTGGACAAAGAGGTCCTTGCGAAGCCAGAGTGCGGCTTTGTCAGACTTATCTCGCAACCATGATCTCGTACCTCCGATGTCTCGGCATTGTTCGCACAGGATTGCAGCGTCAATGTTCTCCTCGTAGGCTTACTGCCAGAAAAGGTCTTGGGCTGCCTCACAGTTGTTGAGATTTATTTGCAGGAATCTCATCTTCTTTTCCGATTGGACTCTCTAACGGCCCTAGATGTATATACGTGGCGGACTCATGCATATTATGACGACTTTTATAACTTTTAGAATCGTTATATCTCAGCATACGGTGGCTCGTAAGAAAAAAAGTATTGATACATTTTTTATAGATAATTTTATGATCTACAATTTTTGTCTGAGGTGCTTTTATGATAAAACTTACCGTTTTGCTGAAAATCGCGAAAAACTCATTTTTTTGACCTTTGACCTTGAATTAAATTTTTTCCTTACAGGGGAATGATAGGGAACTTCTAGACATTGTTTGTAATTATGTTTTGAACATCTACACAGAAATTCAGCTTGTTGGGACTTTATGTAACTTCGAATGTCTAAATTGACCGGACTAAATACTAAGACAGTGCTTAAATGAATTACAAAATTTCATGTAATTCAAAAACAATTAAAATTTGTATATAATAACCTTAAGAAAATTTTTCCAAATAAACGTCAGATTAAGGATAAGCGCATTCTGAACATCAAGCTGAACCCTTTACATGGAAATCTGACACGCCCGAGTATTACAAAATGCCGATTTTTTTTAAACAGCAATCCGAATTAGGTCTCATCCGAATAGTCAGTCTTTTGAATCAGAGCGTCGTTCAGGTTCACTTATCTTATATCCTATTGAGTCGTATACACCTATATACGATGTGTAAATATAAATTAATATTAATACACCTATTAAATAGTCTGTATCATTGTTGTAAGATCTGTTGTAAGACTAATCATTATTAGTAATTGAATATTTATGCTGAGTGTTGACTAAGGACTAACTGAAATTAAACTAATGTAGTTTTAAGCTGAATTATAAAAGTTGTAAATTTTACAACATAACTTTTATTCTTCAATTGAAATTCGTAATAGTAATTCTCTTAAAATATAATATCAAGTACCTCCATCCATGGGCCCATCTACGAGAAGTTTTTTACGGGAAGTTTCTTTTGATTCACGAGGAATTTTTTCTTCATACATGGGAAGTTTTTGCCGATGCATGGGAAATTTTACAGTTACTGAGCCGCGGATGTTATCAGTTTATGTGAGTTTTCATATCTAAGAAAATATTAACCGTAACACCATTGAATCATTTAAAAACACAAAATCTCGAGGCTACTGAAAAAATTAAATGTTTTATGGGCAAATGAAGATATGTTAGAACGAAACATGATTCGTCAAGTATTTCCTGGTATAGTTCTATATCTTTGTTTCATACACAGATTTTACAGAGTTTATGTCAAACCCACTGTCTGAATAATAAAAAATATAATCTACGACCAGGTGAGAATTAATTAAGCACCAACTAACATTGCACAGTATTTTAATAATAATTGGCATCGAATGTACAAAAAATTCAAATATCATATTGAATAAGCTGTTAAATGATTTTTCTGAAAGACGAGAGATATCATCTATAACTACCAATAAGAAAATAAAATTTTTAAATATTGAAGATAGAAGTTCATACAATAATAAAGCAAGTGACATGTGTGCTGAAAATAAAACACAATTTATCCATACAGTTTGAAAGTTGAGACTTGTGACAACGAAAATGAATTAGGCACAATTGATGATATTATTATGTCATCGCCTATAAAAATAATAGGAAAAGTAAAAGGATTAGATCGCACAACATTACCAAACATTTTACGGATAAAGAAAACGATCAATCTAAGCTAACTGATATGATGAAAATCAATAATTACTCTGATTCTACAAACAAAACATACTTAAATGAGGGTAGTAGCGAAAATAAAATGTTGCATAATAGCAATACAACAGATGGTGTTGTAATTTTAGAAAATAAAAGGGTCCATGGACGCCTTAAAGAACGTACGCAAACAGCCTATTGACTTTTTTAAAATTAAAATCACTGATAAATATCGTCAGGTGGATCTGTATGAGTACACATGTTTTGAATTGTTTATGAAAAATTGCTTATATCGTAGTACATGAAGAAAAATTTCCACATTTGAAAGATTTTTAAAAGCATTTATGAAAATACGTCATTTTGTAGGCTTTTTAACACCTAGAAGTTTTTTTGCATGAAGCTTTTTTCTATTAAAAGTCTAGTTTTTCAGATAATGTGAAAACATCGAAAACAATTTATTATTTTCTAAAAAATTGAGTTATTTTATGCGCGAAATCAATTTTCTTGAATAACAAATAAAGATTATTCAATAATTATTTTCATTATTTATAATAATAAGATAATTATATTATATAATTTTAGAAAACAAATATATTCAATATAATTAAATCTAATGAAATTTTTAAAATTATTAAAAATGTGAATGAAAGTTGATATCTAATAATGAAATTTTATTTACTTCCCGTGGCCGTACTTTATTTTTTTAATCAATATTTCCTCATAAAGCAAAATAAAACCGAGATCGAAAATATCAATTTAAAAAAAGATGTATGTATACTTAAATTTGCAATAAATTCGTAGTTATATAATTTGTTTATCAAAAACCTTAGGAATCATATGTAAGACTTTCTGTATTGTATTCTATATTTACATTCATATAGCGATTTTCTGGTGTACAGTAAATATGAAAACTAACATAAACTGCATTGACGAAAACTTCCCATGGAGAAAAATATCCCGTGGATCGAAACAGCTTCCTCACCTACATCAAAATTTTGCATTTGTATTATATTTCGTGTATATACATTTCTATCTAACGGATAAAATATGAACTATCCTAAGCTGAACAACTTCATAACAGCTGATGCTCATATCAGCCCATACTGTAAGATAATATATAAGAATGTATTCCAATCCTGCAATGCATCATGGGAAATGTGTCAAGCGGTCGCGCCACCACACGTGTGTCAAGCACACTAGCCGGCATCTAAAGTATTTTCATGCTAACTCTCGGAATAATAACAAATATTGTTTAATAATTAATTACTGTCTAAAAAAATTATTTTCACCTTTCAATAATAACAATAAATGATAATAATTATTAAGGAAGCTTAAAACATCCGACAGAGGCAGTATATACACTCTTGAAAACTGCGGAAGAAGTTTTTGCGATTTACAAGAAGTCTCGTCTTCATTTGCAGTCTGTCCATGAAAAAGTAATGAAGATTATATTAGAAGCTGCTGATAAATCATTAGTCTTTCCGAAATGTCATGATATTTGTAAAATAGTACTGGGCAAATTTATTTCATTACGACTCCATGTTCTCGCAAAAGACATTACAGTACAACCGGACAATCCGAATCTTGTTGTCTTCAGCTCTAGGTGCGCATATAAGAAGGTATTCCTGCAATGCATCATGGGAAATGTGTCAAGCGGTCGCGCCACCACGCATGTGTCAAGCACACTAGCCGGCATCTAAAGTATTTTCATGCGAACACCCATTAACATCGTGGGCTCCCCTGCCAATTATTTCATATCAAAATAAATGAACATATCAATCGAAAAATTGTTCATCACTATTACTTTTCTTCTAAATGCCTGCAAGACACTTGATGAATTCAGTTTGTAAAATTTTTTGAGGAGATGCAAGTTCAGGTCGCGATTTGCTCTTTTCTCGTATGAATGGTTCCCTGAATTTTAAAATAAGGATACTATAATACCAAAATTTTTCAGAAAAATATTCAAAAATGCGACAAGTGCTAGGCGTAATGTTAAATCATTTTGCAATGTATACACCTGGTAGTCAAGAAGAACTTGCTAAGGCATTTTTACCAACAATACGTACAATTTTGAATGCACCAACGACCAGTCCATTAGCACATGTGGATATCGATACAGTTATTAACTTTTTGTTAACATATACACAACCCGGATTCAGTAGTGTAGATAATGTAAGTCACTTCGGAAATGAGACAATTAAAAAACGACATAAAATTAAAAATAAAATTAATTTTAATTTTATGCGTTTGTTTCAGGCAAATAGTCATAATTATTTAGCTATAACATTATGTGAGGAAATATTGAAAAACATGGATAATGAATCCCGAGGAAAAATGCATTTAATCAAATGTTTACCAAATTTAGCTGTTAGTGATGATAGTGGAATACGACGTGATTTGCAGAGTTTATGTTTTAAAATTATTGACGTACGTATTTTTAAAAATATATTTGAAATTCAGAAATATCAATTTCAGTAATAGTCTAAAAACTCATCGGAGATTTGATTAAAAGCCTGTAATTTTTTTCAGTGATACAGCATAGTATGCGTTTAAAACATTTTCTGGTAAGAGTTAGCCCTGTACTTCATCAGATTTTATCAAATTGAAATGGCTGAGAAATGAGTTGGGTCAAAACGGTAAAATTAAGAAAAAAAAAATTTCAAATAAAAATTGTAGTTTTACTCGATTGTTGTGTTATTTATCAGTATCAGTTTTGTTTATCTATCTAAAACATTCATTTAAAACAAAAAAATATTATAAAATACACCATTAAATTAGTGTGTTTTATAATTTTAAGCAAACGTGGAAGATTCAGTTCGTCGGGTTTTTTTGTTTTAGTTGAGTATACATGTAAATTCTATGTGTGTATGTGTAAAAACTTTTAGGCGCACTAAGTTATTGACGTGCAGGGTTGATTCGTACTAGAACGTGGTTTTCATACTTCGCATACTTACTACGCTTCATCACTGAAGAAAATTGCAGCCTTAAAAAAAGACCGTTACTTAAATTTCCCACGATCTCTTAAACAAATAAGATCATTACGGATGTACAAAAGAGGGTATAGCTTTGGATAGGTACAAGTGATTGGCAGAATTAATTATAACTAAAAACAATACATTTTCAAATTCACTTAAAATAGAAAAAATAGAAATTTACTCAAAATGTTTGTCTAAAATACGCCATTCTTCGAATTTCAAAGTCGTGGTAGTTACACTATGTATAAGAACGGCTGGATCGATTTTAATGATCTATAGTTCGTTCGATACGTCTCCGACCCGAATAGCAAAATAACTAATAAAACACTGCTACCCGCCCGCTTGAGAGAACAATTTTGTCTTTGTTCCTAATTATCTCCGAAATGATTAGTCCAATTTTGATGAGACTTGCAAATTTCTGATGTTATAATGAGTAACTAAGGCTATTTAATTTGCCAATAGCTGTTACACGCCCACTTCACATGCCTATTTAATATTTGTTCCTAATTATATCCAAATCTGAACATCCGATTTTGACGGGACTTGTACTGATAGATAGCTTATAAGAAGTTACCTATGCTATTTTTGTTAGCTGTTACCTGATCGCTTCGTAAGAAAATTTAAACCATATATGTATATGTTTATAAGAGATTTCTTAGGTCAAATTGACTCCATACCTTGGAGTCAATTTTTTACGTGGATGCAAAAGATTCTCTTTGTTGCAACTAAGCTAATTTCTTTTTAAATTGGACATATTTGTACATTTTTGGCAGCTAATCGATTGGTAACAGCTACTTTCTCAATGATGATTCCAAAAGAAATATCAATCACTTAAACAAAATGAGTTCAGGTAATGTAGAAACCCTCCAAGAGTCTCATTATACATAGAATGTTATGTTTAAAATACAAAGTGCATGTATTGCACAGTTTTGTACATTCACGTTTTTAAGTTTGTTGTTTTTTATTTAACTACCAAAATATTGACTAGAAATAATTTATATCGTAAAACGTTTGCCGTTTTATGGCAAATACCCAGGCTCTAAATTGGTGATTGCTTTTTCAATGTTGGCTTTCAATAATTGAAATCTTTATGGTATTTTGTAATAAACAAAAAGGTCAAAAGAAAGAAGTCTGGCACCATCAGTTTTGAAAGAAATTGGTGTTTAAAAATCTTTTACCGACGATTTCGATCTCCTACTTGGTGATTTGAATTAACGTTCCATATCACCAGATATGATTGCACTAGACGTCTTCTTTAGTACCTGTTTGTTTACTACAACCATGACACCATGAAATTATTTATAAATAACCCCATCAAATTTCATATTTTACTTAACTCGTAAGTTAGTATTTTTATTTAAGTGTGATGTACAGTTAAATAATAGTTAAAGTTAATGATAACTAAGATTGGCGCAACAGAAAATTTATTAATCATAGGTTAGTTAACAACGACGACTCGGGCTACCCAGCCTTGGCTTCTAACAACTAGCTAAATATGTATTTTCATGATGTTTAAAGCTGGTTTTGAGCGTCAAATAAGGTAACGTCATAGGCTGCACTTAGCTAAAATAGATATAATAATGCTCAGCGTCAAGTTCTAGCTTCAATCCTCAGCGTCAAGCATTAAGCTTCAACGTCAAGTTGGATAATTAAGCAATGAAAAAAGTCGTTGATATAAGTCCTCTTTCTAGTTAAAGTAAATTCCACATTTTATACAAAAGAACGCATACTTACGGTAAATGACCGTCTTACATTCGTGAAATTATTATAATACCTAAATTGAAATTATCAATCAAAATTTCAATTGCTGGTGAGTTTAATTATCAATTATGAATTTATTAATGCTGAAAACTAATTCGCTAACCGCAAATAAGATAAAAAAAAACGTCATAAATGTGTTATAAGTGCTATGTTTTGCAATGAAATAGTTATAAAGATTTGTAAAACAAATATTCACCTAAAAATTTTTTTATGTCTTATTTTAATTACGACAGGATTACGGAATTCTGGTGACAATGTATACTGTACAACATGTTGTCTGATACTTATTTCCTAGATTTGGTTATTTTAGACGTTCGACTATGTTGTATAAAATTGAATTAATGTCACATGCGGAAAATTTGTGGTCCATATCGCATACGATTTGTCGTACATGCGTGTAGCATGCGTCTCAAGCGATGGTCAAGAAATGTATAATTTGTACGGTTGCTGATGATGATTTATTTCGAAACTTGACACACACACTAGTTATTTATGATAAAAATGTCACCTTTGATAAAAAAATATGATACAAACTTTCGGGAAGCAATAACAACTCGCGTGATATTAATGGCAGTGAAATATTTGGCTACGGGTAATAGTTATCAATCACTTATGTATTTTTTTCGAATATCTGAGTCAAGCTTTTGTCCAATTATTCCAAAGGAAAAAAATAAACTATTAATCAATAAATCAATTATTTTTACTACCTTCACCGTACAATGATTGTATTTACTCGATAATTGTTTCAACTTATCGTTTTTTATTCGTATATCTTTGTATACGTCGATATAATTCAAGGGGCTTTTTGTAGTCGTCTATAAAAGACGTAATTTTATAGTTTGTCCATTCAATTTTTCTTGTATCAATCCGTACCGATCCGTTGACTGTTAGTTAACAGTCAACAACGGTCAACGGTTGTGACATGCGGCAAGGTAACATATCTGATCAATTTATGAACCCTTATTATTTGTTGGTAGTTTGCGCCACTTTTTTTGTTTTTCCCCATATAAGTTTTTTTATCCTCAACTTTACCGTTGGAAACAAAACTCAAGTTTTTTTTTTATCAAATAAAACAATCTAAATTATGATATGTTCCCGTCCCTTTTTGTACTATGGCAATCTTAAATTAATTTGTTCGTTTATCAAAAAATAATACATATATATTTTATTCAGTCAACAAAAAATAAAAACTACATTCGTTGTGTGAGAAAATTTATACAACAAATAGAAGAAAAAAAAGCCGATGAAAGCAATGAACTACATGCTTCAGATCAAGCAGAAAATTCTGAAAATATAAGCGAAAACAATATAAGTAATACAAAAAAGGATTTATTAAATAAATCTTTACGTGTGGTCTTAACGCGAATTGATGAGATATCGGTGAGCATTTTTTTATTTTTGCTAAATTTTTGACTAATCTTTCCATGGTAACATAATGGTAGAAGGTATGTACGAGAAACGATATTCTTTTATATTTGTAATGACGGGTCATCAAAGGTATTTGCGGGTGTCATTTTAAATAATATTTTTTTGTAGAAAGATGCTTTATTATTATTAAAATATTATATAATTTTAATAAAAAAACATCTTTCACAAGATATTTTTATTTAAAATCGTATATTAATGCAACTTGGAAATAAAATTTACATCGTTTTTTGCACTTAACTTCTATCATTAATACATTAAATTTATCTATTAAAACATTTAAAATTACTTTTTTACTAGGAGCAGGGAGATAATATGGTAATAGACGATGCTAGTTCTGTGGTAAGATCACCTTCAAATCAAAATGATGACGGATTTAATATATCGACATCAGAAGCTGAGGAGTAAGTATAATTATTGTCTTATTACATGCAACGAAATTCTGTAAAATCTCTAACTGGCAAAGTTAATGGTGAAAATTCATTAATAACAATGGGCATCATAAGTCTCATAGCTTCATTAAGGTGATTTTTCACCTAGAAAAATAAGTTGATCCGAGAAAATTGTTTAATCATTTGAAAGCCTCGATTAATATCAAGTTAATACTTATTTGATATAGATGACTTCTAGGTTATAAGCACGGTTGAATACTGTATATATACTACGGAGGGTAGAAGACAAGATAACTATCTTTGTATGAGAAACTGTCCGTCAAATTGCGTTGAAAATATTTTTATTTACAAGTTAACACTCACTATGTTTACAAACTTCCACGTTTTTTGGCAGCATTTATTTTAGCTTATATTTACTAATTATTTCGCATTACGGAAATAATTGAAGTTCTGTATACTACTAACTACTCTATTCCCTAAAAATAACAAATTTCCTATGTCAGCAGCATACTTCAATTTGTCAGCTGCTATTTTCATATCATTCCCTTTGTCTATGCTAGCGCCTCTAATTTGGAGGAGTTCGTCATCTATATCAGGTTGTACTCCTTAAAATATCTACCCTCCATACTATATGCATATAGGTGAGATTAGGAGATAGATATTTAGAGTATTTTAACAATACTAGTTATACTCATGATGTCGAGTATTTAAATAATTAACTCTGTTAGTGGTTATCTTCACTTGTTTATTTTAATTTTAATTAAGGTTTATGAAGAAAGTTTCAATTATACGAATTGGGACGGTATCAGCTAGTAATAATACTATTACTGTTTAGGTGTATAAAAAAATTCATTTGTCTTTCAAAATAATAAGCTAAAGCGAGACAATAAGATATCAAACTTAATATATTGAGAGACAAGTCATTGAGAAATCTCTTAAAGTTTTTTAAGAATTGTATGACGTAAAATGTATACTAAAAAAATTATGAAATTTCGTTCGGTTTTGTTGGAAAAATTAGGGACAAAGTCTTAAAAAAATGCAATTGCCTCGTTACTGAACTAAATTTCAAACAATATAATCGCTTCATAATTCAAGTCGACTTTATATTAAAAAAATATTGTTTTTTTTTAAATGATTTCAATCCAGGATAAGAAGTTTGTGGTCGCCTTTCACCGCCTGTTAATAATAAATTGACGTCAATTTTTCGTTGTATTTTTGTACTTTCAAACAACGTAGATTGCATTAAGTAAACGAAATCAATTATTTTCCTGAGTGTTTTACAAGTGATTTTCCAAACGTCATATCACGTAGGACCCCCGACACATACACATTCATAATTTTCAAAAAACTATACTTTGTATATAGTGCGCGCAAAGTCCTTTAGACCTTAAAATATGAAAAGATAGAAATTTTGCTACGGTGAATATATTGATAAGAAATCTTCTAAACTGTTTTATAAGTTAAATATTAAAATGTTTATCTATTTTGGTGCTAGCGTTCCTGCCACCACGAAGTATACTGCCACCTCATCTGAGTAGGTGAACGTTGTAACATTAAAAATAATCGAAATAATTTTAATCATATGCATTAATAAAATATACTAAATATATAGTTCATACATAAGAATTAAGAATTGGTTATATAATAATATATATTATAAGTATTATATATGTGTTAATTAACTAAAATATTGCCGACCCTAAACAGCTTACGAAAAAATGATTGAAACAAAAATTGTTTTTAAGTAAAAAACCGTTTTTTGTCTTTGGATATTTTTTATATCATCTATGGCTAAAAAATTGGGACTAATGACCAATTATATTCATCCACGAACTTAATAAAATCACATTTTATGTCTAAAATATGCCACATAATTTTCATCTCACTCTCTGCACGTCATTGAGAAACCTTAATGATGGACAGACGCATAGAATTTACATTCATTTTGTTTATGCGATCAATATTTTCTGGCTTTACAAACTTCAGACCAAATTTAATATACCCTCATATATTTAATATATTTCAGTTATACAAATAAATGTAACTAATTTTATAATTGATATTTAACAGAGATTATGACACATCTTCTTCATCAGAAGATGAATTGGTACCACGTCGTAACATAAAAGTCCAAGCTCAAATACATACCGCTTCACAAGGAACAAGGAATTAGAAATAGTTTTGGATCTACTTTATAATTATTATTAAACAAAGGATGGATCAAAAATCGAAAGTTCTTAAGTATCTTCATTCGATAGGAAATTATCAGCAAATACATAAAATTGAAACTAAATTTTTTGAATCAACACTTGAAGTTTTAAAATTTGTAATTATTGCAGTCAACTTTTCCAATTAAAACATACAAGAATATATGCCAAAGTAGCTTAAATTTAATTCTAACGTAATTCAATGACATTGATAGTTTGGTTTTAGTGTTATCCTGTCTAAATAAATCAAATTATAAATTCGATTAAATTTTCGTTATAAATAAAAAATTTATTATTATTTTTTTTATTTATAAGTTTAGAATCAACTGTACAAAAACGTTCAATATTTTTGTATTGCATTCATTAAAAATGTTTATGAAAATAAATTGTTAAGCATTCATTCCAACACGAAGAAAAAAAATACTTCCTGAAAATAATCCAATTTATATTAATTTTTAACCGACTTTCAATAAAAGAAGAATTCGAAGATACCCGTTTTCCGACAAAAGATAAAAGGGGCAGTCTTTTAGAACGATTACGTAAATTTTTAGTAATTTTCTAAACATTATTGTCACGAGTGGTCAGAGCTGAAATCCTCTCATTCCACATGTCATTTCTGGTGCGCGTGACAATCTCGAATTTCAGTTGACATTCGCTTCATCGCATCATGAAACTCTGGCAGCCCAACTCGTTGCCAAAATTTACGATATATTTTAAAAGAGCGCACTTTTTTACGATATATTTTAAAAGAGCACAGCTGACTGCTAAGGATATTGTTTTATATTTTTGCTACCCTGGCGCTGAGATCTAGCGTGAATGTGCATATTGTACCCTTTTATACCAAGATCAAATTTGGTTGCAAGAACATTATAGTTTTAAATGAGTCATAAAAAATCTATTTGTTTGTTGGTAATTTATAAACTCATTGTGGAACTTGCAAAAAAACCACATAAAACGAAACTTATAACTAATAATCATTCGAAATTGTAAAACATTACTAAATAACAAGAAAGTATCTATCATCTTGAAAATTTAATTTATAATTTCTTGCATAAAGATTGGATTTGAAACTTGTTTTTGTTATTAGTTATGGTATTTGTTTTTATGTCCTAGGCGTTCCCTAATAGAAAATTAAGGAATAATAGTATAAAGATATTATGATTTTTATAAATAATACTGTTTTGCCTACTAAAGCAAAATAATATACATGCCATTTTTTCGCTTAGTAAGTAAACAGCTTAGAATTAAACGTCAAATAAAGCAAGCTTAAATTATAAATCATATTTTAAATTTATAGAAATTGAATAAACACATAACTGAAATATTTAATTCAAGTTTTGACGTAAAACATAGCTCAATATTATTTGATAATTTAAGTTATTGACTTATGAGTTTTAAGTTAAAATAGTGTAGTTACTTACCTATGATTAATATCAGTAAATGCAAAACTTTTTAATTTTTTATACAAACTATATTTTTTTTTATTACCGCATCAAATCTATAAATGAATTATTTTCGACAAAACAACTCAAAACGTTTTAGAATTTGGGCGTTATCAATAAATGGTGATGGTGCGCTTACCCATCGTCCAATTAGATTCATAGTGTCATAGATTCAAGTGGGAACGCTACATTGTAAAACAGTCTTTGAGTTTTCAAACTTCGAACATATCATCTAAACCAACTGAAACTCTTTGTTTCAAATGAAATACCTGGATAACAATTACTCTCGATTAAAAACATCTGGACCCTGGCGAAAACTCCAGCAACATTTAACATACAGTTTATACTTTAATCATATCGGCGAAGCTAAAATATCCAATCAATATATTAGTTTAGTTCATGATTACGACATGAACTAAACTAACTTGTTACTTAAGCCGTATTTCATTTTTTTTAATTTGAAAAAATAATATTTATCGTTACCTATTGTACTGATTTTTATTTTGGTTAGGTTGTATATCTTTTTTTTTCAAATTTGTGAATATAATAGTTGCCATGAACGATGTATTGAATATATATACATGCCTCAACATCGAAACCGCCGGATTATTTGAATTAAATTTGAAATTTTTATTAGATACCGGAGCTGACTTTATATTAATATTAATTATATTAATAACTTTATAAATCCAAAACATACTTCTAACCTCAAATTATATCAAACTAAAATAGTTGTTAGAACCGCGTTAAAGAAACAGAATAAACCACAAAATAATAATCGATTATTTACCATAACTAAATAATCATTTTCCATTATAATTTTTAGTATTCATGTTTCACCATTATTTTAATGGAATAATTGGAAATGTAACATTACAAAAATTAAAAGTAAATATTGACTATTAATCAAACTAAATTTCTTTTAAAGCTATAAAAAATAAATACACAAAAAACTTTTTATCAAAACCCAAATTTACAATTTGAAACTCTTCGAACAAACATTCATAAATTTACCTATAAATATAAAAAATGGTGATATTTACATTCCACCTGTTGAATTCAATAATTATACTCAAATTATTTCTGGAATTTATACTACCAACTCTTTCAAATCAAAAGTTTTAGTTATAAATGAAAGTGATTCCCTTCAGTCATCCATTATTTTCCAACTTATCCAATGTGAACTAGTCAATAATTTTTCTGAACTAAACGTTATTACATAAATACAAGACGAAACTTACGACTACCACTTTGCTATAGAAAATCTACGAACAGACCATTTAAATAAAGAAGAACGCGACGCATTATTAAACTTATGTGCAAACTTTCGTGACACATCAAAAAATGACTTTTAAATTTGAAATCAAACATAGGATAGAAACGAAAAATGATATTTTTATTTATACTAAAACATTATTATTGAGAAAAATATTATTAGACCTTCAAATTCTCCTTGGTCCTCGCCTATTTGGATCGTGATTAAGAAAGCAGATGCTTCTGATAAAAAGAAATGGCGACTAGTTATCGACTACCGAAAACTAAATGAAAAAACCATTGACGACAGGTACCCTTTACTTAGGTAAAGGTAAATGTTGTTTATACTAGTATAAACAACATTTTAGATAAAGTAGGATGCTGTTCATATTTTTCAACTCTTGACCTAGTTTCTGGCGTCCATCCAATTGAAATGGACAAAAGAGACATTGCGAAAACAGCATTCTCAGTAGATAATGATCACTATGAATTTTTCAGAATGATATTCGGACTGAAAAACGTCCCAGCTACGTTCCAACGATTCATGGATAACATGCTCAGAGAATACACAGGACTCATCGTGCTTGTGTGCATGGACGGCAGTATAATATTTTCACCTTCTCTTCATGAATGCATTGAAAAACTAAAACAAGTATTCTATAAACTCAGACAATTTAATTTAAAAACACAACTTGACAAATGCGAATTTTTTCATAAAGAACTGGAATTTCTCGGACATATAGTAACCACTGACGGAATTAAACCTAACCCCCAAAAAAATAGACATTATAGAAAAATTTACCATTCCAAAAACTACCACAGAAATTAAATCATTTCTCGGACATATAAGATCCTATAGATAATTTATCAAAGATTTCGTGAAAATCACAAAACCTATATATATTCTGCCTCCGGAATGGTACAGTAATAAATATTAATAATCTAAAATATAAAGAATGCTTTGAATATTGAAAAACTTTATTATCTGGAGATCTGATACTACAAAACCTGGATTTTGAAAAACCTTTCTTACTTACAACAGACGCAAGTAATTACGCAATAGGAACAGCATTGTTACAAGGTAGTGTTGGACAAGACAGGCCTATATGCTATGATTCACGTACATTGAATAAATCAGAATGTAATTACAGTACAGTAGAAAAAGAATTACTGGCTATTGCTTGTAAGAAATTCTGACCATACCTTTATGGACAGGAATATGCTTACAGACCACAAGTCCCTAAAATGGGTTAAATGGGTATATCCATAAAAGAACCAAATTCAAAATTAATTAGATGGCGAATAAAACTATCAGATTATACTTTTAGTAATCAATTACAAACTTGGCAACCAAATTAGAAAACGCAGACGCTTTATCTCGTGTACAGTTAAGCAATACAGAATCGGATAAATCCCTAGACGTAGAAGTATCAACTCAACTTTCAGGTGACGAAAATATAATTGTGAAGGTATTTACATTTCAGAAAAAGTACTAAATGAATTCACCAACCAAGTAATCATTGAAGGGAATATAAACAATAAAATTAAAATCGACACTGTTTAAAAATCGTAATCGTAGAACAATAGAATTATTTATTTTAGATACATCTAATATAATTACCATTTTTAAAGTACATTTATCTCCAAGCAAATTAAATGTAATCTTACAGTTGGCAATACCTTTAAGCTTATAGACGAAACTTAATAAGACGAAATACTTTTCTAAATACAAATTAATACTGACGTACAAAAAAAATTATTTAAAGACTACCATAACATCTAATATATAAAGGAATTGACAAAAACATTGAACCACATAAAAAGACGATATTATTTTGTCATATTTTTATGGAGGGTAGAGATAAGGAGGACCATCTCAAGTGGAGGACAAGTTGAAAAAGTGTCCATCGTAAGCAGGCAAATTATAGTTCAATAACCCACCAAATAGCGCTAGCGTAGCAAGAGGTAAGGATATGAATGTAGCAGTTGTAAGCGGAGTGAAGTGTGCTGAGTTGGAAAATTTAATATCTCTGGTGTATGGAGGGTAGAGATGTCTCTACCCTCCATATTATAAACCGAGTGAAATGTAATTTGATAAACGAAGTTTTTAAAATCTTCCCACTTGCTACTATGGCGCCACCTTAATTTGCTCCCTTTCGATGGACACTTTTTAATACATTCAGATGGTTCTCCTTCCTTTTCTATACTCCATGCATATTTTATCATTTATAAATACTTGCGACACGTGTTCAAAAGCAAACTATGAACGTCACCCAAGAGCGGATAGACCCAAGCTACAAAACCATAAATACTATTCACAGATGTTTTATTCATTGAAAATAATCTTATATTGACATCACTGACAAATTTTGTGAAACAATCATTCTACCATTCAAAAACGAACTCAACCACAACTTACTTAAAGGACTTAGACAATTTCTAGCAGTATATGGCATACCTAAAAAAATAATTCACGGCCTAGAATTTGAAAACATCCAATTCGAATTATTACAATTATACGTGATAGAAAACCATACACATAATCAATTTAGAATTTAATCATACTCTCTTTTATAATCCAAAACATTTACATAATCAACTAAATATCTTAGAAGACAAAATAAATAGTTTTACTATTAATAAACGTAACGAAAGTGGAATAAATGACGGCTTAGGAACAGTAATAAAGAAAATCACAGAAAACATGGACAATAATGACGCAGCCCAAATTAACAAATAAATTAGGTCTCTTCAAGATTACGAATTATTAATTAAAAATACTGTAAATAATCAACACTCAACTGATACAACGTTTTGAAAATATTACAAATTTTATAAATACCGAACAAGCAAAATTACAAATAACAGTAAAAGCATTCAAATTTTATCCAAATATTGAACAACAATTGTTTCAAAGTCAATTTTACTTCTCTATACAATCATTAGCAATTATTGTTAACGCAGGAATATTCTGGTATACCTGGTACCATTAGCATCAGAATTATTAGAACTTCAACCAAGAACAGTTGCTAACCATTCATTCACCGTCAAGGATGGAGGAGTTATCTATTCTGATATTGGACTGCGAATGTTAATTCAAATATAATATAAACAAATACTTATAGTCCGGTCAAATTAGACCAAAAAATAAGAGTGAAGCTACATAAATTCCCACTAAGCTGAAAATCAGTTAGATTGTTTAAAATATAATTAAAAATTAAATTTGAAAGTTCCCCATCTTTCCCCTGTATGGAAAAAATTTTATTCAAGTTTTATCAAAATACAATTATCTATAAAAAATGTATCAATACTTTTTTTCCTACGAGCCACTGTTTTTGAGATATAACGATTCAAAAAGTTGTAAAAGTTCTAATCGTCATAATATGCAGTACAGTATATACATCTCTATAGTTGTAATATATGTTAAAATATTTTTCTATCGGTCATTGTAACTTACACTTATAATATAAAATATACATAAGTTATAACTATAAGAATATCAGATAAAATTGAAAATCAGTCCTTTAATTTATACGCCATTGTAACCTTGAGACAACATCTGTCCTTTGTTCAATTGTGTGCGGTCCTAGGGTCATACTTGCTATAATGTTAGTTAAATTAGAAATACTTGAACGCCACTCGGTAGTGAAAACACGTTAAATCGTACTGTTTTAAGTTTTTTAACTAAAATGTCAGAATATTGTTTTATTTGTGTTAAACTTTTAACTGAAAGTGAAGTTGTTACTGCCGAACGTGGTATAAAGACATTAATTAATGCAAGTATCGAAAGAGCAGATGCATTTTCGGGATATCTTAAAAATCAGAAATCTGTGACAATAAATGAAAATTGTCGTAAAAATTCTTCTATTGCTGCAGCTAATAAAAGACAACGTGAAGAATAAGAAGCCAGTATATCCATAGTAAGTCCTCCTCGTACTAGATTACGTTCCAGTGAATTGACTTTTTGTTTTAAAAAAAATGCCTGTTTTGTGGCCAGAAATTGAATGAAGAGTACGAGAAAAGAAAATCCTCTTGATTTTCGCCGTCGAATTAGTCAAGTAAGTACACTCCAATTTATAGATTCAATTCTGGAAGTAGCTCGGACTCATGACGATGCTATATCAAAAGCTATTCTTGCTCGAATCGAATTTGAATATGATTTAGTTACTGCGGAAGCTAAATATCATCATGATTGCTTTGCTTCTTTCATGAAACCTTCCACTGGACTTAAAGTCGGTCGTACTAAAGACGAAGTTACGAATCGGGTAATGGAAGAAACATTAACTTATGTTGAAAATATTGATGACTGTCAGTTCACTTTAAACGAATTTCAGAATGTTTGCAAAACTACGACTTTAGATAACAGAACGATTAAGCTACGACTAAAACTGAAGTATGGTGATAAACTTATTATCACTGAGAAATCGGGAACATCAACGTTCATATGCTTAGTAGATAATCATCATGATATTTTGAATCAAGCCTGGTAAAAGAACGATTAAGATTCGTAGACGCAGCTGTACCTATCATCCGAGAAGATATTCAAACCGCAGTGTTTGATAACTCTAACTACCCTCCACCAGGTCGTATGTTTGAAGATTTAAATAATGAAATCCCAGAATCGTTGACATATTTTGTAGAACGAGTGATTTTAAAGAATAAACGATCACACATAGATCATTTAAAATTAATATGCACAAATCTTTGCCATAGTATCATGACTGCTATTCGACCAAGGTCTTTTAAGTCTAACTTACAATTAGGCGTCGCAGTTTTTTTTCATCGCAGGTTTGGGTCAAAACGTCTTATACAAATCCTTTCGCCTTTTGGTTTATGTGCATCCTTTAATAACACAATAATGTACGAGGCAGTAGCAGTTTTTCATCGTCCTCCTCATATCCTACTACCAGAAAGTGGCACACTTATTCAATACGTTGCCAACAATGCTGATATTCATGTGAATACGCTCGACGGCAATAACACACTTCATATAATGGGTATTATTCAAATTGTTACTCCAAAAAATTCAGTTTTAACGTATAAAAATTGCTATTTCAGCAAAACATTTCAAGGTAAAATCTCAGGTGCCGATACAGATCTATCAAAATGACGGTGTAGTAGGTTACAGTTAAATAAATGTTAAATATTTTGTTTATGGAACTGAAACGGTATCTTTACTCAAAAAAGCTGATGCAGTATGGTTTTATGGGAAATGGAAAAATGCACCTTTGCCTGGTTGGAATGGTTTTATTGAACGTTTAACAAATAATCATATAAATTACTCTAAATCTGAAATTTGAGGGCTCTGAAGTATCAAAAATCATCATCAGACTTGGAGGATTTCATCTACTGATGTCCTTTCTGGGAACAATCGATCATATTATGTAAGGAAGCGGCATGAAAAAAGTACTCGCAGAAATCTATGCTGTAAAATCACTAGAAAAAATGCTCAATAGTCATGCTTACGCAAGAGCTATTCGAACCCATACATTACTTCAGCTTACTTTAGCAATTATAATATTAAAAGAAGTTGAAATTAATGACATCATGGATGCAGATCTAATCATAAATATTTAGCACATATTAGATAACACTCTTTCATACTTTCATTTTGAATATTAATTATCTCCCTACCCTTTATCGTTGTTTGATGACGTCGGGATGCGTAAAATACAGAAGTCTGCCATTTACGATTGTTTTAAAAAGGTAGATTTTGATATTAATAACACAAATGCGACATGCATCATTGACGGAGGATACTTACTACATCGCGTTGTGTGGCATAGCGAAGAAACATTCAACGTTATCTTAGATAAATGCGTACAGTATGTACGTCGACATTTTGGTTCCAGAGTTCCTGTCGTATTTGATGGCTATCATGATTGCACGAGAAATACCAAAGCTGCAGAACAATGTCGTAGAACTTTAGCAACATCTTCATCAATTGATAATTTTTGATGGAGATTCGGTAGCTGAATAGATTAGTTCTTCGAAAAAAAAATTAAAAAATGACGGATAATGTCGTGTTCGTGGAAAAATTAATTGGTGCAGTAAGTCAGACAACACTGTCGTTAGCTGAGACTAGCAATTGTTCCTTTTTTTTAAACTCATTTTGAAATCTTTTTAATTCATTTAAATAAAATATGTGAAATATTATTTTATTCCTCCATCAGGATAGACAATTAGACAATTTATTAATTTAAATAATAATTTGTCCTGAATCCCTGTGACCAATTTAATTATTTATTAATTTTCTGGACGTGAAGATTTTAATAATGAAATAATAATATTTATTAAATAATAATAATAAATGAATTAGACAATGTATTAATTTAAATAACATAAATATATTCATAAGTAATATTATTAAATGTTATGGTTTTAATTTGACAGCTTATAGATAAAGAACTTATAACAAACACAATGTAATAAAGTGAGCGCAATATACGGTGTTTACTAGATTTCATACCGAGCAATTTTGAAGGGCACCAAAATATATATAAACAATCTACTTGAATTAAGAAAATGGAAGATAGCAAATTAAAGTGAGAAAGGATGATATTATATAGTAGCGGAAGACAGCTAAGGGAACAATTGCCGTAAGAAGGCGAAGACCAATTAATCCATGAAGTGGAAAAAGTAAGGGGGTAGAATCATACTGGAACTTCTAAAAAAACGGAAATTTTTTCTTGAAATAGTCAAGGACTAAATAAACTATGTTTGCCATTTCGAAATATTGAGGGAATATTATTTTTTACAGAAAAGTGTTATGAAATATTTGTACAAATTTTATAATACCTTTAGTTATAACGGGAACATTGACCGCTTCCGATGAGTTACCTTGGCTACAAGGCTATGTATGTTCATGAATGTAGACAGATATGTCTATATGTCTATATGTAGACAGATATGTCTATATGAATTTTCCGGTAATAGAGATTGTAAAAATATGTAATGTTGTAAAAGGTATATGAAATGAAGCCGTTTATGTTTCCATTTACTTAGTAAAATAAATAATGATTGTTTCTTTTTTTTTATTTATTTATATAAAATAATTTTACTTGTATATGTTTTAGTATTTAGGTGTACGGATTTTGAAAAATATTTAATCAAGACATTCTGTTTCTCCAAGCTACATAGTCTGGTGGTAAAAATCGCTATGAATAAGATACATAAAAAAACTACAAGCCAAAATTAAGAACGGCTCTACTACTTCCGATCATATTTTGCTACGATGATAATTATTTATTTAATGAAAATCAATGCAATGTAACAAACTTTTTTAGTCATAAATTATATTTTAGGTAATGCCTCTGTTCTGACAGCTAAATTACACATATCTCTTAATTTCTGCTCAGTTTTGCGAAGAAAAAGAGAAAAACTTTGTTATTATTTGATAAACCTGTGTAATTATTCATCAATAATTACCAATATTGATTAATTGGTTTAGTATATATAAGTACTATTTAATTATATAAATAATTTAATATGTTCAAAATTATATTATTAAATTGAAGATGTACTACGCAGAAATATTCAATATTCTGGAAGATCCCATTTATAGAGCAATTTATGAAAATAGAAAATGTCTCCCCTTCAAATAAACTATATAAATTAATTGAAAATTGCTTTAGATGGCAATTCCAAAGCAATACTTATATATACCATTTTAAAAAGTAATAGGCAACGAAATTACGAAAAACTTTGTCAAAAAAAAGCGTTACCTGTGAATAGGATTATCCTTTTAACGAGCATGTTCCAATTGCAATATTTTTAACCAAATTCGACATAACACTATTAGCATAAGAATAGGTTTTCATACAGCCTGAAGAAAATATGTTGTTTTAACACCTGGGTGGACAGACTTATTTGCTGAAAAAATTTGAAAAATATCGCAAATTCCTTTTGTCTGGTCGTTTAAGTATGCTATAAGAAAAATTTTAAAAGAACATGCAGATTACGATTACTTGCTTTATCTTTCATAAAGCAAGATGGCAGCTGTGTGGGAAACGAAAAACTGATATAGATAATCGTCCTATTGATACAAAACGCAGGCAATGATGTATATCCAAAAATAGGTTAAAAATTTCTATTCGTTTTGGTGATCCGTATTCTTCTATTTTACCAAAGACTAATGTTCTACGTAAAGCAAAAAATGAAGATCAGTACAAAAGACTAGGCACAACAGATTACAAGTTTTCACTATAATTTGATATTTAATAATGAATCAGGTTTTTGTTGCAGCATATCTATTAATAAAATCCGGTAAATTTTTATTGAATATGAATCGAATAAAATCGAATCCCTAAGAAAATCCCTCGAATAAAAATGAATACCGTAAGAACCAAATTTCACCCTCGTGGAATTGCTAATACAGTTTATAAACTGTGTTACCACCGAGCTTACACTATGAAAGACATGCATGTATACTTGCGAAACGCAAGTATACAGAATACACACGTTCGCTTATAACGACTGTCTTAAATATGAATGGCTTATGGACAGTATACAATACTTGTGTAATATACAAATAGTATACTTATATTATCTATTTATTATGACAAAGGATATATTTGGAATGAATTGTTAAATGAATAACAAATCAACAATAACTTTATTTATTTAAACTATTTGTATTTTATCTAATTAGTTTGTACACAAATACTAATAAAAATAACTATAAATAATTATTTAATAACGATAATAATACAAATTAATGAAAGTGATTACATAATTGATAATAAAATACTGTGATTCAATGAATAAAATTAAAATAGATAGTCCAGAACAAACACAAGCACTTTAAAAAAAAGAAAATTTTTCATCAAAATGAATAGGAAAAAAGAATCTGAATATAATTTAAGTGTTTTAATATAAGCAAATTGTATGTGAAAAATAATTTGGTGGTAAAGATTGTGGTATGATATTATGTGATATGATCGAAAATGTTTATTATAATTAAGATCTTCGCCCCTAACTACGTAAATGGAAATGATTTGATTCCTTTAGACTCATTTTACTTGATAGATCTCTCTATTTGTTATGATATACCAGATAATATAAAATGAAAAAAAAAGTTCGGCGGAGACTGGGATTATCTATATCTTTAATAATATAATCAACTCATTAATACAACAATATTCATATATATTTTCGCAAAACAAAATACTAGTTCTCAGTTAAATTAATTTGTTATAGAAATATTTAGAAACTATTTAAAAAAATTTAACTCTAGATTTATGAAAAAGGTAAAAATTGATTGTAAATTACAAATAAAAATATTTTACAAAGATTAAATAAATTAAATTAAAATGGAAAAATTGATCCATCAAAATTCAAACATAATTGATCATAAAAAACTTATTTTATACTTAATTTTTCTAGAATATAGAAATAATTACAATACTTTTATAAGTTTGGGATGTCTATTCATCTTTTTTAAATAAGAAAAATTTAATTGTTCGCAATAAAATAAGTATTGCTTCTTTTTTGTTTTTCTTTTTAATGAAAAATATTTCAAAAAATTTAAACACTTCCAATCGTTCACTGATATCCTCTAATATCGTCTTTAAACAAAAGAACTGTCTCTCTAATCTAAAACAAAAACTTAACATTGAATGTAAATCGAAGAATATTGCTTATAAATTAACACTCAAAAATGGTCACAAACACTAAAAATTTCACATAAACTAAAGTAAAGAAATTCTACAAAAAAGTCACTTAAAAAAAAATTTATCAAAAATATTATGGGCAAAACTCTATAACAAAAGACACTCTTATATAACGGATTCACTTTATCGGATTTAATATATATTTTATATTATAGTTGTCACCCACGTTTTAGATTTCTTATCAGAAATTTTGTCAATTGTTTTTGCACAAAATATCAGAATATTAAGACATCGTTCTGATACTTATTATTCTTAGTACTATGTACTGTATTGTACAGTTTTGATTCTAAATAATCCTTTAAATGCGATATCTTTAATTTTGTGGAATAGTTAATTCTATACTTAAATTTTTACATATAGGCAATTTCTTTTCGATTTCTGCGCAATGCAAGATTTAACAATTGTAAGGATATAGATAAACACTAACACCTAAAATTAATTTGCACTTTGATAAAACTAATAAATTTAGAATAAATTAACAAAATTTTAATTTTTTAAAAGTGTGAGGTTCAATTTTCGAAAAATCTTCCAATTTTTAATAATGTATTTCAAAAAGTATATTTCAGTCTCAATTTCATTATTAATTTTTTCAAATTATCGGACTTAAAAATTATATAAAATTAAATTATTCGAATTTTATTACAGGTAATCTCACAAAATAACTCATTAACCATGAAAACAAAGGAGTTTTATAACTATTATAATACGATATACCTAGACTTTACAATTATATCGTAATAAACTATCAATATCAGTTTATGTAATCGACATGCGATCGATACTAATTTAAAACTCTATGTAGTGGCATCAGGTTTACATGATAAACAAATGATATCATGTGCAGTTCATCTTATGTTATCTAAATAATATTAAATAGCCTTTATAACTTAAATGAACAGAAATAAAAGATAGTTTGAAAAATATATTTGTCCTAACAACAGTTTTGCTAATAATTTCAGATAATAAATACTTTAAATAATACTTGATGATTTTTTTTTTCCATTTTCACAACCGAATAAAATCGCAGACAGTAAAATAATTAAAATCCAAAATAAAACATCCAAAGCATCCATAATTTAAAAAAATCCAAAGCCAACAAAATTAAATCCGTTAGGATATATGTTAAATTAAGAAATCCATATCACGATGGCAATGTGTTCTCTACCAAAGATCGAAGAGAGGAGAGCGTGGCAAGTCGAATTAGCTTTGACAATACATAATATTTTGTTTCAGTTACCTTATTTTCTTTAGTTTCATTATGTTAAATTGAATGAACTATTTTATTTTAGACATGTAGGCGCGATATTTAAAAGTACACGTACAATATATTACAATAAATACTTTAGTCCGGTCAAATTAAACATTCGAAGCTACATAAATTCCCAAGATGAAAATCAGTAATATTGTTTAAAATATAATTCAAAATTAAATTTGGAAGCTCCCCACCTTTCTCTAGTATGGAAAAATTTTTATTCAAGTTTAAAGGTAAAAAAATCAGTTTTTCAGCAAAACGGTAAGTTTTATCATAAAAATACCTCAGATAAAAATAGATCATACAATTATCTACAAAAAATGTACCAATACCTTTTTTCCTACGAGCCACCGTTTTTTGAGATATAACGATTCAAAAAGTTGTAAAAGTTGTAAACGTCATAATATACACACGTTTCCACGCCACCTATGACGTAGTGTACTTAGCGCATTTTTTTTAACGTGGTTTCCCCAGTAGGCCTATTGTGATCCGTTCAAATTAAACGGGTCAGTTGTAATCCTGTTTAATTTGAAACTATTGCAAAATAGTCGATATAAGCAGAAATTGAAAAGATAAAAGCAATTTCAGTTAATAAAAAGTAGTGAAATTTAATCGTTCGAGTTGTAACTTTCAAATTCTTCTTCTTGATCTTCTTCTTCTTGTTCATCTTGTTCTTGTTCTTCATCTTCAGCTTTGGTATTTTTCGTGGAATCATCATAGCCATCAAATACGACAGTAACTCTGGAACCAAAATGTCGACGTACATACTGTACGCATTTATCTAAGATAACGTTGAATGTTTCTTCGCTATGATACACAACGCGATGTAGTAAGTATCCTCCGTCAATGATGCATGTCGCATTTGTGTTGTTAATATCAAAATCTACCTATTCGAAACAATCGTAAATGGCAGACTTCTGTATTTTACGCATCCCAACTTCATCAAACAACGATAAAGGGTAGGGAGATAATTAATATTCAAAATAGTTTTCTATTTTATCTTGAATTGCTGTAGTAATACTCATGCTTTGGAACAACAATACAGGGTCTACAGGAACTTTTTCTTCATGAACTTTTATGGTAATAGTCATAGAGGATAACAGAGGAACAACTTTGTAAGTGCGTTTTAATTTATTATTATTGAATGTCAGTCGTGTCATTTTTGCCATAGAAGCAAGCCCAACTTCACGAGCTTTATAACAATAAATTTTATCATCACCAACGACACCACACGCAATAGAAACAATTTTGCTAACCTCTGGAAAAGGATCATGCGTTGAGAACTACTCTAAAAGTTTTCGTATATCTTTAGCATCTTTTTTCATTAGTGAATCACTGACATCAACATGCTGATCTGTCGTATATACTATAGAGATCCATGTACGTGGCGTACTCATGCATATTATGACGATTACAACTTTAACAACTTTTTGAATCGTTATATCTCAAAAACGGTGGTTCGTAGGAAAAACAGTATTAATACATTTTTTGTAGGTAATTATATGATCTACAAATAATTTTATCTGAGGTATTTTTATGATACAAGTTACCGTTTTGCTGAAAATCGTGAAAATGATTTTTTTTACCTTTGAAATGAATAAAATTTTTTCCACACATGGGAAAGATGGGGAACTATCAAATTTTATTTTTAATTATATTTTAAACAATCTTACTGATTTTCAGCTTGGTGGGAATTTATTTTTAGCTTCACTATTATTTTTTGGTCTAATTTGACCGGATTACTTGTGCTTTATTCATTATGTTACTGTGGATTTGACACTACATGAACAGACCTTTTTTTTATCTACCAAAACATTTCGTATCACATAAAAAATACAGAACTCCACCACTTCCAAGCAGAACTCCAACCAAATAAGAGAGCGTGGCAGGTCGTATGAGCTTGAAGCAAGCTTTGAGAATACGTGATATTGTGTTTTAAGTACCTTTTTATTGTTTTGTTTTATTAAGCTAAATTGAATGAGCTATTGGGCGTGTGTATCCGAAGTAAGTACTTACTACATTTACTAAGTCACGCAATATACTTAAAAATTTTCGGCCGGGACACAAAATAAGTGCTAACGCAGTATCATGGCTTAATATATGTCGCTATTTTGCTTATTGTTGATGTAAGCAAAACTGACAGGAACAGACCTGTCATTGTTCAGATAAACAAGCACTTAATTTACTAAATTATCGATATCATTTGGATCATGGATCATTTAATATTTGTCATAAAATTATCCATTTGCAACTATTTACAGGAATTAAATTATATTCCTAAATTTAGTACTGTCAATTATATTCAGTCTTTGAAGTTACGTACGGGATAAACCGTAAACCGGTGTTTTGTGTTATGTTAAGCCAGTAAGTCTGTCTTGACCGAAAATTTTAATTTTTTATGCTGACTGGCTTACTAAGTTTAGTAAGTACTTACTTCGGCCAAACACGCCTATTTTATTTTAGACATGTAGGCGCGTTATTTAAAAATTTGAAAGTACACCTACAATATATTATAAGTAAATACTTGTGTTTTATTCATTATGTTTATGTGGTTTCGGACACTATTTGAACGGAACTTTTTTTTATCTATAACCAGAACTCGACAATTTTTATATTGTCTATATTTAACGATTTTTGCAATGTTTTTTGAGGTCAAAATTGCAGAGCTATTTTACAAAATTTCAGGAACTCTTTATTTGTTTGATAGGATTCTAAAAATATTCTCAGAACTTTGGGAACTCGTCATAGTTGTGTCAGCTTCATACTTAGTTAGCACATCTGGTTATTTATGAAGTTTGTATTTGGGGTTATCTATAAAAAATTACTCCTTTGCATGTTAGAAAACTTTCATCAGAACACCAGCACCTCCAAACAAACTTTTGCAATTCGACAATTATCTACAGATAGTTATAATGATTATCGACGTTTATCGAAGTAAAAATAGCAAAACAGTTTTTGGAATTTCAGAAACACTTCGATTAAAAATAAGAATTCTAAAAATATGATCAGAACTATTGGAACTCGTCATGGAGCTTCACACTAAGCTAGCACCGCCGCAAATTTGTGTGTGTGAGTGTACATTTTTGGGGTCTTAATCGACGGAACTATTTTTAAATCTTTCTGTATATAATGCCAACATAAAAAAAATCAGTCATTACTTGATAATGAAATAATAAATCAAAAGTGAATTCGTAGTTTTAAAGTTTTTAATAAAGTGAATATTAGAAAAAGTCAAAAATTTCCATTGTTATTTTATTAAACTAAAAGAGTAATTGCATTGTTTTTTAACTACCCGTAAATTGACATATATCAATACTTTTCGGACTACTCATATAAGCCATCCCTTTTATTAATAATAATCGATACCTATATAAAACTACCTACCGTATTTGTGGTTGCAAGACTAGAAAAGTAGTCGATAGATTGACTTGAATTTTAACAGATCTTCGTATTTTTAATTAAGAATGTTTATGGTTTCAAAATTTTATCATTTGCGAATCGTTATTATATGTATTTCTTCTTCTGCTGCAACGTGCTGGATTATTATAAATTAACTGATACGTTACCTCGGTTAATCTATGGTTGGTAGATTATGATACCAGGGTGGATAATATTTGAAAATAAAAAAAAATTTTAGCAGAAAGAAACCAATTGGAAACGAAAGATAATATGATAAAAATGAAAGAAAAAATAAATTACGGGCGATCTGAGTTTGGGAAGTAGTAGGGGGTGAGTTTTTAAAATTCGGGGTTTATCTGAATTTTCGACAAAACTACAAGTCCTACAGCTTTTGTATTTACACTTTTTTTACATAACCTTAAAATTTATGTGAAAATTCAAATAACCAAGTTTTTATTTATTTTTTTTTATCTTTTACTACTATTAAAACTTACCTTTTTATGTTCCAGATACACTGTAATTTTTTTGATAAATATTTATTTTTTCACCTTATTTTGAATTAATATCGAAAATGCACCCAAATTTTCAATCGAAAATTTTTGAGGTTATGTGAAAAAAGTGTAAAAACAAAAGTTGTAGATATTTTTATTACCTACAACTTTACCATTTAACTTTTTTTCATGCGACTTGTAGTTTTGACAGAAATTGAAATAAATCGTGTATTACCCTTAAAAACTTACTCCCTCTTACTTCCCGAAATCAGATCGCCTGTGATGTATTTTTCCTTTCATTTTTATCATATCATCTTATGTTTCCAATGGATTTCATCCTACTATAATTTTCTTCTACCTTTTATCATTTTTTAAGCCTTCTACTCTGGTCTATATACAACATGTTCCTACATAATAGTTTATAATGTTAAAAAAAATTAAATATTAGACCGACCATGAATAAAAAAACTTCTTTTTAAATAAATATTACAAATAAACTTTTTAATGAGACAAATATGGTTCATACGGAGTGTGTTTTTTTGTTTTTATCAATGAATTATTTTAAACATAAAGAACAAATTTAAAAAATAATCATTTTTATTTATGCAACTATTAACATTTCAAAATAAGTCAAAAATGAATAAAATATTATCAAGATGCAAAAAGTGTTTCTATAAATCGGAAACGATTGCCATCTGGATCCTCACCTAATCTTGGATAATGATCAATATGTAAATAATTTAATTTTGATCCATTAATTGGTTCCCATTCAAGATTGTGGTAATTATTTGGTAATGGATTTGGATTATCGGTTTTTGCAAAATTAGCCCACATAGTTGTCATTAAGTTTATAGCTTTTTCTTCTATTGATCCAATTGTTACCATATCTTTTGTTGTTTTCGTACAAAATATGTATCGAGAATCATCTAAATGACTTAATTCACCAGCAACCTTGTTGATTCTTGATGTTAAAAAAAATTTATATAAATATGTTGGATATGATGAATGGAATGTCATATATTGAGCAAATTTAATCATTGGCATTCCAAAAAAAATATCGGTTAACATCTAAAAAAACGTTCAATGCTATTAATATCAACTTTTTTATATAAAAACTCAGACAACTGGCCAATAATGATCTATAGACATTTTTATAGACCCATATATTTAAACACATAAATTTCCGATCCTCATTCATAATTAGGGAGTTATAATTCAATCGAGAAGCTTTGTATAACTGAACGTAACAGGTTAAAAAATTTTACGATTTTATCATCAACTTAAAATTTTTTAACGACTTTTGTTATATTAACACATTCTATCGGTTACAGGAGTAACAGTCTCATTTGCAGTCCCAATAGATAGAATGTTCATTTCGCTATTTAAATGAAAGCTAGAATTGAAAACATTACATATCTGTGAGAAGTGCAAACAACTATACTATAGATGCTTGATTATCTAGTTGTGGATCATATTATGTGTAAAGTCTTTTGTTCCATTTATATATTATTCAGTGTTCAGTTAGCGTTCTTTAAAGCATGTTCGCCTTTAACAATTGACTGTTTTTATTTATTCGCATGCCATTTATTCGCAATTTAAACAAAAAATCAATCAACATTTTGAAGCAAAGATTCTGAAGCAAAGAAAATTAAAAATTTATTAACGGAAATAAAACTAGGACACAGTGTCCATCAACACTGCTACTCAACTTAATCAAAATTTTCTACGTTCATTATTCTTACAATGTAAGCAATCAAAACAAATTTAGATCTCGTAGCCGATCGAGATCACGCGACGCAAATAAATACCCAAACTGTTGGTACCATTTTAAATACGTGGCGGATGCTCGAAAATGTATAAACTCATGCAATTTTACAAATCCGCAAAACAACACAAACAGTACAAATAATTCGGAAAAATAAAAGATCCGAGCTACGGATCTGTATCACGCCGTCGATTCATATACGACAAAAATTCTAACTCAGAAATTTTCGCCGATTTAGGGGCGGACATTTCAGTTTTAAACGCAAAAAATTTTCCAAAAGGAAAAAAATCAGAATAAAACTTTTCGTGGTAAATTCAACTCAAATGAATACCTACGGCGAAAAGGTACTGCAATTAAATTTCGGACCACGCCGAGATTTTAAATGGAATTTCATAGCAGACGTTGACAAAATCGGAGCCGATTTCCTTAAAAATTTTAATATACTCGTCATCCAGTAGCATTCAAAAAACTAATTCGATACCGATATCATCACTCAGTTTCACAAACACAGACAAAATATATTAAAATATTGTGAACAAATTCGTAGACATTACGAAACCACAAATGGTTACCAACGCATTTACTCACGATACTAAACATTTTATAATTACGAACGGGCCACTTGTTTTCGCGAAAGCACGTCGCTTGTGCCCTCAGAAATTAGAAACAGCCAAGCGCGAATTCCAATTAATGATTGATCTTGGGATTTGTCGTCCATCTATGAGCAACTGGGAGAGCCCTTTACATTTGGTTGAAAACAGTGACGGTACATACAGACCCTGTGATGATTACCGAGTCAAATTCGGGTACACGAAGATAACATACCAAAGACGACAGTCATCACACCCTTTGGGCTCTACGAGTTCTTGGTTCTTCCATTTGGTTTAAGAAATGCGGCCCAAACCTTTATGAGATTCATTCATTCAGTATTACGCAACCTAAATTTTTGCTTCGCATACTTAGACGAAATTCTGATAGCATCGTCCAGTGAAACGAAGCACTGCGAACATTTAAAAATCGCATTCAATCGATTACGCGAATACGGTATTACCATCAACCTCAGCAAAAGCATCTTTGGTTAGAGTGAAGTACCCTTCCTAGATTATTTAGTTAATAATAAGGGTCTCTCACCTCTTCCAGAACGCGTCAATTCTATCGAAACTTACCCCTTACCTAATACAGTAGCAGAACTACGCAAGTTTTTGGGGATAATCAACTTTTATAGGCGTAGCATGCCTAACGTAACTACAATTGAAGCACCTCTAATTGAATTGGTAAAAAATAAAAAGAAACGCGATAAAACAAAAATAACTTGGTGCGAATCAGCCATAAACAAACTAAAAACGGAATTAACAACCGCAACGATACTAGCACACCCGGATCCACGAAAATCGTTATTTTTAATAGAAAGCATACGATAACGCAATTTTCAAAAAAATTAAGCCATACACAAAACCGATATAGTACTTACGATCGTTTAGCTATTTACGAGTCAATAAAATATTTTAGATATATGTTAGAAGGTCAACAATTCACAGTACTTACTGACCACAATCCAATTACATTTGCATTCAAACGAAATAATCCAAAGGCTTCACTACGAAAAATTTGACATTTAGATTTTATATATCAATTTATCATTAACATTCAGCATATATCGGGAGAAGCAAACATAATAGTGGACGCGTTATCACGTATTCAAGAAATTTTAACACCCAGTATCATTCCATTTGAAGAGATAGCGCAAGCACGACAAAACGATACCGAACTATCTAACGGCATCTTCAAAAACTAAATTGCAATTAAAAAAGTTATAACTGAATATAACACAACTAGTGTGCCACATTGCTAACAACGGCTTACGCCCATACATACCTAAAGATTTTAGGAAATTCATATTCGATGTATTACATAATTTATCGCATCCGAGTGTCAAAAGTACAGTAAAATCGATATTGTGCAGTTGATTGATTGCGCTAAATGGACACAAACATGTGATGCCTGTCAAAGAACAATTACCCTTTCTTGCCTCAAAAGCAGAAAACATGGAGGTGTAGCGATATTTAATAAAATATACATCTATAAATATGTTAAAGAACTTTTGAATGTGCGGGACTAGTCAATAAAAAATAAAATTAAATCAATAAATATGTTAAAGAACTTTTGAATGTTCGGGACTAGTCTATAAGAAAAATGAAAATAAAATATTTTTAGTGACTATCTATCGAGCTCTCATCGGAGACATATCGTTGTTTGAAGAAAATTTAGTTCGACTTTTAGACCTCTTGAAATCGGAAATAATAATATGGTAATTTGTGTATACTATACCTATGTACTTTTGTATCATTTGGTAAATTAAATAAATAATAATAATAATAATAAAGATCAATAATCTAAAGACACAATAAATAAAAATAAAAGTCCGTTAGGTAAATTCGACATTAGATGTGTAAACGAACGGTTTACACACCTAAATATTTACATAATAAGACCGACAAAAGGAATTACATACTGTGTAATCCTGATTATCAAGATGGCTGGAGGCTATTCCAGTTACCGATATTACAGCCGAAACAGTCGCACAAGCCATATACGAAGTTTGGTTCTGCAGGAACGAGACACCTTGTTAAATTACCACAGATTGAGGACGTCAATTCGAATCTGCAATATTCACAAAAATCGAACGTAGGTGGACGTACTATCTACAGTACTATTAGGTTTACGTACAGCATTTATCAGCGATTTAAAAGTTTGCCCAGCAGAAATGTTATACAGACAAACGCTACGACTACCAAGTTATTATTTTTTTGAACTAGTGACAGTGAATGTGACCTAAATATATTTATTTTAAAACTCAAAAACATTATGCAAAGTATTAAACAAATATCAACCCCACTACACGGTAATACAAAAGTGCTAGTGCAACCACATCGAAATAACTGATTTCGTGTTTGTGCGTTTTGACGGAGTGCGGAAACCACTACAAGCCCCATACAATGACCCATACCGAGTTATTAAACGATACCATAAATATTTCACAATCGAAAATAAAAACAAACACGAAAACGTCAGTATCGACAGACTTAAACCAGCATAGCTTCTGGAAGCGGATTGAGATCAATATATTTCTACACCAACCCAGAATTCGCAACCAGACAACGAAACATTTACGTCAACGAATAACTGCACCCGAAACGAATCATCAAAAACAACACGTTCTGGTCGTAAAGTTCATTTTTCTCAAAAATATTTAAATTTAATTAAAATATAATATTATATATCAATTTTCTATTCAAATGTAAAATCATTATTTATTTATTTTTTTGTAACGGTTCGTGTGTCGTTTGCACTGAAGGAGGAGTAATGTAGTGGCAACGTGCCCTTATAATCAAAATAAATCAAAAATGTAAGGTCAGATGGCACCACCAATCAAAGCTTCGACTCTAAAACGTGATTTCATCGATTGACCAGTTCGTGGACACGTTCGTAAGCTTCGTGCAAGTCACACACGAATTCCATAAGCATTCATTCATTCTAGACGGCATGTACGAACAGTGCATATTAAATCACGTGGCATATGTCAAATAATTTATTAAAATAAAATAATATTAAAACATTTTCAACTTGTTTCAATTAAATTATAATAAATTAAAATATTCAACATTCCACAACTAGTAAATTTAAAAATAAATGTTTATTCACCTATTTAAACTCTTTTTATTATTATTAAAATAAACAAATTTTAGCAATGCTACGAGTACTATCTCTTCGATTGTCTAAGAACTGACCCACCCTCGTTTATAAATTATTCTAATTATTATGATTGTGAATACAGGAGAATATTTTGTGCGCGAATTGTGCCAGTGTCTTAAATTTTTGATGTATTAACACACAATATCCGTTTAATAGGAATAGATAGAATTGCGTTGGAAATTGGCAAACTTGAAAGATAGATACAAATGCTTTTCAAATGATTAACTATTTAGTTTAATTAATAAAAATATAAAATACCTTTTCATAAATATGTTTATTTTCACGCGATGGAACTTCATTTTTGTAATAAAATGACTGAAGTTTTTTCGCAATTATTGCTAATTCCGAACTATCATTTTCTTGTAAAACTTTTCTTGGAAGTAAACTATTGAAATTTTTAATATTATTAGGCTTTATTAATCCGAATGTTTCTATTATAATGCCATCATTATTTAAAAATCCTGTTATTGTTGGACATTTGAAAAAACATCCATTTTTCATTGATTCTTCCGGATCTTCAGTTAAAAAAGCTGTTTTATGATTCACTTCAACTATGGGATAAAATGTCTTCAACTCAACTGGGTCTTGTTTCTAAAACAAAATATAATTACCTTCTTTTACATTATTTTTGAAGGCGAATTTACACGTTCAAAAATTCTTTTAAGCAGGTAAATCATGGATTAATTTAATAATCTCAACCGTTCAAACAGAGATTTCAACGAAATTATGGATTATTATATGATCACAATATTGAACACTTGTCGAAAAAATGAAGTCAATCATAGTAATGCATATGGAGTAAGAATAAAAATATGTGCAATGACGCGATTTTAAAACAAATTATGGTTCAATTTATAATTTTAAAGAATAGGTAATTTTATTATTAAAATGTTATACTATTTTGTTTTGAAGTCTACTCCACTTTGCAAATTCAACTTAAGACTAAACTTGAAATGAAATTTAAAAAAGAATAAAAAGAATCTTTTGCTGTATAGTCTAGATATAAAAAACAAGCCGAACATTTATTTCATATTTTTTGAATTTATAAACTTCATGTTTTTTTATGATGTTGTGAGGTTTTAACAGATTTAGTTTTAATTATCTTTCATTTTAAACTGAATAAATTATAAATTACATCATAAAATCAGAAAAAAAAATCAAATATATATATACATTACATATATATATATATATATATATATATATATATATATATATATATATATATATATATATATATATATATATATATATATATATATATATATATATATATATATATATATATATATATATATATATATATATATATATATAGTTTAAATATATACCAACGTACGGTCACAAATGTGTATTGACAAAAAGAAAAGTGTAAACTATCCCGATAACAAGTAATCTAAGCAAAAGAGAAACGATAGGATATATACATTGTAATATACAGAAATTCTCATTTACATTTAAATAAGAGCGGACTGGATAAAATGAACGTGTAAAATAACTTTTACCCAATTATTCATGCATACTTTACTACTGAAAATATGGTATTCGGCCTCACTTAGTTCTTCAAACGTTTTACTTTGTAAAAACTCTAAGATTTTTTCTGGATCTGATGTTTTACATTTAAGTTCATCCAGAAATAGTTTATTTGTTGAGGCTTTAGAATCTCCATTAATTGCTGCCCATGGACAAATAACTGAGCCACTCTGCACAATAACTTTATGAAATAGCCCACGTGATAAATGGCTTATCAACAATAAACTAATTGCAACACCACCAGCACTTTCTCCAAAAAGTGTCACGTTATATGGATCGCCACCAAAATTTGAAATATTCTTTTTTACCCATTTTAATGCTTCTACCATATCCTTACAACCAGCATTCCCCGTTATATTTAATTCAACGTTATTCAATGAAAAGAATCCTGTTATTAAACATAAATTCGTAAATTAAACTTAAATCAATTAAATTGTGTCGATGTTACAAAAATACCTAAAACTCCTAGACGGTAGTTGAATGTAACTAAAACTACATCTTTACTCATTAAAAAATCTGGCCCAAGCTCTTCTCTGATGCCAGAACCAACTAGAAAAGCTCCTCCATGAACGTGTACCATTACTGGTAGTAAATTTTCATACTTCTGTGTTAAATCCTAAAATAGTAAAGTATACTGTAAAACCGTAAATCCAAGACACAAGCGGTTAAGTTATAGCGCTTTATGCTTTAGGCGGGGAGCACGTGACATTGAAAGTACCATAAATGCGGTATTAAGTTTTTTCATATCATTTGATAATTTATAGTTTTACGAAGAAAAGTGTATGGTAAGCCTTGATTTAATTAGTTGAAAGTATGTGTAATTTAACTAAATGTTTTTGAAAAGTAAAAATATTTTACTATTATAACGAATCTCAATAAACCGTACTGTATTCGATAGGAAATTTTGTAACGTAGAAGAAAAAAATGGACTACCAGCTTTAAGTGGCTGAAACATACTGGCTTACCTATTTAATAAGCATGAGAGACGGTAAAATAACATCATTACCACGCATATACTTTCCCTGTCACGGACTCCCAGAACATTAGCGATGGACTGTCAGCAACACAAGTGAAAATCATTAGGAATTAATTAACTACACAATCCCGGATCATTTCTCGAATAATTTTAATAAAAGAATAAGCTGCGTTAAATTGACAATTTCGTAGCTGTCAATCTCGATTGAGTGACCATATAGTTGATTGCAGCGCCCAAAAACAATCTTTTACAATAAATACCTCGGTTGCTGGAGCTTTTTAAATTGAAATTTTGCATTTGAAATTTTGAGTTTTAATATTAATATAACAGTGTCATGGAGCAGTAATTATTATCGATCAACAGGCTAGATAATGCGGGCAACGACGATGTAGACCAAATAAAGATACGTCAGCTAAATATCCACAGGCCACCGAGATTTTTTCACCACGAAAAGGATGCGGCAAGTATTTTGAAAATTTACCAAATAAAAAATATTTCTGGGTTGTCATAACAATTATTTCAAGCTGTTCGCTACAAAATTTACCGATTTATCGACACATAAAACATGTTGAATAAGACTTACAACTGGTGTATAAACATTAACTCTTAAACAATCTTCATCAATTAAACCAGGATGAGCTTGCATATTTAAAAATGTTGGGCATACTTTAGTTCCAATTGTGGCATCAAATTCACCTTCCCATGGATCCGCAGGAACTGGAGGCTGTTCATAATAAAAATCGATTATTCCAAAGTATTTTGAATAAGTGCATATTATATGATTACCTTAAATCGTAATTCTCCGATAGGTGGTTTTCCATAAGGAATTCCTTCAAAACTGTAATACTCATTTTTGTAAATATCTAAATTCTTTTTGCCCCTTAATTTTCCTTGTTTTATTTCAATTGTAATAAAAGACATTTTTGGATAACTATTTTTACTTTAAAAAATAGAAATATAAATGAAAATTAGAATGTAGGTTTTTTTGGATAGGTCTAATCTAATTTAACCGAAATGCAACATAGTAAGTAAACAAAAAATTGTTAATTGTGATTTTTTGATTGGAAATTGTTTTTTACATATATATATAAAGCTAAAAATTTTATTTTGATAAAATTCGGCCTAAACTTTCTTTTTGGTCATCATATTTCCAACATTGCGGGCATATTTTTCAGTCTTCGTTAATATCTCAGGTTATTTCTACCCGGTTAAAAAAAGGTTTGTTTGCGAAAACATTTTCAACAAAAGTATTATCAATTAAAAGTAAAAAAAAGCTTTTATTAAATATCGTTAAAAAAAAAACTTTTACTATCACATTATAACGCCATTACACAATTTGTATGATATAAAAACTTGTCGTGAGATTATTTTATTTTGATTGTTGTTGTATATCTTGCGATAAGCTTTTATATCGCATTAAGAATTATATTATAAAGTGATAACATATATAAGATATAAGTATATACATACATATATATATATATATATATATTTATGTATATATATATATATATATATATATATATATATATATATATATATATATATATATATATATATATATATATATATATATATATATATATATATATATATATATATACATACATATATATATATATATATATATATATATAGAAATTTTTTGTTTTTATTTTTTAATAATGTGACATTAAAAAATACATACAACCCTAAATTTTCACCCCTCTACGATCAACCGCTTTTTTATTTGTTAATTATAAACTTTTTTTTTTTGGTAAGATTTTTATTTTTATTTTGTCATGACTTAGAGTTAAAAAAATTCATATTACTCTTAATTTTCACCCTTCTACGATCAACCCCTAATTTTCCATCCCGATTTTTATTTTTTTCATTCTATCCACTGATCCGCAATAGGGTTGCAAGATCGCAATCGAATATAATAATTGTAGTACGATAAATTCTTATTCAGTTTATAATTTCAATTTCCTTTGATTGTGATTTTTTTCTCAATTCATCTCCCGCCCTCGCCGGTCGATAACTGATCATAGTTAAAGGGAAAAAACAATGAATTTTAAAGGCTTAAGACGGACTAATGACGATAATATTGTACACTTCATTGCGCTGAGAGATTTATTTTTATTTTTTTCAACTGTCATAATTGATAGTAAAATATGACTTATAATTTTTGATGTTTAGCTATCAAGAATTTTAATTCAAAATATATTCGTTACTTTCATAAAGATTAATTTATTAACCTAAATAAAGCATACTTTCATTGTTTAAAACGCTTTCGGTTATAAGTACATCTCCGCACACTTATAGTAAATAGTTATTTTTATTGAACTAAAAAAATGTTTCCTGAAAATAATATGCATGCAAAACAACGTTTGCCGGGGCGGCTAGTATATATATAATAATTACGATGTTCAATAATTATGATGGAAGACGTAAGATTAAATAACGAACCCATTTCCCATTTTATCGAACAATTCTTCATCGAATGCAAAAAACCTTTTTTTTTTCTTCCTTATATAGGAAAAAGTTGGTATTTTTGGAAATTTACCTATATATATATACTACATCCTTTTGTACAAGGTAGAGAAAAATGGTGTTTTTTTTCAATCGATGATAAACGATTCGATAAAATGAAAATTGTTTTTAAATAATCTTATCCATTTACATAGAGTTAAGTGCAAAAAAAATAAAGGTTTTCTTTATTTAAAAAGAAAATTAATTCTTATAATAATCTTATCTGCACATTAAAAGGTAAATTTCCAAAAATATCAACTTTTTTCTATATAAGGAAGAAAAAAAAAGGTTTTTTGCATTCGATGAAGAATTGTTCGATAAAATGGGAAATGGGTTCGTTAGTTAATCTTACGTCTTCCATCGTAATTATTGAACTATTACGCCAGCTTGGGTGGGATACCATGTTGTATTTTTATTTAGAATAACACACACTTTGCCATGCATTGTCATCTAAAATGAACATGTATACAGCTCTATCGGTTGAAGATATCTGCTTCAAAATTAAGTTGCAAGTTAAATCTTTATAAGAAATTATTTATTGTAAAACCTCAAAAAGCTTTAGAACTATTTAGAAAATTTGGTTTTTTCATCAATTACTATTAGAAGAAGGGGAGCGACAGAGCTGTAATTTGAAGTTATAAAATTCAATCTAATTCCCTTATTATAAATTTGAAAATTAAATCTTACATACAAATCTCAAAAATAAACAGTTAATTTTGTTCATAATATTAGTATGCGACATCGAAAGAAGAAAAACTTTTCACCACTTAAAGATATCGATACTCGTTTTATATCGTAACTAAAATTATGATTTTTTTCTAATAGGAACCAAACAGAAAACTCAAGACCGAATTTTGTCAAATTGCGTTTATTACCATAAGATAGGTACAAAAAATATTCAATAAAAAAGTAGCTCTTAAAAAAAATAATCTTAAAAAAAAATTTTCTCTCCTATTTTCTCGGCTCATAAATGCGTTCATAAAAATGGCCATAGGATTGATAATTCTCTATTTTTAAAGTTTGTTTTGGTTTTTGTTTTTATTGTTGTTGTTGTTATTTATTTATTTTTATTACTATTATTATTATTTAATATCAGAAACATTTTGAAGCGAAAACCTCTTCGAGAAAGTGAGTATCATTCTTTCTGGAAAATTTCAACGTTAAACAATAGAAATCGATAAAATCGTAATCTAAATTCAAGAAATAAATGTACTATATATAATGTTTTAAATAAAATTCAATACTTTCTGTGTTTTTCACGAAAAACTCGAAAATCTTTTATTTTTAACAACCAGAAATGAATATATAGGATTTAACAGAGTTAGTTTAATGATCAATTTTGCTTTTTCCATATCGAGGGCTTATAAACACAAAGAGGGGCGAAAAAACCTTCCTCGCCAATACTCGCTTCGATTGTAAGTAAATTTTCTTCGGAAGGAATTTCTCTTCGCTCGCAAGATAACATTGTATTAGCGTACGATCAAACCACTTTCTTTCTTTCTGAGAACTTTGTATGTCTAGGTATAGACTATTTGCTGAAGAATGATATTAAAACATTTATAAAAATATATTTCTTTTTACTAATAGCGTAGTATCTTAAAATTTTAATAAACCATATATCAAATGAGGATACCACGATAATTCAGAAGTTTTTAGGTAATGCACGCAAAGTGAAACCCTCATTCATTTTATTTATACAGATTATTAGTAAACAGAAAATACATGCGAACAATATTTATATTGTTTTTTTATCATCTGAATTCGTTTGATAATTATTTTGAACGAAATTCAAAGTTAAATTTTTCCACCTGAATTATTACAAACAACTTAATTATACCTACATAATAATAATTATAATATTTTCATTTCTTTATTGCGTTATAGAAGATAATTTTATATTGTCCATATAGTTCACATTGATACGTGTCAAAAATTAAAAATTTACACAAGGATACTACTATTAAATAATGTAATCCATTAAATGAATAAAACAAAAATTTTCAACTAATTTATACCTGTAAAATCATATTTTCGAGCTGTTTTTATGAACCAGTGTTTTCTGGAAAATCGAAAATATTTTCACTAATTAGAAATAATATTTTTGAATTAAAGAAAATTGACAAATATCTAATGATTGCAAATTAATATATAAAAAAAAATTTATGAAACTTATATCGGTAACATAAAAATGAAAATTTTATTTTTTATTTAAAAGCTAGCGAGGCAACATATCTGAAATGTAAGTATTACAATTTATATATAATTATTTTCGATCTTTCGTGCTGATTTGATCTGCTCGTATCAATTTAAAAAAAAAAAAAAAATTGATTAAAAAATGAAATTTTTGAAACTGGTGTCCAATATCACAACGCTATTCCTAGGATATTATCGGATATATATGCAACATCGATTCTACTTTGAATGATCGAATTTCGACTGTTAAAACTAATTGATAGCGTAGGATTATAAACCATCGCCGAAATTTTCGTGGAAACAAAATCGTGGACAACCATTTGTAGAGAATACTGATAATATCGTAAATTAATTTAAACATGAAACATGCTTTCAAATAAAAGTATTTTTTTCAAAATTTTTTATTTATACTATTTCTATTCTACTGAATAATCTTGTTATCAGTAGATCGTTTTTAAGGAATACGATTTGTTATACACAGCTACAAAAAAAACAGTTTACCAGCTAGAAAAATATTATATAGTTTTAAATTGAGATATTTACATATCACAATGAGGAAATGAAAAATTGTATTTTCAAGAAACTGGTAAAACTACGAAATTTTGTTCACGTATAAAATTAGCCCCAAGTCGCTACTTAATATTCTAACATTTTGGTTATCGTGTTGCATTTCGAAATATATTATTTCAGGTTGGCCAAAACATTTTTTCGATTTTTCAGAAAACACTGGGTCGAAGAATATGCTTATTGTAGAACTCGAAATTTGCTGGAAATTTTTGAACCATTCATTTTTATAATAAATGGTGTCCCACTTATCTTTTTGGCAAAAAATTCTATGAAAGTCGTATCTGTTTTGTTATCTATGCAAAAATTTTCATTCATTTGTTATAAGTGATTCAAACAATACAAAAAATCATTTTTAGTTTTTATTTCATTTATATTCAGTCTAATTTAATAAATTAACTAACTGAATAGACTTGTGCGTTGTCAAAACGACATTTCAATGTAAATTTAATTAATATGTAAATACTATCGTCCTTTAGCACCTACAAAAACCATTAAAATGGAATCAGAACCAAAAACGGAACCTGTGGTTTTTGATATTTAAATGGCAAAAACAAAGTTTTGTTCTACTTCTTCAAGTTTTCGAAAAATGAATCAGGGGGAAAAATGAAGTCTTTTCAAAATTCAAAATAATAGTGTTCAATTAAATAAAAAATTAATTTATCCATGTTATGAAGGTATTACCGTAAAATAATGAATATCACTATCACTGAATAAATATTTCTTGTTCGCACTTTACAGTTTACACATTGAAAAACTTATAAAATCTGGCGTTATAACTATAAAAAATACACCGAATACTTTTTATATAAATAATTTTGTAACTTGAACCTTAGAGCAATAAATAAAATAGAACGTCGCTTAGGTATTGCATAAAATAATTACTTATCTTATCGAAATAATAATTTTTATAACTTTTATTAAGAAGGTTCTTACATTAACAAGGTCTTTCATTTTGATACCAAAAAAAAGTTGTTCAATCTTTCTAAAAAACTTAAAAAAGAATTAAACATAATTCCAATTTTCAACTTCATCCTAAAATAAAGTTTTTCGTATATTGTCCATGGGATATTAAAATTATAGTCCTATTATATAAAAAAGCATTTCTTTCTCATATCTACGCAATTTCTTGCATTAAACTTCCTGAGATAGAAATTATTGATTACATTGTTTGTATATTTTTTCAGAATTATCATAAAACGAAGCAGCGTCGAGTGTATATTTACATTCTGTGAATCTTTGTGAACTAGATTGAAGATTTAGCCACAGTTTATCTCAGGTCATTTATTTTGGCACACTGAGTGCCAAAACTGTTTCATTCCAACTTGCACAACAATATTCCATCTCAACAATTAATTATTGTGGTTACGCACAAAGGTGAAATTCATGTAATTTATGGGCAATATCTTTAAAACTTAAGTTATTCATATATAGAATAAGAAGTGGTACCCTCAATTAGTAACAAGACATATGTCACCTCCTATCAGAACCCTATCTAATGTTTGAAACTTTTTATTAATTCGTAAATTAAAAGATGAATAAAATAAACAATGGAAACTTTAACTTTGTCTATTTGAATATTTAAGGTATTGGGGTTGTAATTAGTTTATTGGCTTCAAGAACTTCTTGTATCTTGTGTTCTGTATCAATTTTATGACTTATATTGCTAAGATGAGTGAAGAAGTTTGATGAAGTTTTATAGCTGTTTATGGGCTGTTTGCACCTGCTTAAAAATGATATACCTAAGTGATCGTCATAATCGGTATTATAAAATATATAAATGAAATAAATATAATATGAACACATATCAATATCCACCAACATTAAAAAAATAGAAATAAAAATCCAAGTACTTGAAATAATCAAATATTGAATATATTAGTTTTAAAAATCATAAAATTATAGTGTTTAACATGAATTATTTATACATTCTGTTTAAAACTATAATTTTTTCTTGGTTTTTTTAAAGATTTTTAAAACTTATACATTTAATAATTGATTATTTCGATTACATGGATTTTTATTTCACCTGTACCGGAATAAACCAATTATAAGTGAAGTTTAATTTTGTGGTGAAATGAGTTGGTTGTTGAAAGTTACGCAAGGTTATTTTTAATTTTAATATTTAATCGCTAGGCTGGTAAGTTTTGTTTTTCATAGTGTTTTAGAAATCTATCATGATTGGAAAATAATTGATTCAGAGAAAGATGTTTTTAATATTAATTTTTGTAAAAAAACCAATATTTTATTTCTTTTTATTTTTTTTATATACAAAAGTAAGGATAATTTGCAAATCAAATTTTAAATTAAAAATTAGGTATGGAGAGTTATTTTAATTTTTGTAATTACCTGAATAGACTCTAATTACCTGAACAGGCATGTTTTAGGCAATTTGATTTAAGAACATTGTGCTATATATTGGTCATTTGAGCAATATATAAAATAATTCAAAACATTTCAATTGTAATATACATTTTAGTTTACTAAGATTTTATTTATCATTCAAGTTTACAAAATATTTAATTCAAAACAAACAATTTGTGTCTAACATAAACTATACATATATATAATCATTTCATAAAAATAGAGAATACGATTTTTAGAACATCTCTTATTAACCTTAGACCCCTCCCCCACTAGATCGCAAATTTATTCGAAAGCTATCAAAACATTTTGTGCCATTTATATGCTAATTAGTTTTTCTATTTTGGATTTTTGTGCTGAAACCGTTAAGAGAAGACGTCAATTGAAATGAGGGGTAGGGGGTTGGATAAAATTGATTTATACTTACATTTTACATTTTAAAAACAAACCCACGATTTATAGTGAAATCCGTTCATATACCTAATCTCATCCGCTATACGAAAACTCATAGATATGGTCGTCGGATGGATATTGAAAAAATAAATATAAATATTTGGTAATTCATAGTAAAACCCGACTACTTATATTTTATTTCTGATTTATTGTCCCAATGATTGATTTGTGTTTAAATCTAGAATTGTGGAATGTATTATTAAGAATACATTTATTGGAATTGAATAAAAATTGTGATGGAACAATAATATTGAGTTTACTTAATACAGCTTTAAACTTCACTATATTTTTTATATTAAAGTTGAGAGAAATGGTGTTAGTTGCAATCAAAATTCCGTTAAAAATAAAAGCAATGGCATATTTGTTTTTTCGATCCCATGGCTTTTACTAAAATCCATACCCTGAATGGGACTATGATTACATATTATTTATACTGGTTTTATTGTAAACAATTATCTTTTCAAAATGTTATGCCTTACCTTTTTGTATGTATACTTTCTTTTTATTTTTGGAATGGGGGTGGCTAGATGAACGTTATCTTAGCCTCTTCTTTTTCAAATATCGTTATCTCCTAAATGTTTTGACCATAAAATTCTAAAACAGAGCAGCTAACATAAATATCACTAAATTTGTTGATAGACTTTGAGGTATTAGGGGGCCTAGGTTCACATGGGTATTGATATCATAAAGTTAGGATGGATATGCCATCCCTATGCTTACTTGATACTAAATGCACATAATAATACGTTATGTTTAATGCACGAAGTCTGAATTAGATTGCCACCTACTCGTACCTTATGCTTTAAGATTATTAAAAATTAAACATTTTACAAGAATTGACAGAAAAATGTGAGTTCTGTTATATAGAAAATATCTTAACTAATATTTCTTGTATTTTTTTCCTTTTTCAAATGAAAATTGACATGTAAACAAAGGCCGTGTCGAAGAATTTACCACAAAAAAAATTTTTAATAAAAAATCAAAACTATATATTAAGAAATGGTATTTCACGAAAAATTCTGCAAAATAATGATTGCTTGATTGCAAAATTTTTTTTATCTACACAATTATTTGAATGAGATAGTCTTATAACATCAAATTATTTTATTGAATGGGGGTCACCTGGAGGAATATTCCTTCAATTTTTCACCTAAAATTGTATGGAAAGATAGTATCATTTTTTTTTAACATAAGCATTAAGTTTATTAGCTTCCAAACTAATCGTTATCAGCAATCATAAATAATATCATAATAATATTATAATGCTGCTCCAGTCATAAAGTTAAAAAAAAAAATTTTTTTTTTTATCTACTTATTTTTTAATTGTATCCAGCTCCCAGATGATAACCGCCTCTGAAAACACCCTAATAAAATTTTTAGAATTTTGAATCTGCTTTAAAAAATGTATATTCATATGATAAATGTATATTCATATGTTTAAATTTACTATTTTTTCAGTAATAGGCAATTTGTATGTGGTCGTCAACTGTGTGCATAAAACAACATTTCTATTAATCGTTGGCCACAATTTAATCATACTGCTTTGAATTTTATGTTTATACTAAAGCAATAACAAAGTGTTTCGTAACCTTAATTTTCGAATTTAAATTCAGTTTTTATCAATCGTTTTATTGTTATGTCATGATATTATCTGTAACACGTACGAATAAAAGCAACTTAAAAAATAATCTTAAAAAAAAGTACAATTATAATTTTAAAGTTTATATAATTTTTTCATATTTTAGTGGATTATTTGTGGTTTGTCATTTCAAATCTTGATATATATTTTTTCATATATTTTACACTATTATTAATGTCAAATATTGACAAATAGAATTAAATGTTTAAATGCCGTATGTATATGTCGGTATCTATAATTGAACTATTTATAATTACTAATATTATAAAAACACACAAAAAACGCCAGTAGATTTTAAAAACAGGAAATTATATGTTTATGTAGTTGATTTTAGACTAAATTTGTGAGATACCTCAAGAAAATATGAAAGTATATTTTTTAAAAAATGTTCTTATCAGGCAAACAATTTTTGTATTTTAAGTTTTCTTTTCTTACGGTTCTAAAAATGGATGAATGCTCGTTACGTAAAGATTCTTCAATGAAATAAAAAAATGTATGCAACTTCTCTATTAAAATAAAAAACCGATAAAAAAAACTACAAAAGAATAACCACTTTCAGTTTTCCCAAATTTTTCAGTTCATTTTCCTATCTATTAAATCCTTGTGCAAACTTTTACAGTAATATACAAAAATTCCATGATTGACATTGAGATCTTTCCAAAATCCTATAAAAACACATTTTCAACTTTTTCAAATTTTCCGGGTAAATATGCCAGTTGAATATTTGAAAATAAATTTTGATAACTTATATAGGAAAAGTAATTGTAGTTTTTCTAATTTTAACAGACAATTTTCTCTAATTTTTCTTGCTATAAAATTCCCATCCGATCTGTTACGCACATTGAAAAAAAAAAACTACCAATTAGTTTCAGTCGATCTCAAGTTAACCGGTCTAACTCCTTCATCATATTCTTAAAACACTTAAACTATTTATTTTATTTTATTTTTATTGCGAAGATTATTATACTAGAAATTAGCGTACAACACAACTGGCATTCCTTACTTTAATATAGGTAAAAAATTTTGATTTTTTTTTTAATTAAAGAGTATCATGTGTCGTTTTAATTATTAATAAGTCAATAAACAACATATTTTTTCACCGTACAAAGTTTTAATCCTTACACCGTTGAGTGATAAATTTTGATAAATACTGATACATGTGTTTCCTTATATTTAATTAGGAGTTTAAGTATAAAATTTTAAGTTAAAAGAGAATGTTTATTCATCGATTCCGTACTAAATAGAAACCCTTATTTTACATCCTTAGAAGTTTCTTGTTTGTCTAGGCCATAAAATTTTATGTTAATTTCCTTGATAAAATTGTTCATGTCTTGAATATCGCAAGCGATGCAAATTTGGATTAAGTTTAAGGGGGTATACTGGTGTAGACGCCTAAATTTTAGGTATTTTTCAAACGGATATTAAAAACAAATAAAAAACATCTTTACTATCCATTGTTTGTTATAATTTTTATTGTCAATTGAAGAATATAAAAAACATTAAAAAAAAAAAAAAAACTTCAAATTACAGGCCGGTGGAGTGGGGGCTACAAAAAAAATGGTGCTCCCTGGTTGACATGTCGGAATCATCTTGTAGTGATCTAAAAAAAAAAAATTAAAAAAAATTCCCCATCACTAAAGATGTCGCTATCGGATTGACCTTTAACAAAAAAAAAAAAAAAAAAACAAAAGTTAACAAAATGGCGTCAACTTAAAAAAAATTTTTTTTTTACCCTCTTTTTTTGACCTTTTTGAATTTTTTAAAAATACTTCAAGTAGAAATTTTTCAAAATCCACGGCAGGCGCGATAGAGAGATGTATAATAAAAGTTTTCTCAAAATTTCAAAAGAATCGGTAAAGTAGATCTTGAGATATCATGACAACCACTTCAAAAAAAGTAGTATTGAGAAAAACGCGTTTGAAGTTTGAGAAACAATTTCGATAGAATAACTCAGATAATAATATTTAACACTTTGGATTAATCGGCGATCCCACATCCATACATTGGGCCTTCTTCTCTTTCATAAGCAACGTCTTGCGAAGTTCTTTCTGCTAACCGAGCTGTTCTGCCTTCTTTTGAAGCAGCAGAAGCTCGCAGTTCAGAGCGGTCAATCCTCATTTCGTTTCGTCTGACAGCAAATGTATGCGCTTCAGTACCGACGGTGATGCCCATGAGTTCCATCATTTTTAAAATAGGTATAAAACCTTCATTAAAAATCGCAACAGCTAAATAATTAGCAATCTGAATCGTTTGAGTTCCAGCATGGATATGCTTTGGAGAAAAAGTCCAAAGAGTGTTGTCAGCTGCAGCTTGTTGCCATTTACACCAGCTTGACGAACCAGTTGGGCAGTACTGGTGTTGTGGATCCTCGTCACTTGAACTCTTATTGTAATAAGTAGCCCATATTTCGTTTTTGGAAAGAACGAGTCCTCAAGTTGTCCGGCAACATCTGTCGTTCATTGTGTGATTCGCTCCGCTCCGCTAGCTTAGACGCCACGTCACAAAATCCGCTGTATCTCCGAAAATAGCTCGAATTTTGGAAAATCCTTAAGGTTATATTTTTAAAAGTCTAAACTTTGAAAAAATGCAAAAAAAAAATCGATTTTTTTCAAATTTCTACACCAGAATACCCCGTTATGCATTCTCAATATAAATAAATCCTACTAAACTCTATGTGTACTAAGAATTGAGACTAGAATATTATTTCAAAACCCTGTGTGATTAAAAAAGTATTACGTACCATTTTAATCAAGAGACTGTACAAACAATTGATTTATATATAAAATACTCTAATACGCAATTTAATCAAAATGCCACGTGCAGTCAGTTTCACGTTTTTCTTCATTTGAGTATGGCAAAATTCAGGGACAAATTTACACTTTCTGTCGCCCGCGACAAAATAGCCGTCCAATATCCCTTCCTCTTCTACAAATATTAAGACACGTATCGTATGGTCCGGGACCTTAGATGCATCGCTGAAAATCCTTGAGTGTAAAAATTGAGTCAAGAATATTATTTCAAAGCTCTATAAAATTATTCACAAAATCATGGATCTCTATTATAGTCTAGTTAACAAGTACCATTTAAAAAAATTCGTCGAACCTCTATGTATACATATAGTGTCATTCGATTTGCAACGGCGTTTAGAAATTTTTATAAAATTTGTAAAATGTATACAAATTATAACAAAAAAAAAAAAAAAAGAAAAGTTGCGTTTTTATAGGATATCTGAAGAACTGTTACATATAACTGCAATTTATTAAAAAGTAATTTTTCCAGGTTCGAAAATAATCTAAACACCATGATAATTTTTGAATTAAAAACAATAAATATTTCCGTTCGAAAAATTTAAAAATTTTAATTTTTCATTGTTTTAAAAACTATGAAAACTTTGTTCTGTCGTATCCTAAAGAATTGTTGCAATACATTGATATAATAAATTGTTGTAATGCATTGTGAGAAATATTTAAAAAACGACCTTGCAAAATTTTTAAAATTATTTTTATATAATTTTAAACAAGAAAAGTGAAATAATCGGAAAATAATGGGAAAACGTTTTTAGTACATTTCCCAGTATTTTATTTTGGAACCCCAATAAACTCTTTATATATAAAATAAAACAGGATTATTCTTCTAAAGCCTGCAAAGATTATATTCCCAAAATAATGTATTTGTATTAAATATTTATTTAAGGAATTGGAATAAAAAAATTACTAATAATACCTAATGTTAAGAAATTTTCCTTTTAATAATAAGAAATATAATAATTGAAAAAATTCGCACATAACATTTTTGACAGCATCTATCGAGTTTTTAATATTTTCACTTCTTCAATTTTTTTTTATAAAATGAAAAATCATATGTTGACCGCAATGACCAAATCCCTTTCTTTTACCATATTTCCATCTTTCGAATCATATGAATACCAGTGATATGTTTCGAAAGTGTTTCCTTAGGAAATTCTATGCTCTTTAGGAATCTTTTTTTTTTTTTTAATTTCAAATATTTGTCACTGTTCTTGTGATATCAGCGGAAAATAAAACCCGTCTCTTTTTTTGACAAATTTTTTTTTTTTTTTAATTTTTTCCGAGTCTCCGGGTTTTCTAAAAGTTTCAAAATGATATTCCGGATAGAATGACACTTTAATCATAATTTTCGGTTTAGGTGACACATGTTAACTAGATTACTAGGTATTGAGTAGTAATTTATATCGTAAAATGGGAATTAATTCGGTTGTTTCATTCATAAAAGGGCTGTAGTTAAACGTCTTAGCATTAATTATTTGATAGATGTCTTAAACGCAATTCAAGTAATAAAAGTACATTTTTTCACCCTATTGGCGAGCTTTAGTGTTATCAATAAACCATTTTGTTATACTAAGATTTTGAAAATAACAAACTAAAATTATAGTTTTTCTGATATGCGGTATGTTAAAGTTTTTAATAATATAAGTATTGAAATTTTGCTATTATTTAATAGTGGTTTTCGTTTTTGAGTTTCGAATCCACTTATTTAGTTACTTAGTATAACGAAGGATATAACTAAGAAAAAAAAAAAACAAATAAAACCATCGAACATAAATTCAATAATTAAAATATGTGTTTATAATAATATATATGCGCGTGCTTATTATCTAAATTTGAGCAAAAATTGTGACGAATGTAAACAGTTTACAAAAAATGCTTTAAACAAAAGTTGTTTGTACTTGGAAATTGTTGTTTTTAAATTTATCATATATATTTCATAATTTAAGCGTTGGGTCATGGATCCAATGAACTTTAGGTAGGATTTTGTTCATTCAATAACTCGACATATATGCAATATGTCAGAGTATATTCATCTTAGCCTTAAGTTTGTAACGCAAGCAAATATTGACTGACAAACAAAAATTTAAGTAAGGAAAAATACTTACACGAAGATTGTCCTGGCAATTTAGAGATTGTAGATTGTCCGTATACATATATACGGTATTTATATTGAATTTTTTTGCTTCTTTGTTTCCCATTTAAATTATACAGTTATTACCTAAAATCCTCCTCAGTGCCAGGAAAATCTTTGACTAAGTTTTTGAGTGGATTTTATCTCCGAACACAATGTACACCACCAGTTTTTATTTGTTTCCCATTAATTTATTGTCAAATATGAACCAAATTCTTCAAAAACGTATTACTTGTCCTTCTAGCAAATTTAATAAAGTTTCAAAAGTGCTCTTTAATTTTCTGTGCAGCCTTTGATTGCTGATTTATAAAAGGATGTGGATTCATTTAAAAGTAAATTTTTCCGAGAAAAACAAACATAGGGAGATTATCAAAATAATAAATGGAATCTGAATCATCAAGCAATCTAACATTGATAAAAAATCAGAAAGGAAGTTGTTTAAAGCTTCAAAACATTAAAGTATTTATTCCCAACCGGTTATTTTTATATAAGTTGTAGCCTTTTCAAAATTACTTAAAACTTTAGGTTACTTTCTTACTCAAGTAGAATTTTAACTGATCTCTTGCGAACAAATCATTAAATGGGACGTTGACTCACCTCCAATTTTGATGAAAATAGGCACAAATGCTGGGCTTTTCGTCACAAGAATGGAACTGACCATTTATTCTTTGTCGCATAATTGCCGGGTGTTATCCTCAAATGAAAAAAAAAAAAAAAACATTTTTCATAGCTTCATATATTCTTGGCTTAAGATTTTTACATTCAAGTTAATGAAATACTATAAATGTAATTTGGAAGATTTCTTTATCTTTTATTCAAACAAACGAAATGAAAAATCACCCTAAAAGCAGTGTTTTTTGAAATTTTCGACTTTTATTTTCGCTTTTTCAAAGAGAACATAATACTGATGACTTTATGAGAAATACAATAATATAATTTTAACTCGTTGTATTAATCAAGTATATAGTTATAGCTAAAGTATACAGTTATAGCTTATACAACGATACAGCTCAAAGCTTCTGAGCCTTAGGAAAAGACCTTAAAGGGATTTTTTTTTAAAATGCTTCCAAATACCATTTACGGAATTTCATTAACTTGTATGTAAAAATTTTAAACCAAGAATAAATGAGGTTATGAAAACTTTCTTTTTCAATTGTAGAGGGTGGCGCCTGGTGATTACTTGACGAATAATTAAAAGAAAGTCATTTCCTTTCTTTCGACGAAGAACCTAACATTTGAACCTATTTTTTACAAAGACAGTGATGAGTCAACTCCCTACATTGATTTGATATGGAATGACCCCAACTACAACACAGATGCTTGGTCAACTACATATATGTTATTGTGTAATATTAGTCATATCTTCAATCTTTACTATTTTAAATGTTTGTATCAAACGTGGTTTTTGACTGTATTTTCAGCTATTATCATTACTATGAGTATAAGCAAATGATATTATATTTTGTACGCGCTTGTAAGTTTCTACAACTAACAGATATTTTTAACAACCTTTGTTTAATTTACATATCAACGGTTTTACAGAAATAGAAAAAATGATCCTGTTTTTATTTAAACATCCTATTTTTATTGAAATATAGTGAGAGTGGAAAACACATTTGTCTAGAATTCAAGACCACAGATAATTCGCAGTTCGCTATATATATTTGATGTGAAAGGTCTTATGTCTAACCATTTAAGCAATTTTTAAGCAAGGATGTTGCAGGTGTGAATTTTACACATCCGCGGATGTGAATGCGGATGCGGATTTTCGTAGGCTTACATCCACGGATGCGAATGCGAATGCGGATGTTAAAGATCATATATAAATATAGTATATGAATGAGGAATTAAAACATTATAGTCTTATATGTTTCAATTTTTTTTTTAATTTCAATTAATAATTTTAATATTAGTAAGTGATGTAAAAAATAGGCGACTTATATTCATAAGAGTAATATTGCCGCTTTTTCTGATTCAAGGCGGTTACGCAGAGGAACCAGGAACACTGCTTGATGGGGTGGATAAAAATCTTTTGCACTGTCGGTGATAATAAATTCCTCTCTATGAACACTCCACCATGTGAGAGGATTTTCATCCACATTGCTTCTTTTTTAGTGCGGTGAGAAAGAAATTCCTTTTTGAGTACAGCTTCAGTGCTACTCCCATTTTCACTTGACGAATCTAACATCATAGCGAAGTCTTTTTATAGCATGGTTTTCTGATGAAACTTGATGTTCCTGGTACTAGTTGTTCTATATCTTTTATCTTGGAATCATTCTCATTATTTTAGCCCCTTCGGAATTAAGACATCCGAAAACTTCATTCTTAAAATTTTTCATCATCAAAATGTCACCGGTTTAAGAAATTTGTGCCTATATAAGAATCTAAGTAGGTGGCGATGGTGCATTAAGTGTTCTCTCCCATGCTGGAAAACTTTCTTGATTGTCCAGAGTCATGGTGGCCTGTAGAATCGGATCATACTCTTGTGATCTTGGTAGATAATCATCAACTTTTTTTTCCAGTATTTGAATTATTGGAATCACATTTGAAATAAGGGAGTGGGAGCTGCTCAGGTCCCGCGAGGCTTCCTAAAATTATCTTAGTAATTGAATAAGACTTTCAATAATTATTCATTCCTCTGGTAAAATTGGGTTAATCTCATTATCATTGATATAGTAAAACGTACTATTCTATCGCGTTACATAATCTTGGAACACTTTGAGATGAGTTTGATTCAGTTTATATTGAGCTGTTTGCAGTTTTTTGTGAGCGATGGTAAATGATTGAAATAAGTCGAAATTTTCTTACATTTTGTGTGTGTGTGTGTGTTTTTATGGTTATTGTGAAACTAAACAACTGCGGTTAGCAAATTTTCTGAAGAGTACAATCAATGTCATTCAAAGCTGCTGATCGCAAGGCTCGTTTCATATTAGATCTTTCATCTCTGATTACGCACTGCAGTTATTCTTTTAAATATTCTATTCAGAAATCATCGTGTTAAATTTTTTGCAAATTATGTCACCAGGCTGGCGGCTATTGAATGTGAATCATTTCAATATAATCAATAGTCTATCAAAGGACGTGTTTCATTTTCGAAATAAAAAAAAGAATACGTATTTGTTATATTTTTGGAACGAAGTTCCTTACGGCAGGCTTGGAGGGGATAGGGATTTTGCTGTGTGAGCGAACTGAAAAAAATGTGATAGTAAAACCGTAAGAAAAAAAAAGCGTTAGACGTGCGCAGGCGCGAGTCGCATACACAAGCAAAAGCAAAGTAGTGTATAATACATTTCTCTTTCTCCCTCTTTCTTTTCGTTCTCTCATCGCTTCTCTTTCTATTACCACTCTACCCCGCCAATGCATAGTATATACTCATGAATTCATGGACAAGCACATGGCGAATACTCACATTATAGATACACAAACATTTAGTTGATAATTTGAATTACGATGTTTTTTTATTTTAAGTTATTTATTATTTCCTAAATACTTTCTTGTACCTAAATAAAAATTAATCAGCAAAATTTAAGAGAAAAATCAAGAAAACCTACAAAAAATTGAGCACGATTTTTTTTGCAATTTGTGTCGATTCTAAATTAGCCGAAGGAACTTCGTTCCTACCTGGTGTCCCACGACACCACATAATTTTTTTTATATTTCTCAAAATCTATCAAGAAAAAAAAATTGTCCAGCGAACATTATATTGTAAAAAAGTTGAGTGGAAACAGCGCCGAAACCGCACCCTAACTAAACTATTAAACTAAACAACACCTGAAGGAAAAACTAATTATGTTATTAAAATTTAACTTGATGAAACTTACCTGCATCTTATTTTATCTTGTGTAATTGTTTTTTCTTACTTAAGCTCTCAAATGTAGAAAATTATTCTGGGTGCATCGACTTAAGGTGATTTTTTTACAGACGAGGTGGCTCGACCCTTGCGAGTGTAGCTTATATTTCATAATTTACACTCAGCCTTATCATGGTCCACTATATTTATTTGGTTCAAAATAATTCCTTAAATTACTTTGTATCGGTGGTGACATTATTAATTAGTTGATTAGATAATCTACCAATAATGGGAACCTCGCTAGAAAAATAATTGTTATAAAATGATAAACCTATAATTAAACGTATTACCGATGAAACATAATGGCATTTCCCTGGCGATTTTAATTTAATAAGCTGAAATAATATCCAATAAACAATTATTTGTACATAATGATCTGTGTATTACAAGAGCCACATCACACACGGAGCGATTTCTGTGAAACGATCTCTGCTTATAAAATTAAAATCGCCAGGTAAAAACCAATATGTTACGTTTTGTCGGTAATACGTTTTATTATAGGTTTATTATTTTATATTATTTTTTTAGCGAGGTTATCGGCGATTTCACAGAAGAAGGAATGTGTGTAAAGTAAAAGACGACACAGTGTCGGAGTCTCTTAATTTTGATTTTGAATTTTTTGCGTTATCGACGGAGTACTATGATGTCAATAGGTGGAGACACGATACACCAGAGGGGAATGATTTACAAAAGAAGTGAATACGTATTGTAGGAAAAAATAGTTTGAATAAAAAATATATTTAATATTATTTGAATTAAAAAAATTATTTGATATAAAGGGTCACTAGGGTGATAAATAAACTGGAATAAAGGGTTAAATTGTTGTTTTCTCGTTATTTCAGAGCAAACGTAATTGGTTTTTATTTTCGTATTATCCTCATATAGTGATATAGAAGATAAAAAAACTTATTACATAACCGGATACACACACAAACATTCGACCGGGGAGGACTGGCTAACTACTGCCTATTAATTATTGTCGATATCGACGTTTCCTTGATCAATCTTCATGGAGAATCTTCATCATCTTGGCCGCTGAATCGGCCACTACGCTTCAATTTTCCTTACAGACCATCAGACCGATGTGGTTTCGCGAAATTGATTAAAGTACTTGAGAGGATCATTGCAATGTCATGGAAAAGGTCGTTGGTATCAAATCACACGGAATCGAGAATACGGTTATACTACGGTTGTACACACCGACAGGTGTCTCACAGGTTCTGGTCCTTTGGCACCTCCTGTGGAAAATCATGAAGCTTGACTTGCAAAACTAGTACAGTGGTCTGCGTTCCTCTGTACGCTTTCCGGATGGATTTTACAGCACTTACGTCCACCGCATCTGCTTCATCGATCTGTTATCTGATGGCATCGAAGATATCCTCGGCCGTCGTCAGCACGCTATGTCCTTCAGTTGAATGACCATCGACCAATGACCCTCGATAATACTCTCACTACATTCGTGGACAAATAACTCAAAAAATACTTCAAATTTAATGCAATTTGAATTTTCTTCGTAAACAATTTTTGAAGTTATATTTCTTTTGGCGCGTTTGAATGAGAGTGAATTCGTGAGCTGCGTGCGCACGAAACCCATAAAAACGACATGATGAAGTTGGCTACAGAATAGAATTAATAATATATATTTATTTAAATGACTAAGTAAACTTATATACTTGTCTATACTTGTATAGCTTAGTATATTTCAAATATATATTTCAAAAATATATTTGACTCGTTCACATGATAATTAATGATTGTTTAATAATGTTCATATGTTCATAAGCACACACATATAGACACACATTTTTTTTAATAAAAATCAAAATTTTTACTTAACTTGTTTTTTTGATGTTGTAAATAAACATTTTTCAACCATCTAGATCAATATGGAAAGGCTTTGGATGTGTGCAAAGCCTTAAATACCACCAAAAACATACCAAAAAGATGAAAAAACAGTTTTCTTTTACGGATATATCCTCCAACTTGCGGCTAGGAAATAATTGAGCCCCGCTTTAATAACAGCAATCCGCATTGTATACTAACCTACATACGAAATTTCAACCTCTAGACATCTCCAAAATAGCATAAATGTGTTCTTACACATCAATATATTTTCGGGGAAAACATGTTAAATGAAATAGCCACAAAGAAAGTCAAATTTGTATTTTATGTGGACTATTTTATTGGGCTTTTGGTGTTCAGCAAGTTCAATGTTTTAATTGTTGAAAATTATATAATAAACAGTTGTCAAATAATAAATAGTTAAGAAAACTTGTGTTCTCAACGTTTCCTATTCTTGACTGGTGTGGGGGCACCGCTCGTCTGCTCTGTAGTCCTACATTACGAAGAATAGCTCTTGTACTAAACAATTTATATAAATCACTCATGTTAGTATACCAATTGATTTCGCTTTCAAATAATAATGCATGAAACATTAAATACTACATACTTTTGTTTTGATTCTTGTTAAATTAAATCTTACCTATACTTACACGCCCAGAGGTACTCAAGGGTGCAAAAACAAAGCACCGCATTTTATTAATGGAATTGTGTTAAGAACAGCTTAAATATTAAGCATTGAATACTGCCGGATAAATTATTGGTTTAAAAATAAATTATTGATCCCAAAGTTTTTTTAGGACTGTCTCTCCTTTATAGATATAGATAAATTGTATAGACTAGTTACATTTTCACTTAAAATTAAATAATCAAAACATATATTTAAATACACATTATAACTGGATGGACAGCATATTTCGGCTATTTTATGAATTCTTATCATCTAAAAGATTCAAATATTGATAATCAATCATATCTGTAGTATCTAAACAATTACCTCAGTCAGATATTAATTGTTAAGATATTACTGTTATTTGGTTAGATGCTGAAAAATTTCGCCAGAAATTTTTTATGAAAACATAACGTAAATTATGTTAATTCTTAATTATGTAAACCATATTTAAGAATTGCGTGTGTGGACTTATTTCGATTATAAATCGCGTTAATTTTGCCCAATTTATATAGAACAATTTTTAAAAACAGCCGCGAACCTTATTTTACCTTACTTTATTGACAGGATGCAATGCTCTTCATTTACACACTAAAGCATCTTGAGATCCTGCTCTAATATATTATTACTTATTATAAAAAAATATTGTTTTAAATAAATTTAATGAATTTGTTGTTGTTTTTTATACATTATAAACATTTTCTCTTCATTTAAATAATAAATGTATTTAAAGTTTTTTAATTGCCATTATTATTTTTCATGCATTATAATTTTAAGATAATCGTTTTTTTTTTTATTATTTTATTGTATTTCTTTTAAATATAATTTTCATAATTATGTTATTCTTTTATTATTAAATTTTGTGTATAGTATAGTTAAATTAAATCGACAGTTTGATTTGATCCGTATTCAGCAGTACAGTAGTAAGCCCTTCAGGGGCTTTGTATTGGATGCTTCACAATAGTTCAAAATTAATATATTTGTTTTTAGTCTAATTATAGAAAAGCTTATCTATGGTCTGTGAGCTAACGGATTCTCTATGGATTAATTATGTGAAATTTAAGTATGTGACTATACATCTTAAGGCTAACAAAATCGCTCAATTCACCCCTCCCCCCATATGTTACACTCAATTCTGATTTTGGGCGCCATCTTTTAGTATAAGAAACATGAGCCAAATTTATATCACGGGTTTCGAAGAGTAGAACAAAACATCTAGCTTCAACCAATTCTAGTTAGCGCTATCATGTCTCAACGTCTTTTGAAGATTTTTGAAAACTTCCTTGATAATAGAGGTCGACACTTGGTATCGAGCTTCATTATTATTTTGTCTATTTACAGTTAAAATATTGTAATCTATTCATTAAATGTTAAAATTTGAAAAATGGAGCTTTATTGCCAAATAATTTTCGATTACGCCCACAAGCTTCAACGTATATATATTGTATGTAATTATAGTACGAACATCTTTAAATAAATTTAAAAACCATTTTGTCTGATTCAAGTAATGAAACCAGATGTCAGTTGTCGGACAACCTAAAAATAGTGAAAAATAGTACGTTTGAAGTTGTCGGACACATTTTTAATTGAATGATGTTCCTATAACAATAACAAATAAACGAATATCCGTCATTTTGAAGCTACGTTTTCTTTTTCCAAAAGAATACACTAGGAAATATAATTTAAAAATTGTTTTTACATAAAATTATTGTTAATAATATCACTTTTTTAGTAAAATTTATAAAGTTTACGTGTTATTCATGAAGAATCGTTTAAAAATATCCATATTTTATTTTCTATAACTTCAAACATTTTTTCCAGGCATCTATTCATTAATTTCTACAGTTTCAATTTCTGCACTATTTACGTATATCAAAAAATAAATAAATAAATAAATAAATTTGTTTTCAATATTATTATTCATATACTGTTCGTAAGCACTATATTTTCGATAATGATATCAAGGCAATTATTATTCGAATGGTCTGGAAACAATATTGATAATATTTAAAAATATTATTCTAATCATTCCTAAGCACATGGATGTATAATAATTATAAGTAATAATTGAATGAAAATACAATTATTAATTATTTCATGAAAATATTTAATATATTTTAAGAACTGTTTTATTTCCTTGCGAATTAATGTGAATGGGGTAATGACTTCCCTTTGCATAATACAAATAACAATGAATTAAAAATATTACAAATTATATTGTTTCAAATATTGTATGTATGTATAATCACAACTTGATACCTAGCGCTATACAATTTATTATACTCGGCACATATAATATGTCGGAGCATACTAATTTTAGTCTCAAACTTGTAACGCTAGGAAATATTGACCGCACAAACATAATTTTGGTAAAGGTGTCTATAGAAACACCTTACTTTCTTGTTGTCCGCCCGTCCGTTCGTCGTCATCACAATAACTAAAAAAGAGATAACGAGCTGAAATTTTGGTAACGTAGTCAAAACAAATAAAAAGTGAGTTTAAGTTGGTGAATGTGCAAAATCGGTCTATTAAGTCCAATATATCTTAGACCCAACTTTTGAAATATAAAAGATAGAAGAAAAATTCAAATAAAAAAAAAAATTATTTCTTTAAAACAAACTACTTTCACCTGAAATTTTTTTCGTAAATTATTGGGATTCACCACAATTTAAGCTCAAATTTAGATAATTTTCACATATTGGTTATTAAAATACATACTATTATAATTTAAGTATATATAACTGTCTGGCCTGGATATTTATAGTATTTTATGAATCCTCAACAGTTAACTCTGCTAGCTGTTATTTTCACTTGTTATTATTATTTTTGAACTTCTCACCCAAAGCAAATGTCAAGTATAATGTTGATTAGAATAATAGTTTTTACACTTTACTTATCACATTAATAATTGGATTAAAAATGTTCGCGACTTTCTTTATTACCAAATTCTTTTATGGAAATTTTTTTTTTTTTTTTTTTTTTTTTTTTTAATATCTGGCTTCAGCTATTTTCAACTATACAGCCATTAACTAAAGGGGATTATTATTATTATAATTTTTTTTTTTTTTATACAACAACAGTACATAGTTCTGCTAGGTGGTCACCCATCCAAATACAGATTGTGACTGCTGTTGCTTAACTTCATTGATTGGTCTATGCATGTCCATTACGTTACGTCAGTCCGGGGTCTTATGGAAAGTTCAGCAACAATATTTGTCAGAATGTGTATTTAATTCAATTTTTGTATAGCAACTGTATGTATTTATTTATATATAACTAACTTTAAAAGAATTCAAACCCTCCTTTAGTAATGAGCCTTTGAAAGTACAACATAAGAAAATATTATTATCGAAATTAAATTTACTGATTAGTACAAACGACTCTTTTGTCAAGGTAGCATGAGAAGGCTACTCTCTGAATATCACCGAAGGACAATTTTAGTTCTTTTAAAAATTTATTTTATATTTTGGGATAAGTGAATGGTTTTAATTGAGATTCTTTTATTTCATACCCACTCGTCATAGACAAATTTTCAATATGAAAATTTTGAAAACGCCATATTGATCATACAAAAATAGCTTTATGTTTGTTTTTTACATCGTAAGAAAGAATCGATAGCTTAAATGCTACAGATATACCCAAACACACATGTTAATATAATACGCAAGTCATAGTCCTAATTTAGACGCTTTGGCGAAGTCACGATATTTAATTCAAAGCAATTTATAGTCATCATTTAACCATTACTTCTTCAAATGTTAATAACACAGAGTATAACACCTAATACATATTAATTGATTCTCGGTAGTTAATTCTCGATAAAAAACAGCTCTGGTAGATGTCTCTACATGATAGATAGTTACACTTAATGCAATCTATTATGTTTTCGAAGATGTTAAAAAAATATTTTAAGCATTACTCAGATTTTCAGGTGTAGTTCAGTGAAAGGTTTAATAGGATTATGTGTACTCATAGAGCACATCAAATCAAACCAAAGAATTTGAAGTTTAAGGCATTATTGATACAGTTTCAAAATCAAATATTTAAAATTTCATTGACTAAAGGTATGCTTTATGACATTTAAATGGAATTAAGAGCAGTCGCAGCTCTTCAGAATTTGACTAGATTCAAAATGCAACATATGAATTTAATATTATCAAAAATCAATTATTTTTAACTTGTCCTCGTTTATGAAGTCCTGACGGTTATCATTAGCAACATTGAAATTTTAGAAATTAAGTGTCCAATCACTTGTAGAAATTAAAAAATAATAGATTTCCAAAGACGCAAAATTAAAGTAACGTATTTAGCTTTTGATAGTAGTATTGGAAAAAAAATTACATTACTAAAAACATAAATATTATACGCAGATTGATGCTTGTTTGTAAATATTGGCTTTAAATTGTTGTGACTTGTTTATTTACTCATCAGTTGACCATATTCACATTATTATTAAAAGAGGTGAATAATTTCTAAGTTACTTTACGGAAAATAGGAAATTTGTATTTTAAATACTTTGTGTTTGATTTCCTTATTTTATTGTATTTACTAAAATATTTATTGAAATATTTTTAACTTCATTAATAAAATATCAATTATCAAAAAAAATGTATTCTCAGTGTTTTTATTTCATTATAATTAGGTTGATTTTGTCCGAGTATTCTTTTCCGACAATTGAATTATGCAATTGATTTTTAATTTGAAATGAATGGAAACTTCCTAAAGCATATTTAGTAACATCAAAATTACGACTTTGTATGCCATTTCTGCTTTGGAATTGCTTACATATATTATAAAAATATTTATTTTCACTAACGACAAGAAAACCATAATACACGTTTCAATCACATTGTAATAAAACAAAATTCATCCTTTTATGAAAAGTGCCCTGTTTATACCGAATACAAGATGTATGAAAATTTAACAAAAAATATTAATGGAATTAAAAGATAAAAATAACTTTAAAACATTGTTCAGATCTCACCTGAATGAAATATGGCCATATTCTTTTATGATTTAATGCAAACAATTGTTTTTGTTTTTTGACGCATTGTATCCCAAATTTCATGAGCGTTATTATCAATTAAGATTTATTATTATTATTATCCCCGGGTGCGTTCGCTGTATACGTTTAGACAATGATACTCGGGTTGATTACGGGAAGTTTACGACTACGTGACGAAAACCTTCATCAGTTAATAGTGTAAGATAGATTCGTATCGAGAAGGTTGCTTTCGTGAGAGTCGGTTGACCTGTTTGTGACAGACAACGCTTGGGCACATTAGTTGACACATTGGTGTCGGATTCTTGGATAAAGTGTGCGATGGTAAACGGGTTGCCAAAACCGGTGAGGCAGCAGCTGAAAGCATCGCGCAGCATAGAGCAACTGACCCTTTCCAAATTCATTGAGATGGCTTAAGTTTTAATTGTATTGTATTACGAATTTGATTCGGCAATACAAGGAAATGTTTTTTATGCGAGAAACATGACCACTTAGCGTGAACAGCGAAGGCAACATGCTATACTTTTAGAGTTCAGAGGTTCATTGCGTCAGCATACCCAGACATGGCAAAAAACTAAAAAACGAGGCTACCTTTACTTGTGTGGGCAGATTCTCGTCTTCGTCGTTGGCACAACTGACAAGGATAAGGATGCGGAATAGCACAGTTAGCGCAAGTTGTGTCAATTGAGAGGAGGTGTGACAGCATCGCAGTAGAGTGAAGATGATGAATGGTCAAGAGACGATGTGTTCTGCGGCTTGTTCGCTGTACTGAAGTTGAAGGGGTACCAATAAAGGTATATTGTATAGCGGGAGGTATATTGCCACCATATGGCATTTATTGGGGGTGGATGTGTTAAAGCAAATGCACGGAGTGTCTGTGACCAATAGATGGTGAGTTGCGTTGGAATAGGACATTAGGAAATTCTTAATAAGGATTTTTGGGTGGTGTTTGAGGAGATCAGGTGACGAGTCGAGTGGAAGTGTAGCGGACAAGAACGGCCTGAATTAAAAACTTTTGTCTGCTAGTATAATATAAATGAGAATGCAGAGTCAAGAACGGGTGGCTTCAGCGCCACGAAGGTGATTATGACGCTGTGATTGCTCTAATGGGAAGTGCCCAGTTGAATAAGAATAAAGTGAGACCCGTTCTACATTTTCGTCAGCTAAATGGTTACATTTCATGTTACACTGCGGCCATGTTTGCGCTGAAAAGCTAAGACTGTGGAGACAGACACGAAAGAATGTGAAGACAGTTAATTTCCGCAAGGCCTACCTGAAGGCTAATGTAGCTCCGCATTTATGAAAATAATAACTTTTTTGATACAGAAAATCATGACCGGAAATGTAAAATTCGCATTATCACAGGACCCTAGGATCGGACAGGGAACAGATTCGTAAATTGCGCACTTAATGAAATTTGGGCTAGCAGTCGAAACCAGCAGAACTGTAAGTTGGTGGAAGGGTACTGGGTCTGCATGTCTTAGAGAAGAATGGGAATTTCATGTGGTTGAGAAATAACTCTTTTGGTGTGTTGACGTTAAATATTACAAAAAGGCAAGTTTTTTCACTCTATAGCCAGCTGGTTGGACACTTTCCAGTGATGGGATGGCTCCGTCTGGTTAATAGTTTTGTGAAATGCGACCTCTCTGTGCTAAGTTCGGGTGGAATGGTGGATCCCAAATCAAAATCAGTTATAAAGGAAATGTTGATGCGAGTGCGAAGTAACGATCCAGTCGGAGAACGGTTGGACGTACCTTCTGGAGATGATGGAATAATTTAATACGAAGCGAGCAGCCTTGCCATAGGCGTGAGTCTAGAAAAATATGTTGGAAGCGGTGCAAGGTAGACTGCAAGTGAATACATATGCGGTATATCGTTAAATGTCTCCTATGATTGCAAAAAATTGAAGGATCAAAACGGAATGGTTGGGAGAAACACTTATTAGAAGACGACTGTCTTTGTTAGATGGTGTTGTACGAGACTACGATTTGCATCTGATCGTGAACCAGGTCATATCTGAAGACAACAAAGCAGATCCGTCAACGCTAGTGCCCAATCATAGGTTTCAAAACATGAAAGAGCCGGTTTGTGCTGTAGCCATAGATAGGCGAGCTATAGTAAGGAGAGTCACAGAACCGGATAATGATCATCACTTAAATATTGATCGAAGATTGTACATTGCGAGACAGTACTGCGCTGATTTAAAGAATAACCGGTATGAAGTACGACAATACAGGAGCTGTTTGTCAATAGAACTGACGCCGATTCAGTGTGATAGTGGATGTTTCGAGTGTGTGCAACCATGTATGGTATTTAGTGATCATGGGCATGACTCATTATGGGTAAAGCAAATTTAAGATGTCAATTGACTACGGACCAAACCGGTTCGTTATATGGTGGCCGATAAAAGATGAAGTTCGAGATTAGGTAATACGCGTTCTGCCCGTATTACCTGAATTACCTGAAGTATTCGCTGAAAGAGCTTCGCTGGCAGAACTTCTAGCAGATAACAGATGAACTATCCAGTCTAAGATTTCGAGTACAGTCACAGATGCCAAGAACGACAAACGACAATTCTGAATTCGGAGTAAGTGACCGCCTAGTTGTAAGACTCAAGGGAGCGAAATGTGCCACGAGATGGAGAGAGAGGTGGATTAACGTGATGCTTAGTGCCCAGGGTAATGGAAACAGTGTCAAGGTGGATGGAATGCCGTATTACGTCGCTGATGTGCGTTGAGTAGATCAGGTGGCTGAGTACTTGAAGTAGAGGTTTAAGCCTGAGAAGGAGGTGGGAGGTAGATATAGGAAGTTTATGAAGTCTGCCTGTCAAGAACCGGAACGAAGCCGACTTACTTGGAGTGCCCCTAGGAACGCGGGAGCGTGTTGTTTCAAAGTGAAAAACAGTTGTGTAAAACAGATGCTCTATTGAAAGATATGAGAGCTGGAGAACGATACAATTCAATTAGAGTTTAGTTGTGCAGCTACGTCACCTTTTTGAATGCTAATGTAGTATGCAAGTTTGGTCAAAATAGTGTTGTTTGCGTATAGTCGTGTGGTCATGTTTATGCCACTGCTTGTGCAGTTGTAGTTAATTAAGTCGTCATAATGGAAAACAAACATTTATATGTAAGTGAGATGGTTTTATATTTGACTTTATGGCTGATATTTTTTCCTTGAAATTATGTAAAACAGCGTGGAAAATAAAACGGTTATAGAGAAACGACATAGAGTGAATATATATAGTCGTAAGCAAATTTAGTATCAAGTAATTGACTTATTTGAGTCGTACGTTGTAGTAAACATTTTGAACGATTACAGGAGCAAATTTTCTTGTGTAGTTGAGAGACGATTTATCTATTTGAATAACACTTAAATGTATACAATACTGGGTGACATTAAATTACTTGATTTAGGGCATTTGTTACTTGGAGAAATATTCTACAAAATTTATAATAACTTCTTATCGTTTAGAAACCTTTTTATTTCAAGGAAAAGAAAGACAAAATCTTACAGAATATTTCAATAAGTACCACAAGTAGCAAAATATAAATATTGGAAATTAAAAAAAAAAAAACCATGGAAAAAAATCATGTAGTAACAAAAGATTTACTCAAGCAAAAATTTACTATAATCCCCAAACATCGGTCCCATTTATCTTAAAATTTAAAGAATAAATTATTAGTAAGAAACATTTTAAAAAACAAGCGATAAGCAGAAAAAGCGCTAAACATTTTATTTAAATACGCTAAACAGAAAAAATTAACTTTTACTATCAAATTATAACATCATTCTTTAATTTTTATGATAAAAAAAGGTTTTCGCGAGAATATTTTGATTTAGATTATTGTTTATATACACAAGTAAATATCGCGACAAGCTTCTATTTTATATTAATTCAGTAATAACGTCATACTTTGATAGTAAAAGTTTTAAAGTAAAAGTTGTGTTTTCTTTTTAGCGCATCTATATAAAAATTAGTTTTTACTTTTTAGTTATCGCTTTTCAGGTTTATGTCCAGGATCTTAATTTTTAAACTTGTATTCGTATTCTCAGTGTTGCTGGCAAGCATTAAAATCTTAGTCCGCTATATTGGATTTAGAGTGGTCGTAACTTTATTTCTCGAATTTGTTTCAGCAAGACCTTTTATTTGATACAATATGAGTAGAAATGTCTTAAAAATAACACATCCGCCATGTTGCTATGTCGGATTAAGAATGACGTCCCACTGTTATCCATGCATTGTCAATCAAATTGAACGTGTATACAAAATTTCAGTTCAATATGTAGAAGATAATTGCATAAAATTGAGTTGCAAGATTACACCCGAAGAAGCATACATTGCAAGTTAAATAAAAGTTTAAAAAAAATAAATAATAAAAGAAACATAAAAATTGTGAATAAAAAGACACAATTGTATCCAAGATAATTTCTTTCCGAAATTAATAATTCTCTTATAGATTAAAAACTATCTTACCCTATAGAGATATAAAACTATTTGAGAAAGATAAATATTCCACCGATAAAATCCACGGTAAAAACAAAAGCGACAAAATCGCACTTTATTTCAATATGATCTCGTTGCATGGGTTCACTACTATACTACATCAGGATTACAACAAATTCCAGATTTTAAGCCGCTGAAAAGAAATCATGGGAACTTTTAGTACGTATATCAGAATCCGCATATCATTGGTTGAAAAAAATATATGGAACGAAGTATAATTCTGAATTAATTTTATAATACAAAAACTCATAATTTTATAATACTAAAACGAATATATTAAGTACATTTAAAATTTTTACAATAGTTTAATATTTTTTAAGATACGGGTTTTACTATAAATAGTCTGATTGTATCAAAATACTTGGCTAGATTCTTGTATGCTAATCAAGTATCTTTAACATGCGATCTTTGCGTTGCCAAGTGTTTTTTTATTCACTATGTACCTAAAAATCTTACTACCATGAAATACAATTGACTGGTTAATATGAAATATTTATAATTAAAATGAAAAAATTATATTAAAATAATTTGTATTATTTTTTAAAAACAAATATTTATTTATAGTTAGTATATAGTCTAGCCGGAATCGGCGCATGAGTACCGAAAACTATTCCACCTCAATTTTTTTATGCGATCCTCTTCAAATTGCCCTCCTAATGATATAAATGCATGTTGCCATGCCGCAACCCGGTGCCATATTGTTTAAACCGAAATTGTTTAAACAATTGCAAGGAATTGTTTTTTTTTCAACCGGACAAATTTTTTTTGTATTTTTTATTGAAATACCAATAAAAAAGGTCCTATGACTTTTAACGATAAAGTTAATATTTTTAAAGATATGTATTTTTAAAGGTTCGAAAAATCTCAACTTTGGGTACTTTCGACCCATGAAAAATATATTTAAAAAAAACATAATGTCTAAGTAATATTTTTTTTAAATTCTCTATACAATTGTTAATAATATTGTTAAAAGAGATTTTAAAAAATTTCATTGTTTATATCTTTTTTTAGTCCTTAATAAATATTTCTTAGTACTTAAAGTGATTTGTTTGTATTTAATAAATCTGATATACTTAACTTACATACTTAAAGGTAAGTGAGTGCGCGGAATTAACAATTAAAAAAAGATATAAACAATGAAATTTTTTAAAATCTCTTTTAACAATATTATTAACAATTGTATAGAGAATTAAAAAAAAATATTACTTAGACATTATGTTTTTTTTAAATATATTTTTCATGGGTCGAAAGTACCCAAATTTGAGATTTTTCGAACCTTTAAAAATTCATATCTTTAAAAATATTAACTTTATCGTTAAAAGTCATAGGACCTTTTTTATTGGTATTTCAATATAGAATATAAAAAAAATTTGTCCGGTTGAAAAATAACAATTCCTTGCAATTGTTTAAACAATTTCGGTTTAAACAATATGGCACCGGGATGCGCCATGGAATAGTTTTCGGTACTCATGCGCCGATTCCTGCTAGACTATATATCTTTATTTCATTTTGAATCACGGATTACAAAAAATAATACAAAATCTCAAACTTGATTGTTCTATAGAAACAAAATAACAACAAACTTTGGTATCTTCATTTTTTCGGTCCCGTAAAAAAAAAATATGGATGTTAGTCTGAATGTGGAGGGGACTAGGATAACATATGATATATATGGGTTTTACTGTAAGCGGTTATTTTTTCAAAATGTTAGGTCAAACACAATAGCAACAAATTTGTTTTATGAGAAATAGTATAGGGCTTGAATATAAAGTATCGTGCCAGGCATTTGTCTCTAAAATAGAAGTGGCACTAATGTATTTTCTTAGTAAGAAATGTTTAACCTTCAATTTGAATATAATTTGAAGCGGTTACTCGATAGATAAGGTAACACAACAACAAAAAATTAAAAAAAGTTTCGTGCTATGAATTTAGCACCATATTTCACGAGGCACTTGTTCATAATTATTTTTTACTCACTCGAAACTAAATTTTAAAATCAGTTTCATGCGGTTACTCGACTGGTATAGTTTATGTCCAAAAAATGTACCGTAGAAAAAATATAGCAATGTTATGCGCCATAGTTGCCCTGGCACTAAATGGTTTTTTCAATAATTACAGTGAGTAGTATCATTTAAACAATACTTCATCCGGTTACTCGATAATTCAAATGATAAACGCACAGGATATTGTAATCGTTTGAACTCAAATGGCATATCAGTTAGAATCATAGGGATATGCGGTATCAAACTTCTCTTTTTGATTTAGCAGTTAAGATCGTAGCATCCATCAAATTTGGCAATAATTTTTTCATTAATATTTCGCAATATTTTAAGGTAAAATTTGTCAATTGATTTATATGTCGTGACTACAGCTGGCAGTTTCGCTTGAATTTGAAAATTAATGGCATTGATATGAAGGTTCTTCGGTGCTAAAATGGTGTGTTCTCTCAACCAATCATGATTTCTGTAATTCTGAAGAATATTCGGAAAAACACATTCAATCAATTCATCTATCGATTGAGCAATTGTACAAAAATTGTTCGGTACAGTGATCAATCCGTTGGTACTGGCGATTTGTATTTTGCCATCACCCATTTGTAACAATTGTTTTGAAAACTCATGGGTAGGTGGATCATTTTGTAGGTGAATACGCATATTATTGTTCAGTGTCAATTTTTGTACATATCTCCAAATAACTGATGACTTCAAACAGGCATTAATTTTATCAGCAGGAGTGGATCGAGGAAGGACAGGCAATGTTTGACGAAAATCCCCTGACAGTAATATCAAAGCACCACCAAAAAGCTGTTAATTACCACGTAAATCTTGCATTGTTCGAGTTTCAATCACCTGTACATTCAATGGCAATTTTAATGCAGAATGTGCGGTCAGACCATCTTCTAATAATGTAGCAGCAATTCCCGAAGATATACGGGCCAATGAAATTTTCTGTTCCGATACGAACGTTTTGCTTGTACCACCAGGTGCATCCAAGATATATAATCCATCTACATTATTGGAATATGTCATATACATGGATTTGCTGAATATTCAATTTGGTTATATTCAACTATACAAATAAATGCAAATCATTAGAATTGAATTCCTGCTCACGTTGCAAATTACGGTCAAACAAATCAAGCATCTCACGATTTGGTGCGGTCATACCCTATATACTTATGCTTTATTTACAATCGTTAGACACATATCTTCAATTATTATCAAAAATTCGTTGTACATTTCCAAGGTAATCAACAAATTGACAGCTAAATTCCCACTAACAAAATGATCAGCCATTCATTGAATTCATTTCTTACAAAAAATGTGATAAATGAAGAACCGCTGGACTGATTTTGTGCAAACTTCACATAAACCATCTACTAAATAGCCTAATAATTTGGTTTTGATACGTGAGCCCGTTCTTGAGTTATAAAATTACAACGAAAAGTGGCATTGATTTATATATATATATATATATATATATATATATATATATATATATATATATATATATATATATATATATATATATATATATATATATATATATATATATAGATAATGATTAAAAATAGTTCAAACATTTATACTCGGCCATATGTCGAGTATCTAAATACTTCAGCCTGTTAGTTGTTATATTCACTTGTATTATTTTTAAATAAACTTGAAAAAATTTCACACAACCTTCAAAAACATAGTCAAATCTTTGAAATTTTTTCGTAGAATAATTCGTTCGTTATACAAAAATTAAAATTTTTCAGAAGAAATGCAAGACAGTTTGCAAGCATGATGACTAAAATTTTTTAATTACATCAATTAAAACGTTTTACTTCATAAACAGGGAACTTACGCTTTTTTTTAATCATTAAAAATGAACAAAATGATTAAACAAAAATAGTACTTCTAAATACGCCAACTCAATACTTCTATAAAGATTACATGTTAAATTCAATTTTCAAAAAATAGATAGAAAATAATCTTTAAATACTTCTTCATTAAAAAAAAAATAAAAAATTTTGATATTTTATATAACAAATTGAGTATCATTATTAATCTACCCAATTACTAAAAACTGTATGGTATCCATTACCATCATTGAAATGTGATATTTAAATCAGAAGGAATCATATATCACAATTGCAATATGCTATTTAAAACCAATTTAAAAAAATATACGCTTGATTCCAGGATTAATCTAGAATGTTGCTATTTTATCTATAATTCTTTATGAACGCAAAAAAAAAATTAAAATCTAATTTTAAACCATTTACAGAATTGAGTGTTGAATTTTATAGATTTTAACATAGCATTTTATCGATTCTTATATTGCCTTCAAAATTAACTTTAAGAGGAATTTACTTATTTAATTAAAGTTTTTCAGAATTAAATGGAATGCACCAGAGTTTTGTTTATACCGCCAATATTTTTAAACGCAGTTACAAACTTTAGACCAAACATAAAATACCGTCATATATTTTACATATGTCAGCTCTATTAATATAATATGTTTAAATAAACTAAGCAATGCAAAGTAATTAATGCTATTTAAGCAAAGTAAATAATGATATATTATATTAAATAAAAGGTAGTAGTTGTAATTGTAATATTTGTTGATTTAGTTGACAGCTTTCCTCCAAATAGACAGAAAGTCACTGTGTTTCTATCATTATTATCAATTCAAACATATATAAATATTATTATACTCAACTACACTCTATAATACCTACGACTTGTTTCTGCGTTTATGGAGCGTATAAAACATATGAACGTATCGAGAAAGTTATCTACATATTACCTCTCTAGTATGAAAAAAAATTAACCACAAACTTGCACCATGGTATTTTACTTCTTCTCCATTATAATCTCCATAGTATGTATCATTTATCACATTTGAAGGAAAAAAAATTGATGGGGGCTTGTTTATAAAAGAAATTATAACAATTTTTATACACTTATTTCTGATATATGTAACAGTGTGAAACAATTAGGAAGTGCTATTCATCATCAATGTTCCACCAAACAAAACAAATTATTTATTTTTTCAACTGTTTTATTGTTTAAGTTTTAGTTAAGTTTTAGATTTCGGTTACGTTTTATTTTAAAGGAACCTAAGCTTGTTTTTTTGCCAGCAAAGTTGATTTTAGTTTCAAGTGTGGAATATGCATTTCTTTGTAAGTGATTTATTATGAAATATTTGTATAGTCTTTATTTATTTTCATTAACATTTTTTATAACTTTATTTATTGCCATTAACACTTTTAAAGTAAACAAAATATTATAGTTGTTTAAAAATCTTAATTAAACAAATAGCTTAAAAAAGCAAAAACTAAGGACTTCCAACTTATTAAAAAAAATTCACTTTTCAAGACCGTACATGTATTGAATTTCAATGAAAGAATACATGTGAAATCATGTACAGATCGTTGTTCGGTACGTTTTTTGTAGACAGAAAACCATATAAAAGTATACCTTTATAGAATATAACAATTTGTATACATACATACATAAAAACATTGACATTGATCAAATACATCCGATTAATGGCAGAAACATTTTTCATTTATGCATTTCTTAACAATGTATGTAGTTTTATGTTTGTATGTACGCATTTATATAAATATTGTTATTCTAGATAGGTATAAATTAACATTGTATTTCGTATACCAAGAGATTCAAAAAACGATCTGTATATGTGATAAAATATAAATCTTGTTTTGTAAGCAAGAGATGGGTATGTAAACTAACTTTTAGAGCTAATAACTTGTTCGTTTTTAAATCAATTTATATTTTATTTTCAAACTTAGACATGATATTGAATTATGTTTCACATTTTGATACGTTAAATAGCAAATTTATTCTTATCAATTACGAATATGCGAATACATATTATTAAAGTTCGAGCATATCAATGACTTTAGAGAGAATATTATAATATTTGGATATTTGACTGAAACTAAATTTTCTGTTGACAAAATGCGGCATAAGACTCCATAATTAAAATATCAAAAATTGATTCATTAACAAAAAAGGTATAATCACTCAAAAAATGAAATGTAATCTTTGTGAAAATTCAAGATAGTATCCTACATTTCGCATTTCCCTCTTTGTTTAATCAATTTTAAAATGAAAAAATGAAAAAGAAAAATTAGTAAAATACCCTATGAGTAAAACTTATATATTTTATTATAGTTTTATCGTCAACGTTATAATATACTTAATTGTGTAAATGAAGGAGGATTTTGTAAAGCAGAAACTCTTAATTAATTACAGTATATCTTTCTATAAGGAATGAGTTAAAATCAAATTTGAATTCCTTTCAAATGATAATTTCCTTGTCTATAAATGTAAATTTAATTTTTATAGTTATAAATTCAAACTAATCTGTAATGTCAAGAAAAATTAATGAAAAGAAAGAAAATAGAAGTCACAATCAATAGAATTTTTTTTGATATTGCTAAATCGTTCCTAAGATCGCTCAAACCAAAATAGTATCTTTACTATAATTATTTAATTTTTTGTCCTAATTCCTGTAAATTTGTATTAATTTATCTTAGTGGAGATAATATGAGGTTATATTAGAGTATATTAAGAGGGAATCCGCAACCGTGTTCATTGTACCTTACACTTTTTTTTGGTCTTCAGTATCCTCTTTTAGAATACTCCGTCACCTCAAGGCACTTATGTCTTCTAGCACAAGTTGACAATTATATTATGATTATGTTTTTGGTGGAGCCGGTTACTACGTTTTTATCCAAGCGAGACAGTGTGATCAACCAACTCGATTCCCTTTGATTCTTTGAACCCTTGATTCGAACCCGCAACCTCCAGTTTAAGTGGTCAAATGCGTGAAGGTATTAGTACCTTTAATCACTTACACGGTTGAGGTAATATAAAGTCAAGAAAATTATTAGTTATCACTGATGATGACTATATTGTAGCCTAAATACTTTCTTAACATTTCTCTTTGCAGTTGATCGACTTCATCAATTTAATTTATTTATACTGATTTACCTCTAAAAATGCTCCAAAATGCAAAAAAAAATTACCTTCATCTCGAAAATTTTGTTTATGATCTAACTACAAAACATGTAGTCAAAACGATTTGTTGTATCTACCTCATTATTAATTGGCTTTTAGAACAGGTGTCAACTGGAGAAAGCGATAAGCGTGTAACGATTATTTTAAATGAAATCATTACATGAAAAAGACTCGACAAAATCGTGAAATAAATGTTCATGAAATAAATTTTATTAGTCATGCGGCAGTGTCTTAAAATAATACAAGCATATTATAGAGTGAAATTAATTCCAATTTCCAGTCCAATAAGAAATCTCGGAAAACAAACATAAAATTTAATCAATTGAGGGCATTATTTTTCGTAATATTTAGTATTTGGTGTTTCTGGTCAGCCATAAATACTTGAGTCGCCTTTACTTGCCTAACAACAGGCAAAAACTATATATTTTTATTGATTGTCATAATATACTTTCAGCTTAAAGTGAAAGACATAAGATCTAACTGAAGAATAATTGATAATTAAAATCATGATACACAAGCGGACCTGTGTGTTGTGCTCTGCCAAACATACCTGATACAATTACTCAGTGATGGATTTACGCTTAAGCCTGCGAAGCCTGGGCCTAGGGCGGCATGCTTCGAGGGGCGGCAAAATTTTTGAAATACCAAAATTTCAGAGACGAAAAAAAGTAAAGTCAGTCTCCCTTGAAAATGAGTTCAGATTACTTTTTGTAAAGAATTTTCTATAGAATATATAATAATTCAATTTTTTTATTTCCTTTTAAGTCTAAGAATAAGATGTTAATTGTTTAAAAGATCAATAATAGTCTTTATCGAGTGATGTTCTTTATTTTTTGTTTCATTACTGAAATGAATCATATGCTTATAAAGCTTTTAAAAATCACTAAATCTTATTTATTTCGAAATTTGTTTTTAGCGTTAAATAAAAATACTGTCAATATGCATGTATCAAATATCATTTTGGTATTTATTGAAATTTATTATTAACATAAATAATTTTTCATGAAAAATATATCTCATTTTTTTCATATTCAATTTTTTTGAATCCTCGGAAGATGTTCGCTCTGCACAAAATATATGTAATTTATTAAATTCACGTAATCTTCGAGATGTTTACCCAAATGTTGATATTGCTTTACGAGAAAGATCTGTTTCTACTTTGAAAATATTGAAAACATATTTACGAGCAAGTATGGGTCTTAATGCTCTTGCATTACTGTCTATTGAATTTCAACTAGTCCAAGAAATTGATTATGATGATATAATTGATATTTTTGCGCCGACCAAAGCCAGGGAAAAAAATTTGATTAATATTAAAAAAAACATATTTATTTATTTTTCTAACGTTTAATACTTATGTATCTGTAATATTTATTAGTTATAATTAAAAATTATATTCTAATGAAAGTTATATGAAATTTAAAATGAATATATTGCAATATATATTATAATAAATAAAATTTATTCTAACATTAGAGGCGGGGCGGTAAACAGGGCCTAGGACGGCATCAAGCTTAAATCCGTCACTGCAATTACTCATTCAAATCACACAAAAAACTGACGAGTGTGTTGTGCTCTCAACAATCTGCTACTAATCTAATTTGATTCTTTAAAAGCTCAAACGATAGATCTAGAGTCACCGAGTGCTCTAGGAACAAACGCTTTATCTCCATTAACTCTCTAGTAATCCATAATTATCTCTCTAGTAATATTTCTTAATATAATAATACTTACAAAATTAACCTCCAATATTTGAAAACACTCAAACTTTTTACACAGTTTTTGCAACTGTCAAATTTATTTAATAAATATGTATAATTATTCAAAATTGATTATTAATAATATATTTAACATCAACTGGCTTATTGAATTTAAAATTAACAACACTATGTACCATACTTAAGTACATCATTATATACAGTAAGTATTGTGTATTCAGTTTCCATACCTATAAGTTAACTTACTCATTTAAAGAAATATAAATTCATTCTCATCCAAACGCGCCAAAAGAATTATAACTTCAAAAATAAAAAACAAAAATGCAAATCGTCAGAATAGAGCGGTTGGGCGTACTAGGAACAGTTTTCATAAATTAGCTCAGAATTTACGTAAATCAATTTCTAGCATTTTCATAAAGTATATTATCTTGATAATATCAAGCCAACCCGACAAATGTTTTTCGAGATATTCCACATTTACTAAAGGGCCTTCACAACGCGCCGTGGGTAAAATCAAACAAATACCGCACCTTAAATTACAATAACTTAAAAATTAATTTTTCCCTTCAAATTTTGATACAGGATGTTAAATAACAGTTTTTGCATAACAGTTACTTTTCACGCTTAACTTCTGCCTATTCCACACATAATTTCATAAAAAACTGAAATATAAAATTAAATCTTTTTACGTCCAACAGGACAACTTTTTATGACACAAACTTTGTTTTGATTTTTTAAAATTATTTTACAACAGCTGTTATATTTGGTTGGTTGGTTAATTTCCTCGATAAACTTTAATAAATAGCAATTTTTCAAGAATTGCTATTTATATACCATACCCTTTGCCTATGTTAGCGCTGCTTATGGCGGTTTTATTAACTTTTTTGACTACTCCTTACAGCTGGACACTTTGTCAATTCCAATATAAGACAGCACTACTTAAAATACCCCCTAGTAATAAATTTTAAAATCTGACATCAGCGGACTTTGCTTTTAAATGCGAATTATTCGTACAGTTTTTTCCGGATCATTGCAAAATGAATATTTAAGGATAACATTAAGAGGATTTGACATAAAAAATGACACCGCTATAATAAAGAGAATCTCTAATGTAATATATATATATATATATATATATATATATATATATTGTATTGTTTTATTTTTTTTTTTAATTTAAAAAAATTACACACAAATAACTTAAAGAATAATAATCCAAACATTATGCAATTTGGTACACACATTCATAATCTTGACATGAAAACGAAAGGCATGTCCCAAAATTTTACCCGAGAAGCTTTTGAAAGTAAAAATCAAAATTTAATGTTTAGTGTTTTATAAGGAAAAATTCTCCAATACATCCTATGTTTTCATGCTGAGATTGTGCATACCAAATTTCATTACATATTGATTACTATTTGAATTATTTGTGGGTAAAATTTGAAAAAAACACAATGTAGGATTGTTTTGGTTATAGGGGTAAAATTTGTATGTCAATTTCTCACGACAATTTCATATAACTTCAAAAAGAATGCTTCTTTTGAATTTATAATTAATAAAAAAAGAAGCTTAAATATAACCAAAAATCAAGTTTATTTTAAGTAAAAAGTCCTCGTCAAAATTTTCATTTAAAATTGCCCACATATCTATCTGAACAAATGTGGCCTAACTTTTAGCGAAAATTGCATTTATAATTGTATCGCAATATTTCATTAGTTAAAATTTAACAATTATTATTAAATTATTAATAACAATAAATTTTGAAAGACTTAATCTTCGAGATGCACAAATTTCAATTTTATAATTAGGAAAATTTTTGTAATTTTCAGATATCAAAATGCATAATTGAAATATTAACAATCAATTGTTTAATATATTTAACAAATACAACAAAACTTTATTCACAACAAATTCACGATTTTAATCATATACGAAATTTACCCCTTCCACCGTTATCACAACGACGTCAAGGCTATGGATACAGTGCAAGTATTGTTCATTACACACCTGGTGATCCTAACGCACAACATGCACAAAGTGAAATTAATGTAAATATGAATTTAAATAATGAAGTACGTCAACCAAACATCACGAGTAATGAAATCAGTTCTAATAAAAAATCACATTATTATTCTAACTCACAATCCTCCTCGCCAAAAACTATTAAATCTAATAGTTTCGAATCAATTAAACCATTATTTCATTCTCAATTACCAAATCAAATGCAAATTCAACCACAGAAAGGAGTTTTACACATTAATGAGCCGAAACCTAAATCACCACAACTAGTCAGTACTAGTTTAGGACAAAATTCATTTAATGTTGGCTATAGTATTGGTTTTGGAACACAATCGGGCCCAAAAACATCTAATATTGTACAACCACCAGCCGGTTTCATTGAATTACAGAAATTTACACCAGATATTGTTAAAGGAACAGCAAATGACAAAGTCTTGAAACCTGCAGCATTTCAATCAGAAATGAAACCAAAAGATTATGTTCTAAGTGCAGTGGAAACGTATCAAAAACAAGGAATTGAAATTCCAATTGCTAAATCAAGTCCGAAAAAAGTTTATGAAACAAATTACAACCAATACAAATATCAACAATATAACGGTGATGATATTTTAACATCATCCAAACAACACACAAGTACTGGTTATGTACCAAAAAGCTCGAAAAAATTATCATCTAAACAAAAAAACGTTGAATCCCCAAATTATTCAAAACAAAATAATGATAATTTTGGTTGGAAAACATTAAGTCCAACACTAGAAGTTGCATCAGGAATTACTAACCTAAATTCAGTACATAATACAAATCCCTTGACCGTATCATCAAAACATTTAAGTAATGGTCACACTCTAGTTAATTCACAATCATCAACAGAAACAAATTTTGATCACGCACAAGCACTTGGTCATAGTCAAGGTTTTGATTATTCAAATGCAATTAATTTTGAAAATAATTTATCACCAGTTGCAAGCAATCATCATGAACAACAAACTGCATCAGTCGTATCATCACTCATACAACAACCCATGTCATTTTTACCGCATCAACAGGTTCAACAAAGTGGAAGATCTTCATCTGGTGTCGATTCTAATTTTGCTTACCAACAACAATATCAACCAGTTTCGTTAAGTTGGTTTAATAATCAAGATGCTATCACAACTGCAACAACTAAAGATCGACTTTTATTAAATAATCAACCAAAACCTACACCACAGTCTATTCAAATTCAATTTAATAATGGACTAAGTAATCAATATTCAACGAATACACTACCTATAGATACACATCTATTGCAACCTGTACCATATCTGACAACTAATTCGAATCAACAGCCGTCTAGTAATGGTTTACCAATTTACTTTGACACTAGTTTATTACAAAATGCTCTCATATCAAATGGAAATGGACAGATACGGTTAGGATTGGGTGATAATCCAAGTCAACCAAATTCTGTGTATGCATTACCGGCATCTAATTCAGGTAAATATCAAACGTTAATATACCTGACATACATGACATATATGTGGGTATGTTAAGTTTTGTCTTAAGTTTTTAGGGTAAATAAATATTGCAGCCACTAACAAAATTTTGGTATAGGTGTTTATATGGATCCATAATCCAACTCTTAAACTTAAAAAACAGAAAATTATAAGTTTGTGTTTCTTCAAAACAAACTTAGATGCAGCTCAAATTTAGCTAATAACATAATGACTGTTTGTACTACATTAATGATAGAGAGCTTTAATTTGTGGTATTCCATAGTATTAATTATATTAGGTGGATAAATAAATTCACACTTCAATTTTTATTTAATTTTGCTTAACCACTTTATTTTATTCCAATTACACGACATGTTTCGGATGTTACGCATTTGAATATGGAGTAACTTCCGAAACATGTCGCGTAATTAGAATAAAATAAAGTGGTTAAGCAAAATAAAATAAAAAATTGAAGTGTGTAAATTTGTTTATCCACCTAATATAAATAATAGTATGTACTACATATTTAGTGTATTTTATGAATGCTTATGATTAAAAATACTTCAAGCATTGATATTCAATCGTGTATCGGGAATTAATAGATTAACACTGTTAATTGTTTTTAATAATTTTAGCCTTCCACTGAATTCCGAAAATCAAATTAATTATCCTGTATTTGTTATTAATCCTGAATTATTTAAAGTTTTCATTTGGGTACGACTTATAAGCTTCTTTTGTAGAGTTTTATATTTTCTATGTATAACAACTTTTTTTCTTTCGATTTTCCCCCAGGTAAACTAAATAGTCTAGCAGTTCAACAAAAATCCGAAGTAATATTTAATTCACGTTCTAATCCAAATGAATATCATCAACAACAAAATGACAACTACAAAGTAAATCGTCAAGAAAAACCAGAGAACAAGCGACAATATAATCATAATCATCATCTGCAAGAACAAAGAACGGTCGTACCAGATCGTGGCCAAACTGAACAACAACAACAACAACAAATAAATCACCGTTTATACCAAAATCAACAAGCATCTCCATCTTCAATATCATCTGTTTCTTCACCAAATAGCGGTGGTATTGATCAACATGGAAGTCATTCATCACAAGTGAATTCTGTAATATTACCAGTTGAACAGGTAATTAAAGGTAAACATAAAAAACTAGGTGTTGTAAGGCATCCACGTATTCTCAATAATAATAACGATAACAATGAGAACGGTGATAAAATCATAACAAAATCACCATTATCAGGATCACCTACAGTTCATCATCAAATTAATTCCAGAAATTCAAATGTAGCTCATTCAAAATATCCTGTAAAAACTGCTTTACGACCGCCTCCTATGAACTATATTATTAAGAAATTTTCTAGTTAAATATAGATTATTATGTTTTTTTTTTTTTGGCATACTTTTTTTGTTTTCTTTTTTAAGTTTATTATCGTTGTTATTTGTTATTTTGCGTTAAATTAAGTCTTTTTTATTTATATTTAAAAATTGTATAAATTTATTTATAAAACGTAGTTCAGGATTACATTTCCTTCGCATATCTAAGACAAAATATATCTTTGATAGCTATTTCCGTCGAGAACACCATGTTTTTGGCCTATAAAAGCTTTTATCTGCCTCCAAGTTTCTTTTTTCTATATTTACTTCTAAAACTGATATTAAAAAGTTTCTTGAATGGGAACATTTTTTCAAATATTTGGGCCCCTTTTGATAAAACACACAGGAAATGGAGCTTAGTAGTCTTTTCGAAAAACAAAATTTTCTCCAAAAAATTATTAATAATTTTTTGTGTGGTGATTTTCAAAGTTTCTATTCAAAATAGAACGCAAAAATACAAGTACATTGTTGGAGCTTTTGGTGTACGAAGTGTATTGAAACTTAAATAGATTAAATCTGCGAATTAATTGTATTTCAACGATTTTTATTTCAAATAACTTGCATAATTTATATACTCTTTAAGTGCATCAAATAAACAGATTAATTCTAACCTGCTCATAAATTTGGATTAATAATTTTTTGGATTTATAATCAATATATTCAGAATTTTTTTGACAGGACTCAAAATTAAATTATCTGGTCATAAATTAAACTCAATTCGTTTTGGAGATTCAATTGACTGAAACTTCAAAATCCTTTTTAACTTTCAGTTTTTCTTAATCTATAAAGGTATAAATGAAAAATAGAATTCAATAGCGAGACACATTCAGACCATAAAACTCATTGAGACATGTGGGAAAAACAAAGAGTGCTGCTATCTTAGGCTATTATTTTTAAATGATTTTTTGAGGGAATTAATTATTGCCAAAATGGAATTGTTTTAACGTAGGTAAACTTTTATTAACAAGAATCTTCAAATTATAGTAGGTCTTAAGGCATATATCTTCAATTCTTACTTCACGACCTTGTACAATAATCGTGAAGCATCGAATGATTTTTATGTTCTGCATGTTTGCTTCTTCAAGGAACAAATAACAAATATGGCAATATCATAATTACATTAAACATTTGTCTCTTTAACTACAGAATACTTTTAACCCATTGACAATTTTCTGGTTATAATAATTGTAATACAAATTTCTCTTTCCCAATAGTGCTTTCATCAACAGTTAAATTCTAACAAAAATGCCAAATTTTTTGAGTTCAGTGTGTGAAAGTGTGTTGAACAAGCGACAGGTAATAACAACACATCTCAGAAATTGTCGTTAGACCCATCTGTTCTAGCTACCTGTACAATTTACAACAGACATGCATAGAAAATCAAAGCGACATAAAAGCTACTTTCGACAATTGGAAACTTGCTAATTGAAGTAGAAATTTGCATCTTTAACTATAGAGTTAAAGACTTTCAAACAATCTATAAATTTCTGATTATATAATTATGTCAAAAATATCTCTTTCAAAAAAAAGAAATCGAAACAATAAATTTTTAAAGGCCTGAAAAATGAAAAATCTTCAACTTCCAGACAAACATACTCATCTTCAACTTCGTTCATTAACAACGATACTGCAACTGAAATAATCATTTTTTTTAAATTGCTTATAATTTTTTTTTTAACTGTTAGTTTCACATAAGGGCAACTCTATAATTATAAAAAAGTAATTTCAGAATACTTTCATTAACAACACTAAGTTTTTGAGTAAAAAAATAATATTTCAAATTTATTATTTATTTTTTTATCAGTTAATATACCTAATGATGTTATCTCTCTAACTAAAAATTATACTTTCATATATTCATCGTCAGCTCTCCGACTATATTAAAAGAAAATCATTGTTTATAAATCTCTATTTTTTTAATACACAAAGAGACAATATTGTTATTTGGATTTAGATACGGAAAATAAATCAATAATGGCTACAAAAATAGAAAAATATAAGGTTTCTAAAGTGATGTTGTATATGATGACATGACCTTTTTGGGGAACTAGTTATTTATTATTATTATTATCAGTTTTTTTTTTTTTAATATCACAAAGGAAAAGAAATATGATGAACTTTCTATGAGATAAGAGATGATTTCCATCTGTATTGTACACTGGTTGGTAAAAAAACTGAAACAATTTTTAATAATGTAAAACAATTTTCGTTTTTTCTCGGGTTGTTAAAAAATAATCGATATATGTTTGAATTTCAAATCTTATAACTTATAAAAATTAATTCTTAAAATTAATATTGAAATATGAATATACATATAAAAGAAATTCAAATTGAGCGAATTCTGTAGTTCTATCGTCAATAATATAGCAATAGGGCAATCGAAAATAGTAACATTGAATCGATTAACACATAATTTTCGTAAAAATTGTTAAGAATTACCGGTGTTTATTACGTAACGTCAAATTTGGTTTTAAATAAGAAAAATCCAAATTGAACCTATAACGGTTTTACTTAAAAATAATTATAACTATAAATTAATCGAGTCAAATTATTATCTTGTACTTCGGATTTTTTTTTTTTTTTTTTTTGATATTTGCAGTTAAAAAAAGTAACAAACAGTATTTATATGTATGTATTTTATCTACCATACTTTAAAAACCGCTTTCGTAATTACTTAGGAATTTAAATAAAATGTATTAAAATCGATTCTCTGTATTAAAAAAAAACCGATTCTCTTTATTCATCAAAAATGTATTAAAATCCATTCTCTGTATTAAAAAAAAACCAATTCTCTTTATTGGTCAAAAATTTGATATTTCAAAATAAAATCTGTATATTTAAAAACTTTTAGTTTTACATCCTATTTTTGTAACATCAAAGTATATAAATTATTCTTGTCAATATTCTATTATGGTAAATAAAATCGAGAGATGTAACATTAGCCAACCAGTTGAACATAGGTAGTTGATAATAAATTAAATTTCTCATTTGTTTTTTCAACTTGCGACGATGATCTGAAGAAGGAAGGAATGGAATTGAATATGGTACTGCTTATTATTAATAAAAATAATATCAGCTTTCTTTAGACAATTCAACAAAATACTATTTGTCTATTTTTGGTCAATTCATAAACAAATAATTCTCACCAATCCAGAAGGCAGTTTAAATTATCTTTTTCTTGTTTATAATAATGAGAATTTCTGTTAATACAATCAAAAGAATAAATTTTTTTGTTAAAATGTTAATAAAATTGCAAAGTCATTGTGGCTGCATCTGAATTTAAATCATTATTTCGATTTGCATTAAAAGGCTAGTTGAATTGAAAAACTGGTATCTTAACTTTATCTATGTTCAATCCAAAAAAAAAAAAAAAAATGTATTGCCCTGAATATTTCAGGCTCGTTTCAAATTTCAAAATAATTTTTATGGTGTATTTTAAAATTTATTCAGTTTATAATGAATGGTATATGTTTCTAAACTGGACTTCATTTCTGATTTCTCTATAAAAACGGCTTAAAAAGCTTAGTTGCCTGAATGTAGTCTCATCTTACAATTAATTTTTTAAATATACACTGAGGTTCAAATAGAAGCGGTAATGCAAGCATAGAGTTTACCATAGTTTTGATCGAATGAATTATTAAAATTGTCATAATTCATTATCACATCACCTTTAAGAAATATGTGTTTACCTCGCATATTTGCTCAACACTTCTTCTTAAACCGCAACTTTAGAAATTCGTTGATTGTGTGGTGTGAAATACATCAAAATGATCTTCACATAAATGAATAAGTGTATCTACCTATCAATTTTTATGAAATTTGTTAGACACGTTTATCACATTCAAGATACAGTATTTCGAGATTGGTCCATAGGGTCTTTGTAAAAACAATTTTCCAATAATTATTGTTCTTCTCGCAGTGTGATGAAGTATGTAGAAGGGGGTGTATAAAGTTTAAAACCAATTATGATATTAGAGGTGTGGGTGGCTTAATGTGAATGAGGTCTCCAGCTCAAAGAAGCTACAAGTAAATAGATAGATATCACGGTATGGACTCTTTTACAAGTAAGTTTTTAAATTTAATCACGTTTATCACATTGTAGTGTGGATTATGGACTTTATGAGTGCTAAGTCACGTCTTGAGGAACGTGGCACTTGTAGTTCACTGTAACGTAACTGAAAACAAATTTCTCCGAATTTATTTTCTAAAAAATATTAAAATTTTCACCTCTCATTGTAATTATGTATTGTTCTCTATTATCTGCATGTCAAAATTACTCATACAAAACTCCAAACCATTCCAATTATTCTTAATTAAAAAAAAAACAACCCAAAAAATCAAAATAATTTGTTATAGAAATCTTACAGAAACAATTTTGGTTTTGAAAGATAATCAAAATTGGGAGGAAATTATTTATAAAAGTTTCAATTTAAAATTATTTATTTCTTTGAAATTCGTATTCCTTTTCAGTTTTGTATTCAACCACAAAAAATTTGTAAACTGCGTAAAATTCAATGACTGTTTTATATGGGTAATTAAAATCTAAAGTTTTATTCACTTCGCTATTTTTGAAACATATGACATGGCTACCCTTCAATATGTATATGGAACTAACGTGGAAAATAAGTTTGGAATATCTTTCTTTCTTCTAGGTTATGGTATAGTTGGACCAAACGGAAGGGTTTGTCTACCTAACTGTATTACTGTATTACCTTAGCATAACAACATTATGACTTATCTCTGTTAAATATTAATTATGATTGGAAAATACATTAACCTTATCTTTAAGATATCAAATTTTACACGAATAAAAAAATTTTACATTATGAATGAAATTTAACTAATAATTTTAAAAAATATTCATCAAATGATTGGATGTTTTAAATATTTTGTTTTTTATGTCGTGACATTCAAAAATAAATTATTTCTTTTATTATTTATAAGTTTATAATTTTCAGTACATGAATGCAATAATTAAAACTATTATTATTTATTAATTTTATAACAGCAAACGATTTAAATGTTTGAAATATTTTAAATAAATTGAAATGTTTTAAATAGAACTTTAAATAATATTATTTGCTTTTTAATTGATTATTTTTAAGAAGGAACTCAGCTGATTCTATAATATTTGTTCAGGACATTACCCGAGTTAATGTGTTAAATTATATCAAAATTGCGACATTTTTTTTTTTTTTTTTATAGATAATGTTAAAAACTTGTATAAAAATCTATTCATGGTTTGTAAAATATCATTGAAATAAAGCAAATATAAGCTGTTACAATTTTCTAAAAATGATTTAGTTAAATGCTTGGATATCAAATCCTAAAAGATTTACTAAAATTGGTCAAATTTAACACTTGTGCATAATATATGCATGATTTGTAAAATAGGAATGAAATAAAGCGAACATAAGCTATTACAAGTATCTAAAATTGATTTAGTTAAATGCTTGGGATCAGATAGTATATAAATATTGAGACACTTCAATGAATAATTTATTTTCCTATTACAATTTTTTATTATTACAATTTACATGGAAATTTTATTTAAAAATATTTAATAAATTCTATAAGGGTGGTATTTAAACGGTTAGCAAGGTATTGGTTTTTTTTTTTTTTTTTGTAAACAGAAAAATATACTCGGTCAGCCAATTGGTTAAATTACGGACAGAAAAAATTTCTAAATCACTCAGAAATTAATATAATAGTAAACTTTGTTCAGCAAGCACTGAAAAAACATTTATTGTTTGTTGGCATACAGATACGATTACTATATTTGCAATAGAGGCCTACTAGGACAATTGACCTAACTAGAAGTGGTTGTATTAACACAGGGTAAACGTAAAAGTGAAAAATTCGAAAGACCCGTGAAAACAAAGCTTTACATACGAAGATCCATTCCTTAGTACCACTGTAGATTAACCATGAGGAGAACGTTAGTGCTAATAAACCTTCGATTTCGTGGGAACTGAACTCGAAATATGCATGATACAATTCCACACATATCATCTGGGAAGTTTGATCACAGGAACACAACTCAAAAACAAACACGCAAATTGGGAGAATTCCCGAATTTTGTCCGAATAATCTTAAAATTAACGAAAGGTTTAAAAATTGGCCGTGACTAACTCGATTCCAAAGGGTACTAATTTTAAATATCGCCTGGATAATTAGCCATACAAGAAAATATTTTAATCAGAAAAACCATTTATCAATGAAAAGATCTCAGATAAACTACTTGTATTCATATTTTCTCGGCTGGCAAATTTTGAAATCTTGATAGCTAAGTAATTATTTTACAGAGACACTGTTTCTAAAGTACCATTTTTAAGATTTTTAGTAGAACAAGGGTTGTAGTCTGACAAAAGTTGATATTTATTACAAGCAAAATCTGTATAACGGCATATTTTTATTGTTTGACAAATTTAATCTGAATTTTCAAGAAAATATTTTAAAAAATAAATTTGGTATTATTAAAATTTGATTATTGTTTTATTAGGTTCATTTTTATTCTTATTTATCCAGAATCATTTCTTATCTTCGAATATAACACAACGTTCTTTTTTTGTTGTAATTTACTTCATTCCCCTCTTAAGATATATGCCAGTTATATCTTAAGAGGTGCATTTATAGACACTTTAGCTAAAAATTATAAACATTTTTTAGAATTATATTTCAATTAATACATTGCAAGTTTTTTCATATATATAAATATTAATTTTTAAATTTATATTCAAATATAAATTTTTAATAAACATTTATGTGAGTCCATATATATTTATAAGGCTACAAGTTATATAGGTAATTTACATTCAAAAAAGTAAAATTATTCATAAACTTGATGATTTTCATTCAGCGCAATATATTGTTGTATGGAACATAATTAGATAAGAAAAAATAACTATTGACCTATTTCACTATTACCAATGAAACCTGGATGAAACCCCTTCAAACACTAGATTTTCAGTCATAAATAAGAAAATTTCCATTATAAAAGAGAAACAAAAGTATGGTAAATCGAAAAGATATCAATATTAATTGAGTGCTTAACTCACGTGTAAATTACAAGCCAGGGATTTGGTAATACGATTTCAATTTAGCGGCCCATTTCAATATAGCTATAGGCATATTTTTTTTCAATATAGCTATAGACATGATCATAAATGACACCCTACACGTCAAAATCACATGGTCTCAGATCGTGTGTTTGTGCATGCCATCGGATACCCCCTATAAAATAATTATATTTTATGTAATAATAATTCGATTCGTTTTTACTCTAATATAAAATTAAATATCAACATATTGAATGTAATAAAGCTGATCATAAAACGACCATTAAGTAATGTATAAAACGAACGGATTTCTGGTATGAATATAAAAATCATTTATCAATGACTTAAATTCAAATATGAAAATAAAAGTATGACCATTGGTCAATAATACAAATATTGAATTTATTATTACGTTGTATTAATCAAAGGTTAAAAAAAATTTTTTTTTATATTTAAAGCTATTTTCAAAAATTTAAAATAGTAAATAGTAATCTTTTTTAAACTAATTTATAGTTATGATAAATATGGGTAAATTCTCTAATAAAATTTAGAATGTTCAAATTGTTTGTTTTCCATTATTCAAACAATTTTTAGTGAACACATAATGTCAAAATACTGCAATGTGGATCCATCCCAGAAAATACTACAATATACGCGGATCTACGAATTAGTGGTATACAAAAAATAAATTTTTCCCAAATTTACAAACAGCAGAACTGAAACGCTGAAAAATGAATATACATTTTTTTAAAATTTTGAAATAGCACATGGAGTAACGAAATTCAAAATCAAAAGTGTTAATTTAAACCATGGATTAACATTACAAGCTTTTTAGAATGTACTATTATAAGCTTTAAGCCCCTTCCATAAATTATTATTTTCGTTTAGGGTCAAGATTTTCCAATATCGCGAACACTTTATCCTCGGATTAAACGACGTATAGATAGATAAAGTAGCATTCGGATGGATCTGAAAATATCTTCTGCCATCTTGGATGTTACTCCATGTTGAATAATTTACAAAATCATTCATTTTCATAGAAATCAAACCAGTACAATTACACACTTATCAGCTTAATCGATTGGGGAGAATGATTTAAAATTTATAATTTGGTTCAATATTTGATCCATACATCAACACAATTGAAATAAAAGCTCATAAAAATCTCGAATAGGGAATTCATAACAGCACATTTTAAAGGAAAATGATTTATAATGATTTATAAAATCACGATATCGCTATTTCAGTAGAACAACTTAAGAAGCTAGTATCGGAATACATTAAATCGCATTATAAAAAGAAATAAACAATATAATGAAATAAATAAAATAACTCTTACAATCCGCGTATGGTTTTAGAATTTATAATAATGTTTTTCGGTTATTCACATCTTTTCCTATAAAGTGTTTGCTAAAATTTAAATCAGATGCATTAATTCAAGCAACTATATCAAACGCTATTTGGAATGAATTGTATGTAATCCAGATCTCATCTAGAAGATCCTTATGCATGAGTCAAACAATGAACCCATCATCTTTCAACATGAACAAACTACAATTGGTCAGTGTGAAGCAGCCAACCTTCAACTGTTGTTCTTTTTTTCACAACAAAGTATTTTAATTGGGTCAAATTGACGTTTGTCACACATTTAACACACTGCTGCACGATTCAACCAATTAAGTAAAGCCAATTTTTGACTATTTTGTTTTTAATGTTTTTTGTTATTTTCTTATTGTTCCATTTATTTAATTATCTATATTTAATTTGTTTATGATAAATGAGAATAATATAATAATCAATATTAAACTGAATTTAAAGGTAATGTTCATTCCCACAAACAATTAAACCAACGTTTATGTCAAATGTTTTATAATTAAAAGTTTCATCATTGGTGAGATCTCATACCATTTATATTGTCCAATATTCCAATCCATTTTAGGCAAACATTTGACTCAATGTTTGTCGCAGCGTGTAGCATCAGATTTATATACATCTGTTTAAAAAAATTCTACGTTTGAAAAAATTCATATATTATAATATTTTTAAATAAATTTATTTTTTAGACATATATGATTGTTTAAAAGTAAATATATTTGCTTTTTAATTTAAAAACTATGAAATGTTGTGTAAAAGCTCCCATGTTAAAAAATGAAATAAATAATAAACTATATTTCAAGTACTATTTGTTCTTACTAAATAAATAGAATTTGTAATTTGACTTAAATTTGAACTATTAAATTTTAATTATTATATATATATATATATATATATATATATATATATATATATATATATATATATATATATATATATATATATATATATATATATATATATATATATATATATATATATATATATATATATATATATATATATATATATATATGTATTAAAGTTTAGGATTTATTAAATTATATATTATTAAAATAAAACGCGCGCCAAAATTGTACTTACTATTAAATATCTCCTTGATGGAAAAAGTAAATTCAAAGTTTCATTTTTAATTATTATTATTTTATTAATTAATTATTTTAAGTATAATTTATGTGTATAAGCTGTGATGATAAAGACTTGTTATTTCTAAAACATTTCAAATAAAAAAATGTTTAAAAAAATAATATTAAATTTTTTTATTTACCTGTTTTTCAGAAAAGTTAGGTAGATTCAAATAATTAAATATTTATCCTGCTTATTCAAAAAATTAATCATAATATATTACAGTTAAGTATTCATTATTTAAAAAAAAATTAAACATTGAAAAAAGTTGAAATGTGAAATACCGATCATTACATACGTATTTCTAGCGTTCGAAAATGAACTTCTATCCTTTGTTAATCCTGAGTTCGGAAATATTGTTTTTCTGATTAAAAAATAATTTCTTCCAATTTCAAAATTTATTTACATGTGAACGTTAATGTTAAACCTGCATTACTCGAAAACTTATGTAAAAATATTTATCAATGTCTGATACGCCATAGTGAAGATGTTCAGGATGGTCTAATTTTAGAATCATCTCATCTATCAGTTACCGATTCGGGAAATAAAGCACTGGATTCTTACCTCTTTGCAGTTATTGGACAAATGATTGGATTAAATGCGAATATTTTGTAAACCATTCATACGATTGTATGAAATTTAAAATTTACATGCGTGGTATACGTTTATATTAATTCAAATTGTGTCAAAAACTCAGAAACATCATTAATAAAAATCAAAATAATTTGTAATAAACGTCACAGAGATTTTTATATTACATATATGTAGAAATTGTATTTATTATTTTAACTTACACGCTAAACATCATAGATCTACCGCTTCACTTCCGTAAAAGTACAAAAAACAGTTTTAACAATATTTTAGATTAACTGTTAGTTTTTTATTGGATCATCTTTGAACGCTTAAACAGGATGCAAATAGGAACGAACACCAAGAAAGCATTCAGTAAAAGGCTTTTTTTATCCCATATCGCAATTGCAACTCATTCGCTGACGAAGAACCGGATGTTTAGCTATATAAGTGAACACATTCGGACATCGGGAGGATGTTTTGTGTCCGTTAGTGGCGATGTATTTATGCTCGTTAACATATTCCAAATCAGAAATTTTTTTTTTTTTACAAATTACGTAATTATAAGTATTTCTAAGTATTTTACGTAATTTTAAGTATTTCTGCAAATCAATTTCTGTTCTCCCAAATGCTGAATTAAACCTACTTTACTTTAATATCTTTCTACTCCAAAATAATATAAAATTAAAAAATAAAGTTGTAGTAAGAAGCGTTTAAAAATATTTATATTATTATTATTGCACTATTTTAAATATTTATTATTGACGGTAATCCAAGTTATCTTACAAAATTAGTTATGAATGGTTATTGCAAAAACCTCTAAATTCATTTTATCATCTAGCTGCTAATTTGGTGTGACCAACATAACATCTTACTAGTTAGTTTGAAATCACGCAAATGAAGGGAACCATTAATTTACGAGTTAATCTTGATGTTAATCCTATCATTTATAAATAAATACCCTTCTAAAAATTTGTTAATGCATTAATTGGGGTAAGCTTAAAAAGTTTCTCATCCAAAAAAAGGGCATTATCTTCGGAGCACGTAAAATTTCGAATATCATTTAAATTGACGTACATATATTTTTTGTTGTTATAGAAAGATCATTAGATTTCAAATACAAAACCAATTTTGTCCAACATTTGATAAAACGCAATTTCATTTGTCCAATAACTTCAAAATTACTATTTTAAAAAATTTGCCAATTGCCGGTCAACGGACATTTTTGTCTCATTTCGGTTAAAATGGTTCTTTCAATTGTTATTGCATAATTTTTCTATAACCATACCAAGAAAACCTAGATGTCCGTCAATTTGAAGCTCGTAGAGACACTCAAAAATCTGTAACTTCCTTTAATACCATAGATAGAGGCAGATTTCCACTTAGACCACAATTTTAGGGGCGTCAGAATTTTGAAATATTTATTAATCTTTATTATTAAATATTTATTATTATAAACGTACTTATTGGACTGGTTTTTAATCATAATATTTTGTAACCAATAACTCAATCACTCATACTACAAAATTAATTAAAGAAAAAGCATATGCAATAATTAAGGATAAAGCATTTCAAATAACAATTAATTTTTGATTTTTTATCATTGTGTCATATAAATACATAGAATTGTTGAGATTATTTCCCCATATTTTTTTTTTAATCGGATAGAAATTAGAAGAGATACTAAAATTAAAATTAAAATATGTCCAAAAATAGATATTAGATATTTGATTGAATATAGACCAATATTCAATCAAAAAATCACTTCTAAATATTTCCTTTTTAAAATCTTATTTCTCCCTTTTGCTTCGCCTTAATAACTTTTCAATTAAAATATGTCAAATTTGTACGTCTAACTATTTGCTGTATCTGCATTATCGACGATTCACGTCAATGATCCAGGTATCTTGTGCAGATGTTCTGCTTATTACAATATATATTATTACAATGGGGCAAAATTATGGAACAAACAAATCAGTCGAATTTCTAGGTAATTTAAAAAAATTTATTTTTTGAAACAAATATTTTTTATGACTTTTAATATAATTCTCAGGAAAACAAGTTTTTTTAATTTATAAATTTTTTATTGGAATATTTAATATACCTGGAATCAAGTGTCGTATAGAAAATTAATGATAGGTTTGAAACAAATTTTATTCTTTGATTAAATTGTCTTTTATCCTTAATTTCAGAGTATTCTTACGAATTCTTGATTTTTTATTATTGCTTTAAGAAAATCTAATCTCTTAAGATAATTACAAATACTGAAATTTAACGCCAAGGTATATAATATTTACCTTAATGTTATAAATTTTCTAATAAATCGACCAGGGCTGTGTTTTAAATTTCAATCGATCACGTGGTTACTTTTGATCAAACGTTTGAAAAGAAAGAACTATTCTAAATTTTGAATTAAAAATATGCTTTTCAATTTCAAGTTATTTATATTTTTTTCTTTTATTTCTCCACATTGAAATTTTGGAGAGACATTCATCTTTAAATTTGTATTACAAAAATGATTTTTAACAGCATACGCGAATCTTGATTTTATAAAAACAATTTGTCCTCCAATATCTAAGCATTCCTTACATAAAACTTATTTAAACCTTACAAAATTATCTCTAAAATAATTATTACAAAAATTAAAATTGGTAATTTAGCTTGCTTTTGTTGAAAATATAAAAAGGAAGGAAGATTTGGTATTAAAAATCTGGAAATTTCACAAAAAAAAAAAAACAAAGCAAGAATCAGTTCGGTACAGCATCATCTTTTAAGCACTTGAAGGGAGTGAATGTAGGATAAGGTTAAATTTTCTTTATCGTTTTTGGCTACTATTAAAAATAATGAAGCTAGAGCGTCTAGAAATACTAGCATACAATGATTCATTACTGGGTAAAAAATAAGCAGATATGGACTTCATGATTCTTCGAACATTAACCCTTCATGGGATAAAAAAGGGTGAAATGATAGTTTTAGTGAGGGAATAATACATTTTAATGACTAGACATTTTGAGTCGAAGTTTTGTAAAATTACTCATAGAAACAAATGAATAAATATGTATTTCAAGATTTTGTCACTAGCGTTACAAACTTTTGAGTAATCTTGATAACGGACTGACTTGCGGAAATGGACAGATGAGGTTATGCAATGGACTCCTATACAAAGCTTATGTTTGTTTGGTCAATAATTTCTAGCGTTACAAATTTAAGACTATCATTAATATACTTTGACATATTATATATCGAGTATATATACACTTGAGTAATTTGAGGGATTTATAGTTAGTGATTTTATTCAATTGAAAGTGGTGGTTATAAAACGTGAACCTAATAATAACAAGTTGTCGCTATATCTAAAATCGAACACATTACGGCTAGTTTCGCTTTGAATCCCATCATTAGAACTGCAAAATTTTAAATTATTATTCCGAATAAAACCTCTTTCTTGGATAACCAGTTAAAAATTTTTGGAAAAATAGTAAAATTAGGAAGACTACATATTTTAGAAATTATTAAACTTTCAAATTTGTTATTTTGTTTTCGGTGGAAAAGCTATTATAATACTAAAGGTGAAAGTAATATTGGGTTTGGAAGTGTTACTTGTCTTGTTAACATCTTTTTATCCCCGCAAATTTTGATAAACTTGTTATCATAGGATACTCTGTTCAAAGTCTCAAGATATCTCACTTATAGTCCAACTAATTTACGGAAATACATCAGATAATTGAAAGCAGAAAAAAAATAGGAGCGTATAGAACAATTATTTCACAAAAAATATTTTTTTTCGGAATTTCATTGTGCGAATGTGACCCAAAGTGTTTAAATTAAAAATTTGAGGTTAAATTAATAAAAGCTTAAATTAAAAATTATAAATATTGAAATTATCTTTCGATGTGTTTGTCAGTATCAATTAGTGACTCCTACTTGGAGAAAGGGCAGAAAAAAAAACCGTTAAAACGCAAAAAACCGTTAAACATCACTTTTTGTAAAATTTTTTATTAAAAAACCTTGAATTTTTTTACTTGGTAATAATATTGCTTTTGGCTATCTGAATGTGAAAATTTAGATAGCCAAAAGAAGTATACAGGGCTACACCTGTGTACTTCGGCAGTAACATTCCATCCAAGAATTTTAAATCTCTCTGTACAGCATCATTATCGTTTCCCATTCATTGCAGCTGTTAGTATGTTCTATATGCTTTTTCGCTGCTCACTCATATATTTAGATAGCGAAATATTTTGAAGTTTGTTACTCTCGTTGAACCTCTTACGAATTACTGACAACGATGCCTTTCAATAATCCAGTCGCTTTTATGGAATACAAGAAACAGATAATTTTGAATCAATTGTTATCATATTTGCATTCGCCTAATAAAAAATCATCATAAAATATACAAGCTCCTGCTTCTCATCTATAATTTATTTTGTCTTGTTGATACATACAAGAAACTGTTTCGCACCCGATGAATACCTAGAAAAACACGTTGTATTTTTGTAATACATTTAAACGCAGGCCCATATTGGAATACCAGCAGTCTGATTTGTCAAATTTACATTTTTTAGAAAATAAACCGTAAGTTGTGCTTGTGAATTACAAAATCTTCGTTTTTAACATTTCTACATTATATAATAATTAAGTATCAAAAATGTTAGTTAAAAAATTACAGCTAAAAAATCGTACCTAAAAAATATATATATATATATATATATATATATATATATATATATATATATATATATATATATATATATATATATATATATATATATATATATATATATATATATATATATATATATATATATATATATATATATATATAAATATTTTTTTTTTGGCATGGCATTGCTTTTATGTAAAACAAAAAAATTTCAAATGCATGTGCATGATAGTAGTTAAACTATCATCTTAATGAGGAAACAGAGTTCCGAAAGAATGCTCTACGATATCGGAGAGCTCTAGACGAATAAAAATTTTGTTCTAAAAATTAAGAAGATTAAATTTGCCAAAAGGAATATTATAACCAAGTAAAAAGTTTCAAGATTCCTTTAATAAAAAATTCAAAAACAAAATCAAAATAATTTTTAACGGTATTTTGCGTTTTAACACATAGATAGAATGATAATTTCAATACTGACAACTTTCTAATATAACCTCTTCGGATGGGAGCTTTGATTTAAATGTAAAATTGTTTTTTTACTTTTACGCATTTTTAAAGTTAGATTCACCAAAGAAATCCCGGAAGAAAATTTGCTCATATTTTTTGTATTCTGCCTTCAATTGTTTGCAAATCAACATTGCGAATCTGTAGATTGATTAAACCCCTCTTCCCCCATTTGGAGCTGAATTTCAAAAAAAGCTTCGTCTAAGTTTCTTTGGCGCCACTTGCGATGTAACAGGAACTTCACTACTCATTTACTCTATGTAACAAGACCTCTGTTTTCATGTCAACATTGTGAATACTAAATTTCAAAACATTTGAGTAAATAGTTTTTGAGTTATTTCTGCGCGAAAATTAAAAGATTTTATATAATGGAGTCTGGTTCAATATTTTCTTTCAATCTCCGTTCATGAATATTTGATATACTTCTAAAACTACTGTAGGTGACGGTCATACGAGTTTGAAGTTTTTATTCGTTCAGCTTTTTTAAACTCTTCCGTTAGTGTCTGCCGTACCAACAAGTTTAAGATTCAAAAATTCTCACGCTACCGTATTTGTTGATTTGTGATAAATAGCTTTACGGGATTAATAGAAGTTCTGCAGGAACTGATTAACATAAAATCATTTTTATAACTTATATTTTAGTTTAAAATCTTTTGGGGTTAAGTAAATTATATAAATGTAAAGGTTTTTATATTGTAATGTACTAATTGAGCTCTTTCATTTGATACCCAAATAAGTCACATTGCAAAGAAAAAAGTATTTGTAATCTCCACTTTTTTTGTTCTTTCTTTCTTCCACTATATTGACTTTATTCTTATTATATATAGCCTATAACTCCCACTTATAATTAACATATATTATAATTAACATACATACGTAGGCTGTTAAAATCATAACCCATCCTTTTGTACTCAGGTAAATATAACTTCACAGGAACGTAAGCTAACTTATGTTTATATAAATCAGTAGACATAGATCCAACTAATCTGTTAAAAATAGTAAATATAACGCGGTCAACGTTTCTGTGAATGAAGAATCTTATTTGATCTAAATATATAAAATTTTATAATTATTCATGATTTGTTTCCACAAATAATAAAGAAAATTTGACAACAAATTGCATTATTTCGGAACAGGATAAATGTACTCCCATTTTGAAGATTTTTTTAAAAATAGGTAAGTAAAAATGCTTCAACTTTATATATTAAAAAATAACGCTCTGGTCACGGAGGTGAGTACCACTCATTCTAAGGAATAAAAATTTTAACATATATAGTAAACATAGAAATCGATAAAAACCGCAAATTTTAAGCAAAAAATGTAAATTAAGATTTTTTCGAAAAGTCAATACGTATTGAGTTATCCATGCTTCAAATTGTCCGTTTTTCATTAAAATAATGCATGCATGTTTTTAGTCAGTAAATAGTTTCATAAATAGCCCAAATATTTCACACTTTAACGAAAAAAGTTGACAACAAAAAATGAAGCTTATAGAAAAACAAAAGCAAATTTTTGTTTATTATTTTTATAGATTTTTGATGAACTGAATTATTGCTCGGTGCCGATTCTTTGTGAAACATTTTAATTGAACCATTTAGCCTTGTATAATATAAAAGCAAACAATAGGTACTTTAGATTCACAGGGACATTTTAAAAGCAAGTGAACAAATATGTTTTCGAAATTTTATCCTGATTAATTGGATACGTTTTCCAATTATAATTTTCCGATTTTTTCAGTTATAGATTTAGAAACTATTTCGCTAGAAATTTTAAGGGCTACACGATCTTGTAAAGGTAAGCTGCTGTGAGTGCTTAGTTTATGAAAAAAACTAGCTCAATATACAATAAAATTAATCAAGATAAGGAATAAAATATAATATTTGTCAATCAGAATACTAAATTTTTGAAGTGTAATTTTTACATATCTTATTCGGTTTCTAGGTTATTTTGGATTAAAAATTATTTCTAATATTGTCAAAATGTTTTATAAATGTATATAATCGAATGCTTTTTCTAAATGAAAGATTAATTAATTAAACTCTGCATGTACGCTTAATTTCAATATAGAAAGAAACGCTCACCGATTAAAACCCAATTTTTGTACTTAGAAATTAACTAAAAACTTTTAATTTCATTATAACTCCGCTAGTTAGGTAACAACTTCGATTCAAATTCACTTATATATATATATATATATATATATATATATATATATATATATATATATATATATATATATATATATATATATATATATATATATATATATATATATATATATTTATATCCGAATTTTATATTATTCAAAGCTAAATGGTACTAATTAAATTTTCCTCGACAAATAGACACCTTATACGAACTATAATTCCGTTAATATAATATCTACGGAAATGATAAACAAATCTTTCTCCTTGATTTTCTACAACATTTATTTTGTTGTAAAATTTTTTCGTTAAAGTGTCAGACTTTCGACCTTTTTATGAAAAATTGATAGAAACCATACACTTTTAAAATGATACAATCATACATTTTGATTAGGAATAACTCAACAAGTATTAACTTTTCGGAAAACTTTAAAGTACACTTTTCGTTTAAAATTAGCTGTTTTATCGATTTCTGTGAACAAATTATATATTAAAATGTTCATCACTAATTAAAGGTTGCACTCACCCCCTCAACCAGGGCGTTATTTTTTAAACTAAAAGGGTTCAAGCACTTCTTCCCCTAAAAGTAAAGCCTAATAGCATCTGTTTAAAGAAATTGTATTTTTTCAACCCATACAAAGTTATAGCAGATAGCATTTATTTAATTATTTGTAGAGTTTTATATTTGTTTTAATGCATTTGAAGCGAGATGAGATTTGCTTTAGAATTAAAATACATAATCAGTCACTGATGGTGCAACTATGGCATAAAGTAAAATTTTCAGTATTATTTTTTCTTTCTGGTAGGTTGTAATTAATACCTTCCAATCACCATATGGTATATGTTGTGGCAAAGTGTCTTTGTTCACAGTCAAATTACGAATTTCATATTGCCCCTGAAATAATTGAAAATTAAAATTATTTTTTCGAAAACATCTCATGCTTTTAATAAACAACCGTGTGGATAAAACAAACATTTTATTTTTTTGTTCTGTCGATAGAGGTACACAGTATAAAGTAAAACAAAATATGTAGCTTTTGAAATATAAAAATTGCCGTTCAATATATTCAGCTGAAAAACGTAAGTGTCTAATAAATGAATATATAAAACATACTTTGTCTTGAACTCCTCAATGATAGTTCCAATTTCGATGATATTTTTTAAACTTTGTTTTTTTATATTATTTAAAATCAAGAACCTTTGAGAACGGGGATAATTAATAAGATAAAAATAACCACAGAAATTAATAAAACAGCTAAAGCAATTATAAATATTTTAAAGTTATTCCCACAGTACCTAAATGTCAAAGTTACATAAAAAATAAAAACTAAAACGTCATCCAATATCTGAATAGCGGGACGAAATTTAAGCATCAAGGCGACTTAAGTTTGAAGAGGCAATATGGGAAAGCACACCTGAAATCTCTTTAAGAAACCAGTTACAAAGTTGTTCTCTTAATGTAAAACAAAAAATAGCAGAAAAATATAAACTGTGAAGAATATGGGTAAACGGTAGATATCAATCGGATAAAACAGCTATGACAAAGCTGCAAGTGAAATAAACTAATTAATAAAATCTATCAAAAAGGAATCATTCAATATTTACCTACAAGGACTTGGTGCAACCAAAGAGAAAGATTGATCGTTGTGGAATGCTACCTAAAGATTAAGTCACTCCCGTGATCCTATTCTATCTATTCGGAATAGCCAAGGAGAATGAATGAGAATAGGCACGTACTTATCTTTAAAAACAAAATATTTTCGCATAGCATCTATAAGAAGTTTTATTCCCACCGTTACCAGCAGAATGTGCAGAGGCTCAGAGATATGAAATTGTAATTCTTTAACAGCAATATCAATGGTCACAAATTCAAAAACTCTTCACTGCAAAAGAAATCACGAAATGCATTAAACATGAGTTGAATGTATATAAATCACCAGGATATGATCTAATTAATGGAAAAATAACTATACAACTATTAGGACAAAAGTGTGGTTATGCTATGATTCATAATGTCGTTTTAAGACTAGGATATTTCCCCTGTCAATGGACCGATACCCAAGTGATTATGATACTAAAGCCAGGTTAACCTCCGCACGAGGTTACATTCTATAGGCCGATTAGTTGACTGCCTATTTTTGGAAAAATTAACTGGGCAGATACATATTTGTAAAAAGCGAAAACAATAAGGTCTAAAACTATAATTGGCCTTAATATAATTGGCCTTAGGTCGACATTCCCAAGTATCACTTAAAAATAAGTTATTGTTATATGAAGCTGCCATTTAACCAATCTAGACTTATGGGATGCAACTATAGGGTTTGGTATCGAATTCAAATATTGAAAATTAAGAAAGATTTCAGTCAAAAATGCTTCGAGTAATGATAAATGTTCTCTACTTCCTACCAAATAGTAAAATTTGCAATATTTTGACTTTTCGAAAAAAATTATAGAATATTTGAACATTTTTGCTTTATTGATTTCTGTGTCGTTTTTTTAATGTTTCATTTTTCAATATCTGATTTTAAAACAAAATTTAAAAAAAAAAGTTTAAAAAAAATAAAATATAAAATGTTTTATTTACGCGACTGTTGCTTTTAGCTTTTAATTCAAAGAGACAGTTTAATATTTACTGAATAAGTTTTAATGAGTAATGTTCATTAGCCCTAAAAATCACAAAAATATTGTTTATTAAAGACAAGTTATTGATTTTTAAAATCAAACGTGACCTTACATAAATTACCAAAAAATTGATACAAACCGTTTAGTTACATTTTGGGAATAATATTATACCGGTAACCAATATTAAATTTTTCAGATTAACCGATAATTTCAGGTACGGATAATTTCATTGTAGAGCATTATTCCGGAGTTCTGTTTCTTCGTTAAGGGTTGAAATATCATGGTCATTTATTTAAAATTAGAATTTAAAATTTTCATATAATAAAAAAATTAATAAAATACATTTAAAAACACAATTTTTAACGGGTCTTTGCGTTTTTCTCCATGACACTTTTCTATAATTAATATTTCTTGAGATATCCAACTCGAAATGCATAAATGTACTGTCTTTTTTATTACCTTCTTCGCGTTTTTGAGAACACCTCCTCCGACTGTTTACTTAAATTCAACTTTATTTACTTAGTTCTAGAACTTTTAACTACCTACAACTTTTATTCGAAATTTTATTTTAGATTTTTAATAACTCTCGACTCATTATTTAAATTATATTCGAATGCCGCGCTTCAGTCCAGGTTTATTACACCAACCAAATGGAAGATTTTTATGACTTAAATACCAACAACAAAATTTCAATTTTTTATTGAATCTCAATAACAATTGCAATGTTTTATTGAAAGTCTTCAAAATTCCAGCAAAAATGCTCTCTAATTAACTCATTGAGTGGCAGAAATCCGAATTCTGAGAAATAAATAGTTTCTGAGAAATGTATTTGTTAATGTAAAACAACACTCAAAAGAATACATTACCCAGTGACTCGATTTTTATTTTGAATCATACATTCTACCCCTAATGGGTTATATTTTACATAAACTTTAATTCAATCAGAAAAGCCAATTCAATCCGATTAATTGTTTAAAATTGGCATGAAAAGGAGGTAGATTTAGTACTTCCATAAACAAAAGATTTGTAATGACTAGGTACTATTCAATTTTTTTCACCATAAATACTAAAAATAGTTCAAGTCTTACACTATGATGGTTTTATTTATAATGACGTTTAAATTATATTTTTAATTTAATTATGCATACAAACGAGGATGGTTGATTACACAACCCTAGTCAAAAGATTTGAAATAACCAATATTAAATTAATATGTATTTTAATTTTTATTTTCGAAATATTTTCGAAAAAGTTCGTAAAAGATTTTTTCTTTAATAAAATGAAAATAAGGACCCCCCACTAACGTAACGTAATTACCGATCTCAACCGATCACCAAAGTTAAGCAACAACAGACACAGTCAGAAAATGGGCGAACATCTAGGATTGCTGTGTACTATTGTTGTATAGATTGAATATATACTCACTGTAGTCACTATATAACTTAAGTAGTTGGAAAAGTTGAAAAAGTGATGAAATGAAAAAATAAAAAATAATAAAAAGTGAAATTATAAATATAAATATTAATTTATTAAATATAACATTTCTTCTACCCAATATCTAATCTGCAAATGTATTCAATAGTGATTCAATTTGATAACCTGCGCTAAACATAAATCGGAATTATTTCAAGAGTTATATATTTCAAATTCATTACTTTATATAATAACTGTAATGTTCAACTGAACTTCTTAAATTTGAATTATTTAATGCCATTTTTAACTAATTACACAAATTTACTTGATTTAAAATTAAATTTACGTAAAACTATAATTCTTAAAGAGTAATCAAGTTATTTTATCAAATCAGATATTACTCATGTAAGTTTACTCATTAGTAATAATTAGATATTTTATGTATTTTTTTCTAGAATAAATGTTAATGTGGAATTGTCTTGATAGCGGGATCAGAATGATAATTTAAATAATAAATCGTGAAATATTAATTATAGAAAAAAAGTTTCTTATAAAAGTTATTGGTAGTCAAAAACTATACAATTTGGATTAATCCCTCGAATAATAGTATTCAAATGAAGGCTTAGAGAGGTATTCGCGAAAAACTCTAGAAGGTAACAAAAACGATAAGACATTTTCGCATTTCCAGTTCGATGTCTCAAGAAATGTTAATTTTAGAAAACAAAGAGTAATAGATGAAAAGGAAATTTTATTTAGAAGCGAAAAGGTAATTTTTGTTTTTTGTTAGAATAAGCCAGCCGTTTCGGATGTATTTAATAAAACGCGTTTGTCGCGATAACTGCGCTATCGGCTATATGGTTACCCCTCAAAGGTAGCCTCGCTTTAGGCTAAGAAAATGTCTCAAGGAAAAAAATTCAAGGAAATTACTTATATTTATGTAAGATATTCACAGATTCACTGGAATAACAAAACTGTTTTTATTATATGACTGTGACTGGAAAAACAATTAAAAGTCAAACAGTTTCTTCATTTGTTTATTGTTATATGTTAATTATACAAGCGTCGTGAAGTTACTATTTGCACACAAAAAATAGAATTCAACTAAACTATTTGACAAAACAACTTTACGAATCACTTGAATAAAATGTTGCTGTTCATATACATCAAGAAACTACTTGCCACTTGACTAAATTACTTGATGAATGTAAAGAAAGCTTAAGTATCGCGCATTTAAAGCTTTTGGTTGATATTTTCTATCAAAATATGGAAAAAAAGTCCCCAAACTTCAGCTTTTCCCTTACTAAAATAGAAAGCTGAGGATTCTATAAACCTAATGTTTGTTTTGTTTCCTTAGCGTTCATTTTCATGGTTTATGATATGGAACGTTTATTTCGTACAGATTAGTTAAAAACCTTTCAATTTTACCTTAGGCCATGGACACTTATCACGAGGAGCATTTGAATGGTTCAATAGGTATGGAACTACCATTGGATCTATGAAATATTCCTTACAAGCTTCACCCTGTAAAGTTGCTGCTGGATTCTCCACATATCCCGTACCATATCTCCTTGCTGATTTTACAGTATACTAAAATATATCACAATTAATTTTCTGTAATGTATTTTTTGAAATTTCATAAAAACTCTTAAGAAATTGAAATATTTTTTTACTAAGCCGAAAGTCATAGCAGTTTTTGTTAACAACAAATTAAAATGTGTAACTGGTATAATTTTATCAATTGAAAAATTGTTAATGAACAAGCGAAGATAACAGTTAACAGTGTAAATTGTTAATATTCCCGATATATGGTTTAGTTTCAATATTTGAACTATTTTTAATTTATAAACATGCATGAAATAGTCCAAAGTCCATAAAGCTATGAAGATTAAATACATTTCGTATAATATTATTAAGTATTATAATAAATGAGTCAATTATTTGTATTTAAATTGAAATTGTGGCGAACCTAAACAGTTTAAAAAAAAAGTTTCGGCGGTTTAATTTTTTTGTTTAAAAGCTTTTAGTTTATAATTTATGGCTATTATCTTCTAATAATTACTACATACTTAAAGGGTTTGGTGGGTTCGAAAATTTCAAAAAATCGTGTCTTATTAAATAATACAATATGTTTTAAATATTCTCCAAAAATTTTAAATCAATCCGAGTAAAATTCTAAGAGGTAAACCCATCGGAAGTTCCACCCATCAAACTATGTTGGTGTGGCGCATCACAGGTACAAGGAAGCAGCTAGAAAAGACAGCTGTCATTGTGACCCGTGAAGTAAGAATTCGTCACAAGCAAGAACAAAAGGATGCCCTAGACATTCTCAAAACTTCATTTTTCAAGTTGGTGGACGTGATTTCTCGAAAACACACATCTTTAAAATCACATTATGTATTATTTGAACGAAGGAATTTTTTAGAATACAACTAATTTCGACCGAAAATTTGACCAAAAAAATGAGATTTTATGTTCAAAATTTGTGAAAAATTCAAGTTTAAATTTGTTTTTCCTTCGTTCAAACACGAGATTTATATAAATATTGGAAATGTATTTGTTAACCTCGTATATAAATAACAGCTCAATCGGCCAAGCCGTTCAGTAAATAGCTATTTAAAAAATATATTCGAAGGTATTTTTCCTAAATACCGATGAATCATTTATCCATTTTTGATAAAATTTTGTTTTTAGATGCATGATATAGTTTTACATCCATGAATTTGTTTGAAGTCGAATAGTTTGGATTAAAGAATAAGGGTATTTTTACAGAAAACCTTAGGAATGAAGTGAGCTTCATTAACTTAATACTACAGAATAGTTTACGTAATTGAAATGTAGGAAATACCTTTTTCGTCTAATATTGATTCGTTGAAAAAATACCGGCACAGATCTATTTAATTAAAAAGATTATTAAGTCACGAGGAAGTTCTGTGTCCATCTTCAGCAATGTTTTTCAAATTTTAACTTTTTAGCTATTTAAATTTTTGGTAGCACTATTTCAGTTAAAAATATCGGCGTAATAAGAAAACAGATGAAAAGCGCAAGCGCTGTATCTTAGGAACGCAAATTATTTGGTAGGTTGCTTATAAAAAGTGACCATGCTGAACATCTCGCTTAAATTGACCAAAAAAATATAAATATCCGTTCAATAGTTTTGGAGTTATATGTGTTTATTTAAATGATTTGAACAAATAGCGTGGTTGAAAGAAATCAAAGTTTCCAAGAAGTTCCAAATTGTTAATATGTATAATAGTTTTGGAGCAAAACAACTACATAACACTTCCGATATCGGTTAACATAAATCATAAAAAGACAGATAATTAAAAAAAAAATTGGCTTCATTAATACAACTAGAATAAGTAAGAACGAGTTTTTTCGTACATATCAGACGCAAATTTGATCCCAATTTAAGATTTAAAACGGTTTACTTAAGCAATATATAATCTGAAATTTCTTGTACGTGAGAATGTAAACGCAAAATACGTGTTTTATTCTTTACAAATTCTATTTAAAATTTTCTTTTATAATTCTTACGTTATTGACTCAATCCAACCCATGTCTAACCCCTGCCAAATGTATGAAAGCTGATGACGTGCAGAACTCATTTCAGCCAAAATGTAGTTTTCGTATTAAACATACAATCAAAAATATAAAATCAACAAATGAATCCATTTTCGCATGTCAATCCACACATTCCTCCATACGTCAGCAAGATAACGTATAAAAGTTTATGAAGGAACAAAATCGGTCCATGGGGATCAATTTTTAAACCATAAAAGATAGAAGAAAGCTTTAACATACAAAAACTGGTGGTTTATTCAAAAAGTCTTGTTTAAGCCCATTTTTCATTAACTTCTTGATTCGCCAAAATTTCTGCTTAAAGTTAGCTAATAAGCGTATATATTTGCAAAACATATTATTATTGTATATTCATTTATAACCGTATGAACTGTATATTTAAAGTATTTAATGAATGCAAATGATTAAAAATAATTCAAACATTGATACAAATTCATATGTGAAGTATCTAAACAATTAATACTACGTAAATATAACTATAAGTCATTACTATTTTGTGTTGTTATTGTTTTATTTTATTCCAAGATAAGTAGCACTATTTATAATAATATGGCTATTATTATAAATAATATCTGTATAATAAGGCTATTTCTATATCTATGTGTTAAGTTACGTTCGGGCAAAATTATATTTAGCCTGGTGGATATCATATTTCTGCAAAAATATGTGAAAATGTTTAAAAAAAATTTATAAACACTTGTGGAATCCTTTGAAGTGTTTATTTCTTTGCGAAACTCAAATCTGTGTAAGTATTTAATTGTATTTTACAGTCTGATTTTTGTGTATTTGAACAACGTGAAGCTCTTTGCTTTACAGAAATTAAAAGAGTTCATAACTTTTATACACACATTATCATATTATCATATATTAATATTATTAATTTAATTGTAATAAACTATTGTATGTTGAGATGACAATATATATATGTTGTAACATATATATATTGATACATACATGTATATATTAACATGTATGCATACATGTTTATACAATATGTATGTTGAGATGACAGTATATTAGATGACAATACATGAACCCACAGAAGATAGCACGTCTCCGTGCCAAGCTAGATGGATCGTGATAACATTGTATATTGGTAATCAAATTTTTCACGTTCAATCCTGGGGAGTGTTTATATATGGCCAACTAATTAGTGATGCGAAAGTGACATACATTATTTGAAAATCATATGTGGGCCAATGAGCACGCGTTACTGTTGATTGATATGTTAATGTGTTTTATTATCGAAAATATTAATTACAACTATAAGCTCCATCACTAACTTCTTAAATGCAAACGATTATTTCCATTAGACTCATTCCACTTAATCGACTCCCCACTTTCCCTGTCTGCAAATCTTTTTTTTATAATATATAAGAAAATACAACATAAAGCAACTAGATCAACGGAGACTTCGCTTAACTTATCACGATATCAATAGTGTGTGAAAAATATTGACAACTATCAATCTATTATAAATAATTATATATTATAATTATGATTAGCAGAGATGATAATGAATTTCCAACACTGTGTCTAGATAGTCTACAATATCTAAAAGAATCCAGGCAACCAAAGAAAAATTAGAAAGAGGACAGGAAATCAAAATGATTTCTGTAACGTTGAATTATTGAAAACACTTCTTTAACGTACACTCATTAATTCAAACAATATACACACACACAAAATTCCCGCAAAACAAATTAATTTGTAATAAACAGTATTTATAAATTATTCATTCATTTCCTAATAAAATAACATAAGAGATTTCTATCGATTTTAGAATTAAACTAACTTCGCTTTCTATTGATTTTCGAATATAAACAGATACAAATATTTTATATAAATTATAATATAATAGTTATTTTTTATTTCATTAATAGCAATCCTCCTTAAGAAAACTATTCCGAAAAATATTCAAAAAAATAATGTATAAAAATTCACAACAACAACAAAAAGCCTTATTTTCTAAAAGCTTGTTTAGAATATGCGTAAATATTAATTACTTAAATGTGTAAATATTTATCAATACTAAAAATTCTATTCTTTAGGAAATTCATCTGTTTGAAACAATATGAATTTCATAGATAATATTTCTCATTAAAAGTTATTTTTCAGTAGGTTTTTATCAAAAAAAAAAATCTGCAATAAATGCTTTAAAGAAATTTTTTTCCATTTTTTAGGTATTATAGTAAACTTATGAAACCAATTTTTTTTAAAATGATGAATCTTACACTATTGTTTGAGCCCGAAATTTTTTAATACTCTATTAATTTGTGTTGATTAATAACTAATTAGAAATACTTATACTGCTTTTTATAATTATTTAAAAAGTTAAATATTTAGTATGCAAAACTATATAGAAAATTTTACTACACGAATAAACATACTTCACATACATGGCAACATTAGTAATCATTTTTATCCATCAGAATAATGTGCATCTTAAGGAAGTACGAGCGGCAGGCATGGTGGGGATAGGCTGCTCTGAGCGCGCGGTGAAGGGGTGATGATGATCACGTGATCGCGGCAATACGTATGTCGACACTGTGATTACTATGATTATTATTTTTGTTGTTATTTGTCAATTCAAAATATACATTGCGTATAATATATACAGTTGTTGGTTAGGTTACTTCACTATTATGATTATTGCTTTGCTTCTATCTCTTTCCAATATTTTTTATCTCTTTTTAATGGTCTACAGTGTTGCCGGTTAGTACCAAAGATAATCGACGCTACCGAATTTACTGAAAAAGTTCATCTTTTTAATTAAATATCTTTTTAATTAGTCGGGCAAAACGGGTTTCAATTATTTATTAAGGTTTTAACTTTAATTTAAATAGTTTTTTTTAAATTTCTACCGGCTAGTTTCGGAGATATTTACGAAAATGTATCACCCGTCTACCGTTTTGCCATAAAGCCAATGTTAAATATGCCTACTTTTGAAGTCATTTATTTATTTAAATAATCGGGCAACCCCCCCTAAAATTTTTAGGATCGGTTTAGATTTAGTTCAACTGCATATAAAAAAAAATTCAAGCCTTTTATTAAAAATTGCTTTGGTGCTCGTACTTCCTTAAATTACTGAAATAATAAATATATAGATATACATACAAGAAAGATGTTTCAGAAGTAATATTAATATTTAGTTCGCAGATACAGCTGTTAGTTTGTAACCCGCCCAATTTTAAGCATAGTCTAATGAGTACGTCAAAAGTAAATTTTCAACAATTCCATCACTGAGTTCAACAAATCATTTTGGTTGGAACACTTGGATTTCTGTGGGTTTTTATGACTATATTTATCGATTGTTAATAAAAACTTAAAAACTTGACACATTTTTATTGTAACAATTCGTCTGTACTACCTGCTTTTAAAATATTTACTATTCCTCCTGAAACACGTTATATACATTTAAGATGTTTTGGAAAAAAATGTTATCAATTAAATTTTACTTATGATATTTTTACTACAAATTCATAAATAAGAATTTTTTTTTTAAATTAAAAATTTTATTTTCTATGGATTGCGAATAAACGTTCATAATATAACTGATAGCGTATAGAAAATATATCATACATTTTTTTATTTTAACAGTTCTGAAAATACGATTTTTGTTATAAAACATCAAAATCTACATATTATTTCAATATAGAGTTTTTAATCACTTCGGAAGAACAATCCAAATATTTTTGATTTTTATATAAAAAAAAGACCCATACAAATATTAGAAATCTTCGTCGTTTTCCTTCGTGATACATGCTTACTTTCTTACGAAAAAATATATATATTAAAATGTTAAATAATTATATGCCCAATTTTTAGCATCATTAAGATTATTGTAGAAAAATATGAATGAAATTGAGTTTTCCAAATATCTAAAAAAGCAAAAAAAAAAAAAAAAAGAAAATTATCTAGAATAAAAAATTGAGCTTTATACTCCAACTGTTGGGATTATGGATAAGTGATAATGTATTATTTTAAATAATTGAATACTTTATTCATTGGAAGATATTCTTTTATTCATAGAGTTTTTATTTCATAGAGTTTTCAGAAGTATGTCTTAACACCATCAAGGATCAGAGAGAACTTACTACTTACTACTATATTTCTACAGTTGTCCTTTTTTACATCGTGTAACATTTAGTGTTTATTGGGATCTATACAACACACCAATGTACCTAGTTTTAATGACAGGATGCTCAAGCACTTTTAACTATCTTTTTCCGAAGTAATAAAATAAAACCTTTTTCAAAGGTAAACATGTGTTCACCAAATGTTACTTAAAAAGGAAACTTTCCCTTTTTCAAGGTTAAACATGTGTTCACCAAATGTTACTTAAAAAGGGAACTTTTACTTTGAAATATTAAAACCCTTTAAAAATATAGTATCTTAAAAAGCAAAGAGAATGATTTTTGTAAAGACGAATTCAATATTTCAACACGCCCCCTCAAAAATCAATCTCTTTTATGACTTACAATATTAATAGAGACACTGTATTATCTATAACAATATCTTATCTTAATACAATACTTTTAAAATGAATCGACATAACTTCCGAAAACTCTTGGTCTGGGACGATTGTTATTAATCGTTTACATAGTGATCCGACATTTTCTTCACGATAAGGGAAACCCAGAAAAACCTTATCAGATCATTAAATTAAAAACATAATAAAAATTATAATATTATATCTAGATATTAGTTATTATTTACTAATCAATCTTCCATTCCCATTTTGGCTCGTAACTCCAGGAACTTGACCTTTGGTAATGGCTTGGTCAGCATGTCTGCAATTTGTTCGTCTGTTGAAATATGTTTAAGAATTATTGTCTTTTTCTCACATTGTTCCCGAGAGAAATGATATTTGATGTCAATATGTTTGGATCTTTTATGGCTTGATGGATTATTAGCTGTGCTAATACATCCATTGTTATCCTCATATATTAAGATCGGTTCTTTAGTTTCCAGGTTTATACCTGCTGCTAAAGTCTTTAACCACATTGCTTCCTTGACAGCCTCATACAGCGCCATATATTCATCCTCTGTAGATGAACCTGCCACAGATGCTTGTCTTTTGGTGTTCCAACATATTGTACATCTATCATACAACTAAAATAAATAACCCGTTGTACTTTTTCTCCTAGAATCTAAATCGGGATTTTCATTATCATTTCCTCCCCAATAAGAGTCAACATACCCTGTAAATATATTATTATATGTTCCCTGTACATATTTTAATTTTAAATCTATAGGACCTTGTAAATATCTAAGTACTCGTTTTAAACATTGCCAAACTTCCTGGTTATTTTTATTCATATATCTGCTTAATATACTTATAGTAAGAGTTAGATCGGGTCTTGTACATACCATTAAATACATTAGACATCCAATGAGACTTCGACATGGAGCATCGTATTTCTCATCAGATTCCAATGCATTATAATCTAAATTAGTTACTACCAGTGTATTTACAGGCTTACAATCTGCCATATTAAATTTATTTAATACTGCTTTAATGTATGTGCTTTGATCTAGTGTTATGACATTATTTTGTCTAATAATTTTAATACCTAAAAATAGTTTAACCTCTTTTAAATCAACCATTGAAAATTTTATCATTAAATAATTTTTAAAGTTCTTCATTATATTTTCATCTGCAGTACATATCACTAGATCATCCACATATAATACAATGTAAATATTTTTCGAGACATCTTCTCTGTCTAGTATGTACATGCACCGATCTCCGTAAGAATTTGTAAAACCTCTATCTAAAAGAGTCTTTTCAAATATTTCAAACCAACATCTGGCAGCTTGTTTTAGACCATATAATCCTTTGTTCAATTTACAAACTTGGTTATGCTTACTTTTTACACCCTCAGGTACTCTCATAAATATTTCCTTCTTTAACTCATCATTTAAAAACGCAGTTTTTACATCCATCTGGTGGACTAACAAGCTATGTTGATTTGAAAAAGCTATTAAAAATCTAAAAGTCGAAATTCTTGCGACTGGGGCAAATGTTTTATTGTAATCTACAAGATATTTTTGACTAAAACCTCTGGCAACTAAACGAGCTTTATATTTTGATGGATTTCCGAACTCATCGTTCTTTATAGTAAATATCCATTTGCAATCTACAATATTTTTATTACTTGGTTTTGGTACTAGGGTCCAAGTTTAATTTATTAATAAAGAATCTAACTCATCAATTATTGCTTTCTGCAATTGTTTAGCATCATTCCTATTTTCAATTTCCTGATATGAATTAGGAATAGGACATACAATAGATAGTGCACATAACAGATAATCGTCAGGTATATCATCTTCATTATATGAACCTTGGCTACGATCTTTCAGTCTATTACTCCGCCTAAGTCCTACATTATCTTTATCTTGAGATGAAGAATTATCGATTTGTTTTTCAAATCTGTTTTGTATATTTTCAATACTACTATTACTATCTATCTTATTATTGTCAAGTTTATTACAATGGTGGTCTACTGAGTTTAACACATCGTTAGGGACTACAGTTTTTCAACCTGAATCGACCTTACAAAGTAATTTTATTTTTGGCCTTGACTTAACAAAATTTGTCTCATCCACAATTAAATCTCTTACTACCACATATTTGTCATTCTCCACTTCATATACTCTATATCCATTTGGTTCGTAACCTACCAGTATTCCCTTTGATGACTTTTCATCAAACTTATTTTTACTGGTTTTTATATGCGCATATACGGTTGAACCGAAAACCTTTAGATATTTTAATTGTGGCTTCTTGTTATACCACATTTCATATGGTGTTTTATTTGCATTCAATGATTTTGTTGGTGTCATATTAATTAGATACTATATATGTTGCAGTTAAAACTGCATCACCCCAAAATATCTTTTCTAATTTTGCACTAAATATCATTGTTCGCGCCTTCTCTGTGATGGTTCTGACCATCCTTTCAGATACACCATTTAACTGTGGAGTTCGTGTTACTGTAATATGATAACTAATTCCTTTTTGTACACAATAATCTTTCATCTCGTTAGATAAATACTCTTTACCATTATCTGAATATAAATTCACTATCCTTAAATTAAACCTGGATTCACTTTTTGCTACATAATCTTGAAACATTCTAAATACATCAGATTTATTTTTCATTAAATAAGTTACACAATAATGAGTGAATTCATGAACAAATAATACAAAATAATTTTTATTATTTATCGCAGAAGGCGTAATAGGACCACAAACTTCTGAATGTATATTGAATAATGGTCTTTCTATATAGTCTTTATTTTTGAATTTATTAAAAGATAGTCGCGCTTGTTTACCGTTAATACAAGCTTCACACAAATCATTATCAGGTATTATTTTATTTTATTTTTTTACGTCATTAACTAATTGCCTATTTCTTATTTCATTAAACTTATCTTTTCCTATATGGCCTAATCGTTCATGCCATAATTTATAATCGGAATCAGATGCATTATTTAAATAATTAATAAAGCTTTCACTTACCGAAAATTCAAGAGTAAATAGATTGTTCCTCGATTTACCAGTCATTACTGTCTTATCATTACGGCTTACTGCAACTTCAGATTCATTGAAGTTTACCGAGTATCCTGCTTCCTGCATCTTGTACACTGATAACAAATTATACGGTACATCAGGACTGTACAGTACATTCTTGATAGTCCCTTGAATTCCTGTATTGCTTGTCAATACGATGGTTCCTATCTTAGTTGCAGTAATGAAGGCTCCATTCTTTTCAATAGAAATTTTGATGGGTGTCTTGAGGTCAGAAAAATTATCAGCTAGGTCGTCGCGGTTTATCAGATGGACAGAGGCACCTGAATCTAGTAGAAAAGAAATTTTATTTTCTTTATTTACTATCTGCAAGTTTCCAGTCATAAATGCAAAACCGTCTTCTTTTTGTGGGTCAGCTTGGATGGTTTGAACTGTCCTTGATCTTTCTGCATTCGGTTTTTGGTTTAAATTTCGCTAAAGGTATTGTCTAGAACAGCAAAAATTTGTTTTGTCGACGATTCTGGTTTCACATAACTTAAGTACGAATCGGACAATTATTCGATTAACACATTTTTCGTGGTTGATTCCGACTTCTTCCACTTGTCGTCAGGATTCTCCGGTTCCACTTTATCGATCACATAAATCACTTCGAGCTCACTTAAAAGACTACGGATTCTAAACATCCATATATTATAATTTTCACCGTTGACAGGTTGAATGTTTCGCTTCGATTTTAAATTTTCCATATTGTCTATTGAATAATTATTTATTTTTAATAATTGGAAATAGTTGATTGTTTTCACTGAGAAACACTTACTTTTAGTTTGCACTCACTAATTTTTAATTGCACTAAGAAATTTAATTTTCTTGTAAGAAAATTTTTATTTTAATATTTTTAATTAATCACGAACTTAACCTGGGCCCAAAACCTGTTGGGATTATGGATATGTGATGATGTATTATTTTAAATAATTGAACACTTTATTCATTGGAAGATATTCTTTTATTCGAATAGTTTTCAGAAGTATGTCTTAACACCATCAAGGATCAGAGACAACTTATTACTTACTACTATATTTCTGCAGTTGTCCAAGAATACCGTCATGATGCAGCCACAATCGTATATGAGTTCCGATTCGTATGTAACTTTGTCAAATACATAAAATATTTTACCTACAGTATTACTTAGTTCAACAAATGCTCAACCCAACAAATTTTTATACATATTTATTATGTATAAATAGCGTAAAAGAGAAAAGCGTCTTTCTCTAGGTAAATCTCTTCCAACTGTTTTGGCAACGTTGAAATATATTAATTCAACATTGCGGCGATTGTCTCATCATTGCAATAACAATGTTATGCAAGCATTATTATAACTTAAAGTTAATAAACAGAAATAAATATTTACACTGCTTTTACTGCTTTCACTGCTTTTAAAAGTACACTTTGTTTTTGAATTCTCTATTATGGTTCTAAAGTTGAGTCATTGGGCCTAACGTACCGATTTGGTTCATTTCGTTTATAAATTATCTTGTTAACGAACGGACAAACGGAAATGGGCTAATTGAAATATACTCTATATGTCGAGTATAAGAATTATTCAAAGTAATGGAAAAATGAGTACCAAATTAAAGATCCAAATTGTAATAAATTATAAATTTATATATAATAAAACATTTTGAGAAAAGAAATGTATATTTCAAATGGTTTAAATTATATTCTACAATACTTATACTTAATTACTTGATGTATTTCATCCTTTTAGACACTATACATTCATATTTTAAGTATAAGAAAATAAACAATGTATAACCCCTTCTTCATAAAACTTTTTCTTGTTGCATACTCATAAGTTGCTCCGTATGCGAATAAAATGCTTTAATATCGCCGATTTCACTTAAATCACTCCGTGTGCGATGTGGCTTAGGAATTCTATTTTTGTCTTTCACGAGATTATTTACCTTTTTTTTTTTTGGTATTCAACTGTACTGATTGTTTTCCACCTTTCACGATATTCCTTACACTTTTGTGCAACTTTCTTTTGTAATTCATTTTTTTTTTTTATTTTTGTTATTTTCCTGAATTCATTTTTTTTCCGATATTCCTTACATTTTCGTGTTTTAGTTTTAAACTTTTTTATTTTTGATTGTCTTCATCACTTCATTCATCGAAAATTTAAGATTAATTTAGCAATTCTTTTTTTATAAATAACAATATAGTTGTTTTGTATTAAAAACTATATAAGTTTATATTTTTTAATTAACATTGAAATTTTAATTTTGTTGAAATTCTGTCCAATTCAGTATATTGATTTTGGTATCGATGGAAACGATGATAGTAGGCTTGATAAAATCTTTCAAGTGAGGAATTGAGTAAAAACTTTGCAATACCTTAGGGGTAAGAAGATTTTCTTATCGGATGCCCACTTCATACAAAGAACACAGCCTCCAAGTTTTAGGTCTCTACGATTAGCGATTTTGTCTGTGCGTTTATTCTTTTTTCAACACAAAGCATTTTATATGTACAGATATAAAAAAGTGTCAGTTGGTCGAAATTTTTTTTCATTTTGGTCCCATTCGCTAACTGCGTGATGAGTAACATAGTTCCAAAAAAACCCTCGTTATTATATAGAATTTATATTCTTGTATCTGATTACCAAAAATTTGAAGATGAATTAAAAGCGATGGTATTTTAATTTGAAAATTTATAAAAAGCTCTAATTTTATTTTAAAAAATGAATGAATAATTTAAAAATATTTTTGTTTGCAAATGAATTTAGTTTGAGGGAATGTTGTGTGAATCGATTAAGTGCAATGAGCCTAAAGGAAATATGACGTTGCATTTATGTGGTTGCAAACGGAGCTTATAATTATAAATAGCATTTTCGATAATATAATAACTTTGCATTCTCATCAACATGTGTCAATGTCACCTTCCCATCACTAATTAGTTGTCCGTACATAGACACTTCTCACAGGATTGGACGTTAAAAATTTGGTTACGAATATACAATGTAACCAAGACCCATGTAGCTTGGTTCGAGACTTTCCTCTATGGGTTCATACATTGTCATCTAATGCATTTCTCAACAAATAATAGTTTATAACAATTAAATCATACATTTAATAAGTAGTTATAAAAAAATGTAAAAAAATTTCTTTACACATATGAAAATGAGGGTTATGAACTGTTTTAAATTCTGTGAAAGTCTTAAAAAGTCAGTAAAACTCTGCCAAAGTGTTTCATCTTGTTCAAATGCTCATAAATCAGCCAATTAAATGTTTTTTAATACTTACACATACTTTGACACAGTTTCACAGAGAAATAAACACTTTTGAATTCTTTCAAATGATTCCTCAAGTGTTTATATGTTTTTTAAACAATTTCACATATTTTTTCAGAAATATCATTTTCACCAGGTTAAATATGATTTTGCCCGAACGAAACTTAACACATACATATAGAAATAGCCTTATTTTACAGATATTATTTTTACAGATTTTAGTATAAAAATAATCTAAATTTACAGATGTAATAAATAATGCTATTTATCTTGGAATAAAACAAAATCAACACAAAAAAGTAATGACTAATTATGTTTATTGTTTAGATACTCTAAGTATGACTTTGTATCAATGTTTGATCTATTTTTAATGATTTTCATTCATTAAAATATCCTTTCCACAAGGGTATCATTTTCTTCGAACAAAGTTTTCACGTTCGACGTAGTGCAAATTTGTTTATTGTTTATTCTATTGTTTAGCTTTTACGACTAAAATATTAGTAGTTAAAGCTAAACAACATTTGTTTTATTTTTCGTAAATTATGGAATAACTCAAATAAACGCTCGAAAGTATGTGTAAAAAAAATCTATAAATAAGCTTCGTCCCGATTCGTCGATTTATAAATAAGAATAGTTAGATGCATTTTTAAAAGCTTATTGCAAACCAGTTTAAATTTTGAGTTGAAAACCATGATAAAAGTATGATAAACAAGGTCAATGTTTAGTGATTTCAATTAAAAGCAATGCTGTTTAATCATTAAATTTTGATAATTCGTCTTAAAATTATTATACTTACGTCCGATTTACGAAGAAACTGAAAAAATGTATCTACTTGCAACACTTACTTGAATGTCTTCAGGAATATCTTCATTAATCGAAAGTGTCCCATTCACTACATACACATTCCTAGCCAATTTAATGAATTTTAGTTTTGAAGTATCAACACTGCCATCATTTTCTAAGCATTCGAATGATTTGACCTTAATATCATACGACTAAAAAACAATTATTTCGCATTAAAAATAAATTGGAACACATCCAATTAAAATTTTATTTGCATGAGTATTAGACCAAAAACTCGTGGACGGTTAGAGTAAAGTTCTTCCTATAATCCTGTAAATTTTTAAAATTAAGAATAATTGATTTTAAATATTCTAGCTCGATTATTCCTAACAGCCAAAAAAGACAAGACGGTTAAAATACCTGAGTAGAATTTAAACTAATCTTTGACCAGCCATTAGCTAATAAATTGGAGTTATAACTCACCATTGGCTAGTGATACTGGCCAACCTACATGGATAATTTTTGGGATATTAGTTAGTTGACTAAAAAATATTAGATAATCACTTGCTAAAAATTTAATACACTCATGGTATAAAAAAATGTCTTCTGTTTAAATAAATAGATACAGTGACTTTTATGACATTCACGTATCCTTAGTCTCGAAGAATAATTTTTATATTTTTTTATAATGATTTAAACATGTATCCTTTGAATTGAGAACCCACCTGACCACTGCCCTATAGCTGACTCTTCAAAATACTATAATTTTTAATAATTAAATAAACAAAAAATTGTCGAGCTTTGTTTTTAGTTGTATTTTGAATTAATAAATAATATATGGCCTCAACGATAATTTGTCTAATTCAATTACAACACGTAAAAATCGAAAAAAATAACAGTCCTCAGAAATAATTTTATTTTTCTTCATCCATTAACTAGAAAAATGGTCAATTTAACAAAAATAATTATCAGCCAGATTTCAGGCGATAATGAGTATTTCAATATTTTATCTCATCTATAAATATTAAATATAAGGCTGTATCGAGCTCAAATGTGATTTGAAAACTGATATCTGTTATAAAATTATTTTTATCCGCTGTGAGAATCAAAAACTATACAAAACAAAATTTAAAAACTATACAAAATCTTTTCTATATATTAAACTAAATTATTTCTATTAGACTAAAGATTGGCAATGTTTGTAAAAATAATTATAGATATTTTATGCCAGGTTTGCGCTGACGGAGTCAAGGTGTATTTATGGTACAATGTATTCATCAAATATAAGGTCATTATGAGCTATTGTACAAAATCGTTTCCATGTAGTCTCTTTTGGCTTACAAAGAGCTACAATTTAAATTTAAGCACGTGATTTATCTAAAAACAAAAAAACAAAAACAAAATATTTGATACCAGTTGTGAACTAACAGTAAGTAAAAATTTATAATTAATAAAAGGAAATCATCTCTAAATATTGAATAATGTCCTATTAGCTACTATCAATATAAAAACAAATGATGTACATAAAAAATTATTTTATGTCAGTTTTGATCCAATGGTGGGTTAAATTCAATAATTGTTCGTAATAGTCTCCAAAAATTCATAATTACCTCCATTACCGCCATAAGCTTCTATATAACTAGAATCAAATAATATCTATAAAAAATAATTCTATGCCAGCTGTGAGCCGAAATCTTATGATTAGCCAGTTTTTAGTTTTTTAAATTCTAAGTAACAGTAGCAAATCATGAGTTCATGGTAGAAAAAACAATCCAATAATGTGCTCACCTTTTTCCACTTATACTTCTAAACTGACCATTCGCAGTATCTCACAAAAATTAGTTAAAATTCTATTTGGGTTTTTAAAAAACGATACTTGACTAACTGACATATCCGCTCAGATTCGAAACCGCTTGGTATAGAATTTTGCATGAGCGTATCTTATATGACGTGAGTACTAAAAAGCAGTTTTTGGAAATATACCCACCAAGGAGGTGAAAAGGGGTTTCAAATTTCAATATCAATCAATGTACTGCCTAAACTACTAAGTTAAAAGCAATAAATTATAATGCATTAAACCAGGGTGCTCTGATGAGGCTGCAGAATGGATTTTCTGAAAATCAACTACAAAACAGAGAAGGGCTGTTTCAATTTTTTAAATTTCGATCAAGAGTACAGTCTAAACTTAATCATGAGAAATCTCCAAATTTTGACCAAAGTATCCTTTTATAATGTAAAGGAGGATTATGAAAGGGTTCTATTTAATGAAGACTAGGTTTAAATTTTTAAATTTTGGATCAAAGTACAGCGCAAACCTTTGAATCCACTTGAAATTTACTTTTAATTTATATTTTAGCTGTGTCGTCAAAAAAAAATTTACAAACATGTGCCTTATATCATGAATTATCCCTACCCAGCCCAATATTGTTGTTTCATTGAAGCCCGTTGAAAACTACCAATTTAAATTAACTTCTATAACATGTATGTAACAGTACGAACTTTCAGTCTTATAATGTATACTTTAAGTATTATAAAAGATGCGATAATTTTTTTTCATATTGTATATGTATATTAAAATCGTTTATTAGGAGCAAACTCCAGTCGCGCTTCGGAACAAGTGATTCACACATTATTATATTTTTGAAACTCCCTTTTAAGAAAATACTACCCGTTTTGTCTCATTTGCCCATCAAAACCTAATTTATTTGCCTATTTTCATGCCAGTGGTATACCGTTTCATATCGATATTATCGATTTTCTTATGAAATTTTAGATGTGTATAATTAAAAGCAACCATGACTTCTGTTAAGATTTTTTCAAGTAAGAATTTTATCTACAATGCATTTCATATATTATCCAAAATATACTTACTGAATAAAACACAGCATCGTATATTTGAATTAATATTACGAAAACACAAATTAAAATATTGCTTATATAAATCATTTTTTATGAAATAATTTTAATAACTAGACCAATTTGAATAAATTACATTGCTTTAGATAATTGCATGTTTCCATGCTATAATTTCAATGTTTAAAAAAGTTCTTTTTGCAAAAATTAGTTCCATACATGCATGCAGCAAACCATTTAATTTAATCGTTTATGTAGATACTTTTAAAAGTATTTTTAATATTTGACATTGAAAAAATATTACCGGAAATATGTTTCCGTATATTGATTATTTTATTTTTGTTGATTGGACAAGTTAGATACCAAAATAACGATTCAAGTTATGTTCATTCATTATGTGATTACACTTTATGTGAAGTAATCTACATATTGTGGCATGAAAAACCATCAAATCGTTCACAAATACGGTAATTATTTTCTTGAATGGTAAAGATTGTTATCTTGATATATTTTTGAACTTCTTTAGAAGATTAGAAAAAGCATCAAATGATAATATTCGGCGAATAGGTAGACTTAACAATATGGAGGAAAAAAATTCTGACCTTAATAAATAAAACAATTTCTAACGTAATATATATAAAAGATGATTATCCACCCGAAATACTTGGATTTCTAAAAGTATTCAAAATTCAACAACATCAAGAAACATCATTTTGTATATCAGAGAGAATTGCAGCTTTGAAAATCACGATAAATAAAAGAATTCTTACATTTGTGCAAGTTTATACCCCTGCCGACTGGCTATCTGCAGGCGAAAGTGAAATTGATGACTATAAAAGGCTCTACATTTTTTTTTTTTTTTTTTTTAATTTCTGGCTTCAGCTACTTTTAGCTATATAGCCATTAACCGAAGGGGATTATTATTATTAATATTTTTTTTTTTTTTATACAACAACACAATACTGCTAGGTGACCATCCAAATACAGATTGTGACTGCTGTTGCTTAAGTTTATTGATTCGTCTAAGCCTGTCATTACAATACGTCAGTCCGGGATCTGGCTCTACATTGTATTATCGAATAATCAATATGTCAAAGGTGCATTAATTATATTTGGTGACCTAAATTGTAAAATTGGTAATTTGGAATAGTAGAGGAAGCAAATTATTAGAATTCTATCAAGAAAATTAACTGAAAATAATATTTCTGTAAAAAAGTTCAAGTAAAAAATGGACTTGGATCAGTCCCAAGGGGATAACAAAAAGGAAATATATGTCATAATCTACAAGAATAGAAATTTTTTCACTGATTATAAGGTTCGCAACACACTATTACAAAAATTAGAATCAAAAGAATTTAAAACTAATGATAGTAAGTAGCTTCATGAATTAATAAAAGGTGGTATTATGATATTATGCAGTTAAAAAACTACATCAAGATAAAAATGACCGAAATACTAAATAAAGTTTGTGACCATACTCTCAGCTAAATTGAAAGAAGAGATAGATTAAAACTGATTCAAAATAAAACCATAATTCAAATATCAGAATTTTCTGAAATTAATAGAGTCGTAGCTAAAAAAGATATCAGAAGTGTTAACACCAGTATAATTGAAAACATATTTAATGATACAGGTACTATAAAGCAAATTAGAAAAAATATAATACTAGGTTAAAATGGATAACGGAAATAAACTCTGAAAAATAACAAAGCAAATATCTGAAATTATATTTACTGACACATAATTTTTTAAAGGGCTGTATAATACCTCCGAAAATATTTACGATGATACTCTTAGGTATAAAAGTACTTATATTTCATTATTTTTTAAATCGGAATTACGTTTTATATTTTAACAAATTAAAAAAATAAAAGCATCAGAATCTGATGGTATAATAATAAATAACAATTTTAAGCATACAATTGATGTGTTATTAGAACCTCCGCTTTAATGGTAGAGGCATTCGAACTTTAAGCGAAACCTGAAAGCCTTAAATGAATTTTGATAAATATAAACTTATGACCAATAAAGTAAAGACTCGGATCGTCATTGATAAGCATGTAATGGAAGGGGTAAGCCACTATATTTATTTAGGGCAATTGATGTCGTTTATTAAAAGGCAGCAATATGAAATGGACCGAAGAATTTCTATAGACTGGAAAAAAAATTCTCAAAATCAATGATATTCATTGCTTTTTGTCTAAAGAAAAAAGTGTTTGATATTTGTGTTGCACCACCTATTATTTATGCTTTTCAAACCTGGTCGTTAACTAAAAAGAAATCGGACCAAATACGAATTGCTTAAACAGCTATGAGAAGAAGCAAGCTATTTTTAGGTTCAATTTCCGACGCTTTTCTAAAAGTCGCGGCTATTAGAAAAAAAATTTTTTAAGACTTTGATTTTGCTTTGTTGAGATTTCAGAACTACGCTTCATTTTTTTAGAAACAGTAACGAAGTCATTGTTCCGTCAAGATTTTGGTTAATTTTCATTGCTTTTCTTTTGGGTTTGAGAACTGCTCATTATTTTGGAGTTTTGAGAGAATAGACTCAATCTTCTTGATACATTTGAGTATTCTTCATATTCTTGCCTTGATTTTTAAGAATGTGCCTTTTGCAACCTACTGCTAGATGATCATCAAGAAGTGATTTTGACAGCTCCTGAGCATAAAATATTGATAGCGTTAAAGTGAGATTTGTAGAATAATATTACATTATTTATATCATAGAGATGCAATTGTAAATAATAAAATATTCCAAAATAAAATTTACTGACCTACATTAAGACTGCTCATATGCTGATCAAGCAGAAATATTGAATTTTCATAATTATTCATTATAAAAATACTCAATATTGCAATAATGCTAATGAAAATGTCACACTAGTTTATTAAATTTATTAAAGTATACACATGAGTAATTTTTTTCTTTGAGGATAATTATTGAGGTCAAATCGTTTTGTTTTTTTAAATAAAAACTTATGTATTTTTAACAATTAAAATACGTCTGATGGTCTAATAGCAACTTTAGTGGCATGATTTTTTAAAATTTTATGTATTCTTTCTGAAATATTGCCATTGTATGTATGATATGAAATATTTCAGAAAAAATAGGTAAAATTTTAAAATTTCATGATCCTAATATTTCCTTCAGACCACCTCTTAAATTATGCAACCTATTGCTAAATAATAAAATCAAACTTGGTAAAAGGAAGAGTGTAATAGTGTATATTTTGACCAAACAGGGAGAAACTTTGAAACAAGAGAACATGTTATTTTTTTTATGATTCTTTTATTTACCAGACCAATATTCAAATATTATACATGGCATTTTTAAATAAGATACATGACAATAAGAAAAAATTAATATTAAGAGGTCGTCGCTCATTTACGAGGCTCCTCGGTCACTATATAATGGTTTCACCAAATTTCACATAATTTAAACTATTTATATGATTAAATAAAATAAAATACTAACTGCTTTTTTTTAAAAAAAAAAAAAAAAACATATCTGGTTTTATACATTGCACAAATATTCAAATGTTGACAAAAAATATGTTCTTATTATTTTACTGTCTTATACAGAGTGTTCAACATAATTGAGAGAAAAATTATTTTTTATTATTATTATTATTAATATATATATTTATTTTTTTAGAATTGTTGAGGCAGTTTTCTTTTAAGTCTTTTGCCTGGGTGAATAATATCCAAATTAAACTTGGCTGCTTGGCGACAATTTTGTAAATTCGTGTAAAATCTTTGTGATAATCTGTCTATAAATTGCCCAATGAATTCGATGTTTGCTTCTTCATGAATTTGTTTGTTACGTACGAACCATGGTGCTTTCAAGCAAATTCGGAGAATTTTGTTTTGTAAAATTTGCAGTCTATTTAATTGCGTTTTAGAGATGTTTCTCCACAAAGGGCAAGCGTAGGTAAATAAGGGTCGTATGAGGGACTTATAAAGGAGAAGAGAACATTCATTTCGTAGTCTGGATTTTTTATTTAAGACGGGATATAATTTGATGGTACGGATATATGCTTGTTTAATTTTAGCGTTTATGTGATCGTTTCAATTTAAACGCTTATTGAGCAATATTCCAAGATATTTAACGCTTGCATTATTCCAATTTATGTTGTGGTTATCAATTTTTAAATTTTTTATAGTTGTTCCACGTTTAAGAGTGAATATTTTTGCTTCACACTTTTGTGGATTTAGTTTTATATTCCAGATTTTAAAATAATTGTGTAATATGTTCAGTGCTCTTTGTTCGTTGTGTATGGCTTTGTCTAGATCCAGATTTTGTGTTAAGACAACTGTGTCATCTGCATACATGCCTATATCTGATGAAGGGCTTATATTGGGAATGTCATGCACGTAAATGTTGAATAAGGATGGACCTAATATAGATCCTTGTGGTACGCCAACTTTTATCTTGTAGTTGATTCGCAATTATTCATTGATATCGAGAATGTTCTATTTTGAATGAATGCCCTTATTATTCGATATATATATGATGGAGTTTGAATTTTGTGTAATTTATTTAATAGTCCTTGATGCCAAATTTTGTCAAATGCTTGAGTTATGTCTAGAAACGTAGCTACAGTGTATTGTTTCTTTTCAAAGCCACTTTCTATAGTCTTTATTAATCGTAGGCATGTTGATGTTTTTTCTCGGAATCCAAATTGTACATCTGGAAGGATACTTTGACTATTTAAAAAATTTTTAGTCGATGATGGATGACTTTCTCCAATACTTTTGACATTCCATTTAGTAGACTGATTGGTCGGTAACTTTCGATTTCCCGTTTATTTTTCCCAGGTTTGTGCAGTACTATTATGTTCGCGTGTTTCCATTTCACAGGAAAATAACCAACTGCTAAGCACGCGTTGATTATAGACGTAAGTTGCGCTATTGCTTTTTTAGGGAGATGTTTTAAAAATTTGTTGGTTATACCATCCTCTCCGGGAAATTTTTTATTTGCAGTGTTTTTTATATAGAGTTTTATATCCGTTGGTGATGTTGTTTCTATTTCAAAAGGAAGAGATAATTTGTAGTTTGGGATCGATGTGTCATTGGATTTGTAGTTTGGAGTAAAAATATTTTGAAAATGATCAGCAAATGCTTCGATTTTATCTTGCGTTGAATATAATGTTTTGTTCTGGTATTTTAGAGGTGGAATTGTTGTTCTTTCACGTAGCACGTATTTTGTAGCCTTCCACATTTGCTCGTCTGCTGGATTAAATTCAGAAATATATTGTTCATATAAGTTGATCCTATATTGCTCCATTTCAACGTGAATTTTATTGATTAACTTATTCAGGATTTTTTTTAATCCAGGTTGTTTAGTTTTTTGCCAAGCGCGTCGCGTTCTTTGTTTTTCTTTTATCATTTTTAGAATGTGATGTGGAATACTGTGTTGGGCATTGTTAGTTACCTGAGTTTGGACAATAGCATTATTGGCAGAAGCTACGATAGCATTCGTAAGGTGGTGTGCGGCTTGATCTATTTCATTTGTTGAGTAAATTTGCCTTTTTATGTGGAGGTTCTTCATTTCACTTTCGTAAATATCCCAATTTACTCTTCCCGTTTTAATGGGTTTGTTTTTGAACGTTACAAAAGGTTTATCGATGAAACTTAAAATTACAGCAGTATGGTTAGAAGATAGACTGTCGAAGTTTCTAATAAAAAATGGAAATGGTAGATTTTTTTGTAGCACAATATCTAAAATATCAGATCCATGACGTGTGTTGTAAGGTGTGTGTGTTCCTTCAGGCGGGGCGTGAACTAATTTTAACCCATTAGGATAGTTTTTTTTTACAGCCCCATCTTACGCATTTGAAATTTAAACCCCCAATTAGAAACGTGGGCTGAGTATCCTTAAATATTGTTTCAATATCTTGTTCGTTCACACTTTTGTTTGGTCTGTTATAACCACTATACACTTTTAGTTTTTTGTTATTTTTTCAATGACACAACGATTCCTATAGCTTCCAGGTTTTTAAGAGATGGTGTTTCGAGTAAATCATGGGGTAAGTTTTTTTTTGATTATTATACCAACGCCTCCCGATGCCGTCGGCGAATCTCTGTCATTTCTATAAATTATATATCCAGGAAAACTAATTTTTTCTGTTGATACCAGATGTGTTTCCGTAATACACGCGATGTGTATGTTTTCGGATTACATGGTGTATAGGAGTGATATCCTTTTCATTTTGAGCCCGTCGGCATTCCAATTTAATATTTTTAAATTATTGATTATGTTTTTTGGACGCATTATTTATTTTCAGGTGTCAATAGAGTTGTAATTTGTTGAAAAAAGTTGTTCTTTAAGGAATCGATGTGTGGTTTGATGAGGTCAATTACGAAATTTATGAATTTTGAAAACAGATAGGGGATTTTTTCAATGATGGAGGTAATTGGATCTGATTGGGACGATTCGGTAATATTTTTTTGGTGACGTTTGCTTACGTAGATCTTTGGTTTGTGTCGTTAGTACTTGCTGGCGGATTCTGATTTGGTATATTTTTCATAGGTGTATTGTATTTGTCTGTTGGATGTTGATTCATGTTTTTAGGCTTATATTTGAGATTTCGGTAGTGTATACAACCTTTATAATTTGCCGGATGAGATTCACCACAGTTGACACATTTTGGGTCCTCTGTGCTTTTCTTTTTACAATCTTTGTAATGATGTGCCTCAAGACATTTAACACAACGGGCGTCCAGCTTACAGAAAATGTGTGTGTGGCTATATCTTTGACACCGGGTGCATTGTGGTATATCTCTGCTTTTTCTTTTTGATTCTACTGTCACTATGGCACGGAAGAGGGAACGTAGATTGAAAATTTCCTTTTCTTTACCTTTTATGTCAAGCTCGACTGCACATAGAGGTGTTGGATGTGTTTGTTTATTTAGTAACCTTGTTATTCTTGTAACGGAATATGTTTTCTTAAGTTCTTCTTTTATGTCTTCGTCTTTTAAATTGTATGGAACGTTTCTCAGTATAACGGAATAACGTTTTTTATCCGGCGGACAGAAGGAATGGTATTTGACCTTCATTGTGTCGAAAAAAGTGGTTACCTCCCGAAAGTCGTCGATTGATCCAAGATTAATTTTGTAAGTTTGATTGCTTTTTAACGCAGTACTATATTTTTCTTTAGTAATTTTGTCTAGGTCGTCTATTAGTGCTTTATAGTTTGGTATATTATGAACAAATATGGGTGGGATTTTGATGGTTGAAGGATTTGAGGTTTGTATGGTTTCTTCTTCGTCATCCGATGATAAGATATCATATCTGTTTGAAGTATGTACTGTGAATGAGGAACTTTTAATTTGATTGCCTGGTGCGGAAGGATTCTGTCTTTTGATCCACTTATTTGGTGATTGATTCTCCCATTTGTTTGTTAGATCTGGACTTATCTGGTGTCAATGTGGTTATTTCATCCCATCCTTGCCTGGCTAACATTGTTTATGGTGAACTATTTCACCTTGCACACACTGTCACACTGTATTTACTTTTATATATTTTAATACAATTTTTTTATCGAAATTGTCAACAATTGAGATAGTTATATAAATTTGATTTGTTTGTTACTTAGACTAGCAGGAATCGGCGCAAGAGTACCGAAAACTATTCCACCTCAATTTTTTTAAGCGATCCTCTTCAAATTGCCCTCCCAATGATATAAATGCATGTTGCCATGGCGCAACTCGGTGCCATATTGTTTAAACCGAAATTGTTTAAACAATTGCAAGGCATTGTTATTTTTCAACCGGACAAATTTTTGTTATATTCTTTATTGAAATACCAATAAAAAAAGTCCTATGACTTTTAACGATAAAGTTAATATTTTTAAAGATATGAATTTTTAAAGGTTCGAAAAATCTCAAATTTGGGTACTTTCAACCCATGAAAAATATATTTAAAAAAAAACATAATGTCTAAGTAATATTTTTTTTTTTAATTCTCTATACAATTGTTAATAATATTGTAAAAAGAGATTTTAAAAAATTTCATTGTTTATATCTTTTTTTTTAATTGTTAATAAGTATGCGTCGCTTAGCTTTAAGCTGTCTCTCTCTGACTCATGGTTTTTTTTCAGGATCGCTGTGTCTCTCTCTGACTCATTGGTTTATAGTTAAAAATATTTATTAATATTTAACAAATCATTTATTAGAGACCACTTTTTAGTCCTTAATAAATATTTCTTAGTACTTAAAGTGATTTGTTTGTATTTAATAAATCTGATATTCATTTATTAAATATTAATAAATCTTTTTAAATACTAAGAAATATTTATTAAGGACTAAAACGTGGTCTCTAATAAATGATTTGTTAAATATTAATAAATATTTTTAACTATAAACCAATGAGTCAGAGAGAGACAGCGATACTTAAAAAACCATGAGTCAGAAAGAGACAGCGGTACTTAAAGGTAAGTGAGCGCGCGGAATTAATAATTAATAAAAAGATATAAACAATGAAATTTTTTAAAATCTCTTTTAACAATATTATTAACAATTGTATAGAGAATTAAAAAAGAATATTACTTAGACATTATGTTTTTTTTAAATATATTTTTCATGGGTTGAAAGTACCCAAATTTGAGATTTTTCGAACCTTTAAAAATTCATATCTTTAAAAATATTAACTTTATCGTTAAAAGTCATAGGACCTTTTTTATTGGTATTTCAATAAAGAATATAAAAAATTTGTCCGGTTGAAAAATAACAATGCCTTGCAATTGTTTAAACAATTTCGGTTTAAACAATATGGCACCGGGTTGCGCCATGGCAACATGAATTTATATCATTAGGAAGGCAATTTGAAGAGGATCGCATAAAAAAATTGAGGTGGAATAGTTTTCGGTACTCATGCGTCGATTCCTGCTAGACTATAATGTTTATTTACAAGAAACAAATAATACACCACAACAAACGCGTTGGATCTTGTCGCAATAAGAGTTAAACATGCTTTAACTTCATTTATTATCCATTTATATACGCATTTTATAAAACATGCATTTATATCATTAGGAGGGCAATTTGAAGAGGATCGCATAAAAAAATTGAAATTGCGCCGATTCCTGCTAGTCTAACTTATTACTGATAATAATACGTCTGTACTGTATCTCAGTTACAACAAGACTAGAACATGTTAGAACATATAGAAATAAAAATGACCATTTCATGGTTGCTAAACATTTATTGGAAACAGGACATCAACCAAAAGATAAAATAAAATAATCCACATAGGACAGAAAACTTTATTAATATTAATTTTAATAATTTCTGAGAAAAAACAAATTTTTATTGAATGATTCAATAACGAGTCTATCAATTTTATTGATAGACTCGTGATATAATTGTAATTTAAAAACAATATATTAAGTTAAAAACAATATATTTAACTTTTAGTAAAAATACCGGTGTAATTTTCAATAAAATTCATTGTTTTGAAATTGTCCATATGAACTGAGACGATCGTTAACTTATTGTTAAAATATGAGAGAGTTATACCTATGGACATTCGCCGGATTTTGAACGAAAATAAGGTTATATTACTTATTTTCCATTTATTAGCCGTAAATTATCACAAATGTTACTGGAATAGTTAACGCTTAACAATTAGCAAGCTTTTTACTAATTATAATTAATTATTACAATAAATCACACTTTTTAAAAATACTAAATTTGTAAATACAATCATAAAATCTACCAGTGGACAGCTATACTTATACCTATGGCCGGCATTGTACCCATGGACAGATCACTTTTCCTCACTAATAATTATATAAAAATTAACAAAAATAAACACAATTTCGTTGCAAAGCATCAAAGTATCTTTAACATCAAATGATCAATTATTCATTTTTTTTTTTTTTTGGCATCACAATACTTTTCATATAGTTCTAAGGCAGAATTATCTGTGGCATCTGAATCTGCATCATCTAATATAAAACACTTCTAACATACAAAGCCTGACTCAACATCTGATTCAAAATTATCTTTGTGTGCTCTTGATACACATTTTTAGTGATATTTTAAATCACATAGAGAGGTGAGAGGTAAGAGAGATTTTTGTTAATATTCGCAAGTTTTCTACATCCCATACACATAGCATACTGCTTATCTTGAAGAACTTTTATCTGGCTAGGGTCAGCTTTTGCCTGCACTTCAGAGGAACTTTTTTTTTGTTTCGGTATGTTATTTTCTTAATTTTGTTCTTTTCTTCAATTTTACTTTTATTTTCCGCCTTTCTTATTGCTTCATTATTTCGTTTTTTAGGCGTATCAATTAAAATTCTACTTCTTCCAGATTTTCTTCCTCGTGTCGTTGCTTTTCGGGGGTCTGCTTTTAGAAATGGGCGTACTGACTTTGGCGTTAGTTGTTAAATAAGCTGTTTTCTCGGAGTTGCATTTATATTGCTGCATTTAAATTACTTTTTCCAGATCCACCAACAGTCATTGAAATATGCGTTTCATGGTTGTCTATTATTAAGTGAACCGGATTTTTTTTCGTACGTTTGGTAATTTTTATGAAATGATCCAGACATTTTATGAAAATTAATTCTGTTTACCATCCAGATTGGTTGGCTGCACCAACCGTACCTGAAGGAACACCTTTTAAAATTATCATTAACATTATATAATTATCTTTAAAGAAAACTCTAGGAAAGACCATCAAAGGTAGAACTACATTTCCAATTGAATTTATACAGGCAATCATGGTATTATTTACTCCCCTTTCTGCTAATGTAAATTTACCTAGCTGTTTTATACTTTTTGAGGCTAGAACTTTGCTGGGGTTATGAACTGTAGATATTACTGTCTCATCTAGATTGTAAATATTTTCAGGAGTGAAGTGGTGTTTTTCGATTGTTTTTTCGATATTATCAAAGAATGTACCAACATTAGCTCTGTTAAAACTACTTGCTCGCGCCAGACTGGTTGCTTCAGGCTTCCGTAGGGACAAATGAGGATGACGTTGACGATAATATCTAAGCCATCCCAACCCAGCCTTATTGTTTTCGTGCCAGCCACTTGGGATGTTTTGTTTTTGCTTCATTACTGCAAACTGGTACGCCAGCTCTCTGAATTGCTTAGCATTTAAGCCCATATGTAGGTAAGCTGCTTTTTTTAAATATTCTTCAATCTTTCTCTTCTTCCTCATCAAATACTTTTTTCACGTCATTTCTCAAAATAGCCACATTGGTATCGCTCAGATCCCTGTCCTTGTTCATATGAAGATATTTAAATATGGTAGACTTTGGTATATTATATTTGTCTCCAACTTTTCGCAACGAGCATCCGCTTCTAGCCTCATTGATTGCCTCAGATAATGTCTCTGGGCACAACTTACGTCGCGTTATTCCATCTTTACTACGAGGCACTGAAAAAAATTTATAAAAAATACTTCTAAATCGTAATATGTAAATCAAACAAGAAATTCGTAATAAAATTTATCCCTATGAACAGTCCATAGATACATACATTTCGATGTGCACAGGTACAAATCTGACAGTATAACCTTAAAATATGTTACCGACATGATACCTACGAGTTGACATTATTATACCGTTTAAAATGGATGTTTTACGATGTGCACTACAGTCTGACCAAAAATCTATTTTCTGTATAAATTGACCAATTGCCCAAAAGTATTCTTTGCATACATTTAAATAGTTTTTTCTTTTGGTAGAATGATGGATGGGATATGGATTTAATGGCTTATTTGCATCTGGTACATCCGAAGTAATATCATCCACCTCCAAATTATTTAAAGTACAGTTAATTAATAAAAATGATTTATAAAATAAAAAATATAATAAAAATATTGGCGATTACGATATCCAGGGCCCCTCGATTTTTTGATGTCAAAAAATGGCAAAACAAGCCAAAATAAGACGAAAATGAAGAATACTAACTTTCTTGTTTTCGCCTATTTTTCGAGTTATCGAACTTTTTTTTTCGAAAATATACCCCAAAATAACCATATATTTTTTATACGTTTATTTCACAAAATAACCACAATTTAACACATTTCACAAGATTTAATTACTATAGCCCTATTTGTTGTTAAAATTAATAAAATTTTAGTCATTAACCACCAAAATTTCAATTTATTTAAACGAAATAAACATTTTTATTTTAATTGCTTTTCTAGCTTACTGACGCCATTTTATATACTTATATTTGACTGAAAAAAAATAACTAAGTAACATTATTTTGAAATATTATAGCAAACATTAAGAAAAAAAAATTCCTAAATGAATATAATGAAGATTTTATTGTTGAATTTTATATAAAACGTTCATGCTAAGATTTCATCGGCAAATCAAAAATTTATAAAAACCAACCCGACCCGTGCAAAATATACCCCACAAATCTATGGGTAGTTTAATCACAGGTTGAACGTAGGGGCCAAAAACCAACCCGACCCGTGCAAACTATACCCCACAAATCTATGGGTAGTTTAATTACAGGTTGAACGTAGGGGCCAAAAACCAACCCGACCCGTGCAAACTATACCCCACAAATCTATGGGTAGTTTAATCACAGGTTGAACGTACAGTTGAATATTAATATTTCATAATAATAAAAAATATGAATAATAATCCCCAATAATTATAACAAAAAATTAATTTTTAAAACATTTTGACATTTAATGTTAATTAATATTTAAAACATTTTGACATTGTACAGCACCTCATTTTAAGAAACTTTTTTTTTTAAATGTTTGCTATAATATTTCAAAATAATGTTACTTAGTTATTTTTTTCTCAGTCAAATATATATGATAAAAAATGGCGTGAATGGCAAGAAAAGTGATTAAAATAATAGTGTTTATTTCGTTTAAATTAATTGAAATTTTGGTTGTTAATAACTGAAATTTTATTAATTGTAACAACAAATTGTAATTAAATCTTGTGAAATGTGTTAAATTGTGATTATTTTGTGAAATAAACGTAAAAAATATAAGGTTATTTTGGGGTATATTTTCGAAAAAAAAGTTCGATAACTCGAAAAATAGGTGAAAACAAGAAATTTAGTATTCTTCATTTTCGTCTTATTTTAGCTTGTTTTATCATAATTAAAAGTCAAATCGAGGGACCCTTGATATCGTAATCGCCCCAAATATTGTATTAACGAAAAAAACTTGTTTGGTATTATGCATGAAATATACAACATCTGACTCAACAGGTATAGAAATTTTACACAAATAAGTAATCAAATTGTTATGAAAATAATAAATATTGTTGCGAATAATAAAATTCTTAATATTGTAGTATACAAAATTAAAAATATATCCACACTTTATTGGCTATTAGCTATAACAAAAATCCCATATGTTCAACGATTTTGTTTGTTGATGTTACTATGTTTGGTTGACAGATGTCAAAACTAAAAACGGTACAATAGCGATCTTATATTTTAACTTCAATAATAATCGATTCGATCGAAAAAAATTTATTATCAAGCACCACACTTATAATTTTTTTTTTTTATTATTTTTTATTTGAAGTCACTTTTCAACTTTTTTAACTGGTACAGTTATACAGTAACTACAGTGAGTATATATTCAATCTACACAGCAATCCTAGATGTTCACCATCCATGTTCTGACTGAGTCTGTTGTTAACTTTGGTAATTAGACCCCGGACTGACGTAACGTAATGACAGGCTTAGACCAATCAATGAAGTTAAGCAACAGCAGTCACAATCTGTATTTGGATGGGTGACAACCTAGCAGTACTGTGTACTGTTATTGTATAAATAATATTAATAATAATAATAATCCCCTTTGGTTAATGACTATATAGCTAAAAGTAGCTGAAGCCAGAAATAAAAAAAAAAAAAAAACTTTGGTAATTGGATGAGATCGAAAATTACGTTACGTCAGTGGTAGGTCACCACACTTATAATTAATAGGTAATTTTTACACCGATGTTTGATGTTAATTTATTAGTATTCTAACGGATTTATTATTACGCACGCAGGGACATCTACCGAAAATTATGAAACCAATTGTTTCCATAAGTTCGTTATAGTTATAGAAATCATATTACAGTACATGATATTTTAAAGTTGATGTTCGGATTGTCATCTGTTATTAATTCATTGAAACTCCACGGACTTAAACCAAACAAAAGAACAAAGCAAGATTTATACACCAACAAAGTAGATAGCACTACGATAAATGAAAAAAATATAATGTATCTGTCTGGTTTTTCTTTTATTGAGATTTTTTATACTAGGTAAATATTATACCTAACTACGGGATGTTTAAACATAATATACTTTGAGAATACGTCTAAAAAGTTGGATAGCCCAAATTGAAAAAATCGACTAAAAATTTGTTGTAAATTAGGGGCTTTTTAGATGCTATTTAGGTGCGCAAATCAAGTATTAGGTGCAATTATAGCTTTTTTGGAATTCCAAAAAAAAAGAGCTCTGCCAGGTTTTTCAAACTTGGCGAGATTCTTTTCGAGACGATGTGTAATTTTGCACGCCTCATAAGCAAAGCACGCCTCAAAAGCGTCTACACTCGCCGAAAAAAAATAAAGGGATTTTTTGAACTAAAATGATCTCTATTTATTTTCTATCGTACTTGTTGAATAATATTCACACATAAATGTCAACTAAAAACACTAGTCTCAGCATTTATGACATTTTTAAAACACATTTTGCTTCTTAAATATATTAAAATAATGTTTGAAAAAAAATTTTTTGGGCGTCCGTGTGTCAGTATGTATGGAAACTGGCGTGGTCACGATAACGCCTGAAAAGCTCAACTAATCGAATCAATTTTTTTTTTTTTGAACGCTTCAGTATTATCTAAAACTAAGTTCTTTCGGAAATCACGGCCTAATTCAATGTAGTTTAATTATAATTACAATAAACTAAAATCCACATCGGTTGTATATCTATATCTATGTAAATATAAGGTTCGTTTAAAATAGAATCAATTTTTGAATAATATATAACCTTGGAACATGGATCAGTCTTATCAATAGCCATCGCTTTAAGAAAGCTGATTGAAACAAAAGTCATTCATAGAATTTTTGACGGTTAAAAGTTGAATATATAATTTTTATCGACAGGAATCGCTTGCACTTAATTACCACTTAATTTTGATGTAAAACAAAGATCCAAAATCATTTTTATCTAAAAATCGACTGCCAAGTTTTAAAAACTCTTTTTTTTTGGAATTCCAAAAAAACTATAAGTGCACCTAATACTTGATTTGCGCACCTACATAGCACCTAAAAAGCCCCTAATTTACAACAAATTTTTAGTCGAGTTTGTCAATTTGGGCTAGCCAATTTTTTAGACGTTTTGAGAATGATTAACGAATTAAATATAAATTTTGTTCAAGTAGTACCTATTAATTATTGGTTCGTTCAAGTAGTTCAGTCGTTTTAAATGTCAATTAAGTCATTAAGTCCAGTTTGTCTTTAATTCCGGATTAAAATTAAGCTGGTAACTTAATTACGAAACTTAGGGAATGTAATTGTTTCTATTATTCTTATTTACATGAAAAATTAAAATAAAACGTTTTCAAATATTATATTTTTTTTCTCAATAGAAAATCACAGAAAATACTTTAAACCGCAGATTATTATCTCAAGTATAACATCAATTATCTAGTACAAACAGGCGTAATCTACTGTGTTTAGTTCTTTTGAAAGCTTCCCCCCTGACATTACCTTTTTCGTGGCATCGTTTTACTGTTGAATAATTTGTCTATTTTCTTGCTTTATTGTAAAATTTGGGATTTTGCATATGTTTGAAGGTGTGAAAACTTGCAACTCATTTTTTATTTCTTTAAACAATTATTATTTGGTTAGTTTAATAAATCAAAAAGATAAAAACTCATTTCATGATAATTCTTTGTGACGTAAAACTCCCGTAATTATCAACGTAATTTCCACATTATACCGAGACTTGAAACATATTAAGTTAAGTTTTTTAAATAAAATAACAACTTAATTATACCTACACATTTTTTAAAATAAAAACCTATCCCGTAATTATCTCACCATAATTAATAATATTTACTGAGTTTATGGAAATTTAATTTATAATTAAAACCTTAATTCAAAGTGAAAGTTCCCAAAGAAAATATTTTCCCCTTATTTGCCGAATTTGCAGGATAGTCACATCATTAAATTCAGAATTGTAAATTAAAGAACATAATTAAGGAAAACATAAAATAGATGTTTCTATCAAGAAATAGAGTTAAAATTTTATGAAATAGCATTAAAACAGTTCGTATATTGATTCCAATCAATATTTTATCCAAATCAAAAATGCTAAATCAATAATTTTAAAGATCTTTAACAATATAGCACTACTGCCAAATACTCATTTATGCAATATAACAACTTATCAGCTAGTCGATGGGTTTTTCGATCTGCACTGATTTTCGGAATACAATGTTATTTCAAAGGTAGTTATTTATTTTAGTTCGAATATTAATTGTGATGATTGTGATATTTCAAATTTCAAATTTATTCACTGTCTATAAGACAAGCAAATTTTGACCGTACAAAGAATATTTTGGTAAAGGTGTTCATACAATTACATAATTAAATCAAATCCGTCCTTCGTTTACCTGCCATTAAAATAATTTTAAAACGAAATGAGATAACTAGTTGAAATTTGGGTGGTGTAATTTAAACCTAAAAAGTAAGTAAACATCGGTCTATTGATTCCAACTTTTTAATCATAAGAGATAGAAGAAAGTATAAATACAATAAATTTTAGTTTTTTTTTATAACAAATAACTTGTAGCTCAAATTTTGTTAATCTTGGATTGGAACTATTAATTTTAAATCATAAAAATGAAAAATTTTGATTCTCAAAGATTTAATAAATAAATTTTAAATTTTAATATCATTTTTATTAGGAGTGCATTAATGCTTTATTTAGGAATAAAATGCATCCATCACACCTCCTCTATTAAAAATCCAATTACTTTCTGAGGCCTCATAAGGTCTAACGTCATTATTAAAAATAAAAATTTTATTCTTACACTCACATATGTTCAAAATGTTCGTTGACTTTTGCGTACAGATAAGCCTTTTTCACACAGGTTTTCGTTTACTCAGTACACGTAATTTCACAACGGCGATTGTTGATATTTGCTGTCTTTCTGCTCTTCTTTCCTGGCTTTCCAGATTACGCACTCTTCTTTCACCTCCATGTTCTTGACTCTCTAATTTATCCTGAAGTCGTTGCCAAAAATTTCCGTTTCTCAAACCCAAACTTTCCGAATCGGCATTGGCAGCAGTCCTTCCATTGACTGGCTTCAAGAGGCTCCCATGTACCTTTGTAGGAGACACTGTATCTAACAGATACACACCTGCTGGGGAATTTCTCAGCACTCTATACGGTCCTTTTCATTTCGGAACTAAACCACTATGGACACTTTCGACCTGTTAAGTGGTACATAGCCTGGTATTTTCTCCAGGGCATGTACTTCAGTTCTGCCTGATCAATCTTTTCAGCATTGGCCAGTATTTTTTGTCGAACTTTTTCTATGTTTTTTCACTCTTCACCTCGTTGATTCCCAATATTCAAATACTTGTAACTTTTCCTCATTGTTTCTTAATCCTCATTGTTTCTTAATTTAATGTCAATCCTGAGGATTTCTTAATTCTGCTTCCATTAGCATTTGGGCAGGTGAATATCTAGTGAGTGGATACGCAACAATTTCTTCAACTCTTGATTCTGTCTTTCAATAAGGTTGGCTCTTGGGTAGTATATTAGAATGATCCTTATTTCTGAATTCTAGTCTTTATTCACTGCTTTCCACTCTTGCCTTCGGATCTGTGATTCATTATCACTAAGAATAGCTTTTGGATAACCAAAACTACCTAGCTATCTTCATTGTTGATATAGCCCCTGGAGAAAATGCTTCGTGAAAAGGTCAATAATCACCAAAATATTTGTTTTTCCTCTAGACATTAAAGGATACGGACCCATCAAAGCGATCTCCCGTGGTGAAATTGGTTTTTGACTAATCATTGCTCTACTAGGTTTCTGATTCAATGGTTTGACTATGGAGCAAGATTTATATCTTTTTACTTATATTCGTATGCCATCATGCATTTCATACCAAAATACATAACTTCGAATTTTTGGATACCTTTCTCTCCAACCAGGTTGTGACGCATCGTGTATTTTCTCACAAACACAAGTCGATGTTCAACTGTGTTTCCTCAACACAAGATGCGTCACAACCCTTTATTTCAATTTTTTCAACCCATTCTAATTATGACAAAAAAGTTTATTATTTTAACTTTTGTCACCCCCTACCTGGTGAAAACAGAAGGTTCCAGGATTTATAAACCTTAATTCGTTAAAAAATGCTCTGTATTCAGATTCATATTTGAGAGTTAAATAGATGAAAGTACTAAGGAAACTTTGAGGATCAGTATTACGATTTTTGTATATTTTTAATTCTTTAAACAACGTTTCGTCATATGTTACGATCTCCTAAGGTACTATGGAATATAAATATTTTACACTAATCAATATTGAATGTTTTAATTTCCAGATATGACATCAATAATTATTTAATTATTTTCTTTTTATGGTGTTATTTTAATTCATTTTAATTATAATTGGCATGTTGATTTATGTGAAATATGTATGTTAAATATGCACAGAACCTGAGGAAGTTATGATATATGACAAAACGTTGTTTGCAGAAATAGAAATCAACTAAAATAATAGTGCTGATCGTTATTACCTTAATCTATTTAGTTTATTAATTAAATTATCAAATACATTAAACCTTTTCAATTATGCTGAAATCATATGTAAATATAACATATTTTTTCATATAATTTAAATTAATTCATCGACTTTGGGACTCAGTCATATTAGATTTAGAATGATGTGACATACCGACGAACTATGCATTCATATATAAACCGTGAATTTAAACTACCAGGCTTAATCGCTTGGACATAATTGGTTAGTATACAGTTTTAAGATTTGACTCATACATTAAGTTTGAGTTTGTTAAATAAAATCTTATAAAAATAGTTTATAACCATTATAGATAACATTTTATATATAATGGTAGTAATTGTTTAGGGCCTGCGTACATCGTAAGAATTTCCTATCAGAAAGCGCACACCATCGGACTGTCCTACAAAAAATTTCTTATAAGAAAATCTTATCATACATCAGACAAAAATCTTAAGCAAGCGCATATGATCGGATATCATCGTATACGTAAAACGAACCACAATGAACCAATGAGACTTCAAATATTTTAAATTTATTAATTACTTAACAGATGGCTTACTTTAGACAACATCATAAGATATTCTTATAAGTAATTCTTATGCTATGCGCACATGATAAGATTTTCTTTACAGAAAATCTGATGTCTTATGTAGAATTCTTACCGTGTGCGGGGACTAATATAAAATACATGTTGAGAATTACATCAGATTTTCTGATCACAGAATCTTAGAGTGTGAGCTAGTTCGATTTTGATGAAATTTGGTAGATATGGTTATCACACTAAAGAAATTTAGGTATTGCATAGTTTTTGAAAAAATGTCACTCCTCCCACCGTTGGGATAAAAGTTCCATTAATAGGAATTTTTTTCTTTGCAAACAAGAAAAATACGGATTATGTAATCTTTGTGATATGCAATAACATAAGCGAAATAGGAAAAATTTTATTTTTTTTTTTATCCCACTCCCTTTTGGAGAAAATCCAACTTTTTTCTATGCAAGTTAGTTGCATTCAATGTGAAATAAGAATAAGTAATATTTTATTGCACACTATTCGCCCCATCCTATTGGTAAAAATTGTTTTCTATGGAAGTTATAGTGTTTTCTTGCAATCGATATGAAATCATGAGGGAGGGAATCATGAAATTCTTTTTAACCCATCCCATTTTGGAAAATACTTAAATAAACCGATTTTTTTCTATGGCAATAGGGAAGATTTTTTGGAAATCGGTGTGAAATGAAACCATCGGGCCTAATTGGAAGAATTTATGTTTACCTTTAAATCCCGCTCCCCCTCTTTTCAAGGAAGATGGCTTTTTGGTTTATTTATAAAAAAGGCATTCAGTCAAAAGTGTAACTAGTTGATTACAAGTTTCTTAACCCTTCAAATTTTGTTTTAATCTTTTTTGCATAAATGATAATTTTTCAAATTATTCTGATACATTATTTGTTTCTATATACAGTACTTAAGTGTATTCAAATTTAAAATGTATATATAATAAATATACTGTTAACTCAACAAGTTAAAGTTTTTATAACATTTCTATCGTTCACCGACTTGACTACTTCTGGGAGAAATAAATGTTTCAATTATTTACCAATGCAGTGTTTTATGCTATCAAGTATATTATTACTTTACCAGTTTCATGATGGTCGTGCGGCTATAATCAAACTGAACTGATAGTGAACACAAACCCAAACTAAAGTATTATAGTTATTGTTGCTCGCGGATATTTAATTATTGTTTACTGTTTATAGTATATTTTTGTGAAATAAACAAATTTGGTTCTAGGTTATTCTTTGTAAAATAATTTACTTTATTTTTTTAATGAACTAGAAAGTTATTCAATCTTGGGATTATAGTTTGGGTGTTTTTGATAAAAAAGGTAGGATTCTAATAATTTATTTTTAGTTTAAAAAGTATTTCTATTATTAAAATTTAATTCGATTATAAAGCAAATTTTGGTAATATTACCCATACTATTTTGGTTGAAGTTTAATTGAGTAATTTTGAAGCAAGTAATAAAACTTTTAACAATTGTTACTTTAAACACATGTCTTGAATAGATTGGAATAAATATTATTTATAAATTTTTCCTCCTGTATATTTTGTTCTGAATAGATTAGAATAAATTTTATTTATAAATTTTTCGTCGTGTATATGTAAACTACAAATTGATTATATTACAGTGTGTAAAATTTTATAAAAACAGTCAATATATTTTAAAATAGATGAGAAGTTAATTATTGTCTATCTGTTCGAGACTTAAATCGATTTTGAATAAAAATATGAAAAAATATTTGTCAGCTCATTAGCACATGTGCACGGATATTTAAACAATTAAGTTGTTATTTCCAGCTTTTATTGTATGAAAAAAGTCGATTCTTGTTACAGAGCCATTATCACTAATTCCAGTTTTCCGTGAGTGCCAGGATCAAATGGATAAGGGCAACTTAGTTTCATAGCCCCAATTTTGAGATCGAAAAATAATTTCAATTTAATTAAACTAGTCATAGTTTTTCATGTGTCCACAAGTGCTAAATTTTCGCCTTAAAGGGGATTACTTCAAAAAATTTTTATTTAAAAAATTAGTTAAAATACATTTTTTCGATTCAATTTTTGGTTAGTATTGCTGTAATAAAAACAATTTTGGTAACCACAGACACATTAATTACTAAGTATTACATTTTTAGGTTATTATTTAGGATCGAAGTTTTCTTAAATTTCTATAAATTAATTTTGATAAATTTAGAATCATTCTCAACCCAAGTTAATAATTTACAAATCGAAAAAAAATTTATTTTTTCTTTCTTATTTAAAACATCCAAATCAAAAGTTGACTGAAAAAAAGGAAAAAAAAAAAATTGTTTTTGATTTCTTATTTATCATATCTAAATCAAAAGATGAATGAAATTTGTTGATTGATATCTCTCGATTTATAAACTTGAATGGTATTACACGCTTTGAGTAGAATTTTCATGAAATATTTTTATTTTTATTTTCTGATAGATGACCCTTATGTATAAACATAGTTTTTCTTATCTGTTTTGACCATTAAAAAATTTATCAGTTCGATCATTGCATCTCAATGTACAAGTCATTGTATAACAAAAATTTTATTGTATATGAACCGCCAAATGAAGTACAACTATTGAAGACAGTTTTTAAGCCATTTATATCATATTTTTTACTTATTTACTGTAAATGCATCAGATGGGTGGGAGTGGCGAAATTTTAAGCTCTAATCTTTTCACTTTTCTGCTTTTAGTTAATTTATTGTAATTAAAGAACGCGAATATTTGAAGCCGTAAAATTCGCACTCATAATTTACAATACATATTATATAACGTATTATGAATGTGTGAATAATTTAGCATGTAAGCTTTAGCATGCAATAACTGTATTTTAGCATATTATCTCTCTAATTCCTGAAAATGAAATAACTATTTATAAATTGAGAAAATAGAGTGTTGTCTCCGAAATAATTTCGATACTGAATTTGTTTCCCTAAGAAACACTATGCTCGTTAAATAATTGCACACTTGCTTTTAAACAATTTCAATGGTCATTATGTGATGGTTTAATTATTGAAATACTATGAATATAATTTATACAAATTATAAATTGTATTTATAAAAAATTTAACTTATTTATGCTGTTTAAATTATTTTCCTCGGTGGCTTTAGGACAAACAGTGATGGCGAAATATTATCTCTTGCTTATTTCAAAGCGTAAAATATCAAATTATACTGAAAACAATTAATTTCAAGAAACTTGCTCTTCAATTGTTTTCTTTATTTTAGGCCTACGGGTTATTTCAACTAACTATTTATTTCGGGTATTTTAAGTTTGGTCAAAAATGAACGTCCTGGAATTTTTAGAAAGTATTCGTGGAAAAATGTTTTATGCAGTTTGAATACACGTAATCATCTATGGTCCGGTTCTACTTCCTAAAATTATAAAAATTTTATGAATAAAGCAATGAATGATTTTTTAAATTTACTTTACTTTTTAAAAATCAATTAGAGTGAAAGAAATACTATTTTTTTATTGCTTGAATACTAAATATATTTCTTACGATTCAGGTCGTGTAGGTATTCTTTGATATTCGTATAAAACAAGAAATGCACCATTTCATAAAATACTGTGATATATTAAATTTTTGCTATTTGTTTTTGAAAACTTCACTTTTCACAATCCCGATACGCATTAAAAACTTTATTTTGCATCTTCACTTTTCATAATCATTAGATATTTATCAATAAAACTAAAATTTACAAATGTAAAAAAATAAATCTAAAAATAATTTTATCTCATATTTTATCACGATAAAAAAGTTCGAAACGATCCATAAAGCCACATCGAAAAAATTGAAAAATTCTAAGTTGAAAAATTTTACCACTAACAGGTCTACTTCCCCACCAAATTTATTGATTTTATGAAGTAGACCTGTTAGTGATAAATAAAACTTTTTATCGTGATAAAATATGAGATAAAATTTGTAAATTTTAGTTTTATTGATCAAATTTTTTATTCTAATAAATGCTAAATAAATTATTAAGTTTATTATTTTGTAAATTTTTCTTTCTATGATTTAAAAAAAATTTATTTTTAAATTTATGTTTTTTACATTCCTTAAAATTCCATATCTTATCTTATTTAAAGTCTTTACAAATTTGATTGAACAATGGTTTATTTTTGTTGATATGTTGATTGAAATAAGCTTTTTGTTTATTTGCTAAGCCTAAAGTTTCCAGTTGTGTTTCATGTGTGGTGTCAATTAAGTACTTAATCAATGAATTAGTGTGTGTGTGTCTATTTTTGAAATGATTTTATTATTTACTTACTTTCATCCCATCTATACACAGTCCGCGAAACTTCTTTTTTTCTGCACTTTTCCGATAGATTTTCATATTATGTAAATTTAAAGATAATAGGGAGATGATCAGATTCAAAGAAGATATCAGAAACTTTGAAATTAATCACCTCTATTTCATGTGTCCAAATAAAGTCTACTGTACTTTTACCGTTTTTTTACAGTATGTAAACTGACCAATTTCACCTGTGATTCCAATCATAGTGACCAGAAAAAATATTTAAATTTGTTATTAGCAGTCGTTGTATTCATTTAATATCGTGTATCGAAAATAAAAGTTTAAAAAAAATTCATTGAATTTTTGTACGTATCATGACAATGATACATGATAAGTGGAAAATCTAAAAATAAATTTGTTTTTGTTGAGGTGAATTAATTTCACTAGTTATTTTCAATTTAGTTATTATATAGAGTGTAATAACTCATTGGTAAAAAAAAAACTATTGTAATGTACCTTTTTGTTCACCGACAATAAAACTATCACTGCCAAATCAATGTTGTTTTATTTGTCACCCAACTGGAGGTCATTAAAATAACAACAGGTTATGGGGCCAGCAGTCCCGGAAAGCAAATTCAAATCGGTGCTTTAAAATCCAAAATGGTGTATGAAGTCACTGCTGGTAGGAAAGCCAAACCAGCAGGTACCTCAACTGATGAACCAGTGAAAGCATGGGTCAAACAAGATCTCCAGCACTCATCGTACTCAACGTAAGCAGTCAGATAGCCGGTAAACTCACACACTGTGTAACCTCAAGACAGATGTTGGACAAAATCGCCAGCTTGTACGGAACGAAGATTGAAGTAACCAGAGAGACACTGCGACAGAAATTCTTCTCATTTGTATACGACGAGTCAAAGTATGCTGAGAACTGCACGGACATCACCGCCATTGTTTCAAGTGTGAGAAGAAACGACATTATGCCAAGGACTGCATAGGCAAGGCACCCAAGTATCTGAAGTACATACACCCAAGTATCTGAAGTACTTCTAGTGCACCTACCCCTGCAACGAATGTAGAAAGAATGGACGCTTCTCAAAGAAGTGCAGATCACGTTCCAGTAAGCAAGGCAACCAGCCACCTTTGGCACTTCTGATTGAAGATGACACTCAGCTAAATGTCGCTGCTATTGGAGAAGTTTAATTAGAAGTGTATGATGTCCAGGGCTGGAAGAAAGTGGTTCTCAAAAATGTTTTTTACATGCCAAGACTCAGATTTAACCATGTCTCAGTGGGTCAAATCCTGGATAAAGGTTTCCAACAAAAGGCTGATCATAAAATGTCAAAATTTGTCAATCCCGAGACAAGTAGCTGTCATGGCACAACAAGAAGGCAACCTTTTCAAGATGTTACTGAGAAAGGAAAAGAAAGTTTAATACACCTTTATCACGTCCATCAGCACATGGTACGAGAGACTTTCACACCAAACCATGAGGTGCGTAAGAAACATTTTTAAAAGTCAAAATGTGAAGTATATGGATGACTGGGATGGTACAAATTGCACAGGCTATGCCTACGGAAAACAGCACCGAATCTCCGATCTAGCACATCCGAAGAAAGCAAAACAACCTTTGGAACTGGTACACGTGGATATGGGTCATATGGACGTTCCATCTCTGAGAAATGCAAGATATTTTCTGCTATTCAAAGATGACTACACACACTATCGCACGACTTACTTCATGAAGTCAAAAGATGAAGCACCGAGTTTTCTTTAGAAGTATATCAACCTTGTAAAAAACCAGCTCAGAAGGAAAATCAAGAAACGCAGATCTGATAATGGTACCGAGATAAGGAACGTCCACATAAGAAATATGTTAGAAGAAAGAGGGATATTTCACATCCTTATAAACACCCATACGCCAGAGAAAAATGGAAGGATCGAGCGGGAAATGCGAACCATCGAAGAGACTATCCGCAAAGCCATTCACTCCAATATTAGCCAAGAGACTGTGGGCGGAGGACCCGAAATACGCTGTTTTTCATCATCAACCAGATAGGAACGAGCTCTGTTGACTGAAACACACCCGCACGAGTAGGGTTTGGACGAAAGGTAGATATTAGCAACCTAAGTGTATTCGGATGTGAATGTTTCAATTACATTAGGGACATTGTAAACATCGCATATAAATCTCTGAATAATATTAAAGATGTTTTGTTGATGATTTAAATTTTCAATTTATTCGCTGTTGCCGAAATTCTTGAAAGCTTCCTGGTACTCTTGATATTTTTTTTATATCTTGTATGGTTTTAATTTTCCTTTTCTGAAGAACGCAGAATTAAAATCACAACCTGTGATGGCATTTATTACAGGTAAGCTCTGACAAGTTAACAGTCCCAACTCTGCATGTATTTTGGTTAAGTCCACATATCTTAAATTATTGCCAGTGCTCGTAAGCATACAACCGAAACTCTTTTAATGTGACGCATGTTATCAAGCATTGTAGCCGCAATTTCGATATCAGCTCTTCTTGAAATTTTTACATTATGGAGAGTCTTTCTGTATTATATTTCAATCTCCCTTAAAAAGTATACATTTTCATGTGTGGAAGACATTAAGATAATTATTTTTTGAGTTATTTTATCGCGAAAATTGAAAATTTTTTACATTATGGAGGTTGTTTCTGTATTATGTTTCAATCCATCTTAAAAAATGTTTATATTTTCATGTGTGGAAGACATTAAGATAATTATTTTTTGAATTATTTTGGCGCGAAAATTAAAAAATGTTTACATTATGGGGGGTCTTTCTGTATTATGTTTCAATCCCCCTTAAACAGTTTTCATTTTCATGTGTGGAAGACATTAAGATAATTATTTTTTGAGTTATTTAGGCGCGAAAATTGAAAATTTTTTCATTATGCTTAATTATAATTTAACTATTATATGAAAATTAAGGAAAGTTTTATTTATCAATTCTTTCTTTTTATTCTTTCCAAATTTCAATGCTTTAAAAAAATTTTTCAGTAAGAAAATTAATTTCATATTTTAAATTAAATCTCTAAAAAAATTTGCTCTCATTTATTAAACCTAAAGGAAGGATTCTGTTGAAAATTTGCTGGTCTAGGGCCTAAATTCAAATGACAATGATTGTTAAATTTAATTTTTGATGATCATTCTTAATAAATGACAATTTTTCAAAGTTTTTGTCGGGTTGTTTCGGTTTGTTTAAATTTCTGAAAATTATTACCCTAACTTACAAAACCTATACTATGGGTTATGTTGAAATTTTCGTTGCTTTAATGCCTAAAATTCCTATTACCTAATGCCTGAAATAGAAATGGCAATAAATTTCGTGGTAATTGTACGTTTATTAAAATAACGGTATCTTTTAAGCTTTTCTTGTATACTTTTTCTGTGGACTTGGGTTGATTTGTATATTTATAAACTAGACTTTTTATAGTACGAGAATTCAACTCTTTACTGTGGAACATCTTGTACGATGGCCTTTTGAGAAAAGCATTGCCATCGGAAGTTAATCTTGTTACATATGCTGATGATGTAGCAGTAGTAATCGTCACGAATCGAAACCTGGAAGATAAATCTGGCTTTCGACATCACGATTGGAAGAATTATCATGTGGATGAATACAGTGAACTTGCAACCGGTTAAACATAAAACCGAAGCAGTGCTGATTACCAATAGGAAGAAAATTTAAACCATCAAGTTTAACGTTGGAGAGCACGAAATAGAATCACAACCATTTATACATTATTTGGGAGTGATGCTTGATGCCAGGCTCAACTTCAACAGCAGGTGGAACACGTCGGTGCCAGGGCGTCGGTGGTAAGGGATAGTCTAGCAAGATTGATGCCTAATGTTGGTGGCCCAAAGCAGAGTAGACGACTACTCCTATCATCTGTAGTCAAATCAGAATTCACATTTGGAATATATATTTGGGCTAATGCACTAGATTTACAGGAATCATGGAGAAAAGCTGGTCCTATCTATCAACAAACGTCCTACGAGAATGCTACCTCTCAGAGTTCTAGTAGAGGAAAGATGGGCCCTTAACCAACGAAGAAGTCAAACTTCACTGATCCCTGAAGAACATAGAATGGAAGAACGGCAGAACAGCAAAGGCCGATGGAAACTTCAATGGGATGCCACAGAGAAGGGTAGGTGGACGCACCGCCTCATACCTCGGATCGACACTTGCCTTAACCGGAAACACGGCGAGGTCAACTATTATCTTATACAGATGTTGTCAGAACACGGGTGTTTTCGAGAGTATCTACACCGCTTTAAGCACGATGATTCTTAGGAATGCCCGACCTGCCCAGGAGTTGCTGAAGATGCGGAGCACGTCTTCTTTGTATGCCCTCGTTTCGATCCACATCGTGAAGAGTTGGAAAGGATCCTGAACCAGAGAATACAACCAGATTCACTAGTTGAAGCAATGTTATCATCAGAGGCTGCCTGGAACGCTACCAACACGTTTGCAACAGGAGTCCACATAGACTTGCGTTCCATAGAAAGAGGAAGATTAAATTACAGATGATAAAAGGAAGGAAGATAACACCTTAGCCACCAGAAGGAAGAGCAATAGCTAGATACCCCCCCCCTATGAAGTAATATCTGACGGCGGTTTTCGTGAGGGTCAGAAGAAAAGGGGTTTAGAGTTTAGTGAGTATGGGCGCTAGCGTTGAGTTTTAGATGACGCTGCGTCGAGTCTTCACATATCCAGGCGATATGCCTGGAATGCGTAAAAAGGATTCCCCCCTTTAAAAAAAAAAAAAAACACTCAAACACACACACACACGCACAAACACACACACATCCAAAAATTTTTTTTAATGTGTTCCAAAGACACTAGGTGTATTTTTACATTTTATATTATACCTATGGAAAGAGATTTTACGGATATACTGTTTATTATTCTTACATTAAGTAAAGATATTTTCCTGTATGTATATTATATTACATGTATGTATGTAAATCTTTTTCTTTAAGTTACTTATCTTTCAATTAAGGGAGCAGTTCAAGTTGCATCAGAGACATGTTAACACTACCTATTACGAAATTTCAAGACACGGACTGTTAAGTAATTTCATGTCACATATAACTTTCGACAGAGTAGTCTGATTTCTATTATGAATATTTTATTAAAAGTGGAATATCTTACGGCTGATTTGAAACCAATTTATAAAAATAAAATGTAATTCTAAAATGAAACATAACGTTAATTTAAATACTTTTATAAATTCATAATTGCAATCAATTATTAACCATCGAAGTTGATCTCAATGATATTCTTCATTGATTCTTTGTCGTTTATTTTGAAATGGATACACAATGGATTCAAATACATTTAAATCCAAAAAAAAAGCTTCAACTTGCATCTTGCATGTTTATTTAAAAATACACGATTTTTATGGTGTATTTTACAATATTAAATCTCGGCTATTGCGCCAATTTTCTATACCTTATTTACAAGTAACATCACGGCGAAGAAATTTACGATTAGCTTATTTATACTGATGATGAATAATGAAAATTTATTCCAAAAATTCTAGAGTCTTATATCTTATTTGGAATAATTGTTGGGAACTGCCCCAATTTCCTAGACCAAAAGTTTTGAAATTTATTATGTATTTCGACTACAAAGTACAAAGTAGACATCATCAGTATAAATGTGTTAATAGAAACTATTAATAGCTCGGAGGAGATGTTACCCGTAACTAATTTGATGACGGTCGTGCAATTTTAAACTAGAGGATGGGGACAATAATCGAAATTTAACTTTGTTCATCTAAGTGAAATTTTTATTTTAAACTGAATATAAAATACACCATAATTGTAAAATACATGAATTAGGTTTTTGAAAAAAAAAATTATTGATTTTTTTTATGTATTTTAAAACTTTATTATTAATAATATTGATATTTAATGCAAAAAACTTCAAAAAAAATTTTTTTCAATTAATTATAAACAATTAAAAATTGATGAAATTTAAATAAAAATCACGTGACTATAAACGCGCCATGATTGGTCACCATAGTTGTGACGTCAAAATGTTATACCTATTTAATAACAGTACAGCGTTACTATATAAATTTAAATATTTAATAATGACAACAAAATTAAATAGATCAAAACACCGTATTTATTATTTTTCTATCAACTGCAATGAGTGAAAACTATTATTATGACGTCACACGCGCTCGGGTTTGTTCGGGAGTTGTCGACGTGTCTTCGGTACTGGATTCAAAAATTTTTTTTTATTTTGAAATAATTTTTGAATTATTGCGAAAAAAAAAAAATAGTTTTGTTATAAAACTAATATATAATCTTTCCATTTATCACAAAAAAAAATTTTTTTCAAAAACCCAATTGTAAAATACACCATAAAAATTGGGTGTCTCATAATTTAAAAATACGTTAGAGACTGAAACGTTAAATACTGATTATTTTTTTATGTTTTAGTATGCGTAATTGGTGACAAAAAAGTAGATTCTATTTTTTTTTTTTAATTTTTACTCCATTTTACATTCGTTATCCATTTCTAATGAGAAGGGCATCACATTTCTTCAAGGGTTGAAGATACAAAATATTAAGGTCATAATAATAATATAGCATTTCAGGTCTAAGCCACTTCATTAACGTATAAATAAATGAACGTATTTTATGTAATTTAGCAATTTCAATAATTATAAACATTTCAAATATTGTGACTAAATTTTATTTTATTTAAATATGGGAGGCTTATCTTCTTTTTTAGACATAAACGTCTGTAACAAAAGCCACCCACATCATTATTTTTGATCTTTGTCTATTAACTACATCCGATTATATTATAAAATTAATTGAATAATATGCCTGATTGATGATTACATTATGAAATTAATTGAATAATATGCCTGTTTGTTTTGATCTCATTTAGGCGACAACAATATAATCAATAAACCATACCGTTAATTATAATTGACTAACTACCGCTGCTTGGATTTGAACAAGTAACTTATCAGTCTAAGTAACTAAATGCTTAGAGTGTAAGTACCTATATTCGCTTGGCAACGGTTAGATGCCTATTTATTTATAAACTCTCTTTATTGTTATTTTCTATAAATAATTAAAACATGTCAAAATTAATCGATAATTTAAAATGTCTCAACCAATGAACCGTCTGTTCTTTGGTATGAAATATTATAGTTTTTCTACACTAAGATTATATAATAGAGATTATATAATACAGAGTTTACTCATCATAAGTATCGAATTAAAAGTATCGAACTTAATGTACGAGGTACAACATATTGAGTGCTTTTCCATACAATACATTTGTAATTGATTTTTTTTGAAAATTACAATATTTTTACCTAAAACACTGAAACTTTTAGGCAAAGTAACGATATCTTGAATTATTAGATGTATATCTTGAGGTCTCGGCATTAAGTACATTGCCTTGCCTTTATGTCATTATCACATAGGGTGTACCGTCAGAATAATTTTTAAATTGAAGAAAACTGATAGCTGTAAGAACTATTTTCAAAAAAATTATATTTTAAATTTCTTCACGCATATGAGTATCAATTGATTAAATTCATATACGAAAATGACAACTATAGACCAGGGTAGAAGGCTTTAAACATGGTAAAAAATGTAAATAATGTTATAGTAGAATAAAACCCAATGGGACTGGAAGAGAATATAACAAAAATGAAAAAAAATTATTTTCGTGCGATGTGAGGTCGGGAAGTGGAAGGCGGTTAGTTTTTAAGTGTAAATCACGGTTTATCTCGAATTCCGGCAAAACTACAAGTCCCATGGAAAAAGCAAAGTTTTAGGTAATAAAAAAATCTAAAATTTTTGTATTAACACTTTTTTCACATAACCTCAACATTTTTCGATTGAAATATTTGCTCTAAAAGTTACTCATAATATTATAAAAATTTGTATAACGATTGTAAGTTAATCACGTATTAACAACATATTATTATGTTTTACCTAAAATGCTGACTTGCATTTCCAAAAGGATATAAGTTTTTGATATACTATTCCTGGGTATTAAAAAAGACCAGGGCACTAGAACAACTCGAAAAGTTATGATTTAAGAAGTCGATAATTTACAACAACAACAACAAAATTTATGTTGATAAATCTATGTATGTTACATACCAATACTTAATATATATTATGACAATATACAATATGACCATATATTACATGGACTGAAAAGTCCCGAGCCTAACACATAGATGGTGCTAGTTTTATTGCAGTCACCTTTTTTTCAGTTAATACTAACTTTCGAAAGACAGATGTTAAAATTTCATGATATTCTATTCATTAGTTTGTGAGTTATTGTGATAAGAGTGACGCTACTTTTGTTGTTTTTAAAACAATGGATCAAAAACAATTGCGTGTTTTAATTTTACACTGCTTCTTGATGGGAAGAAATACCGTTCAAGCGAAGCAATGGCTTGATAAGTGTTATGGGAACTCCGCTCCATCAGAAACGACAATAAAACGTTGGTTTGCTGACTTCAAACGTGGTCGTAAAGACACCGAGGATGCAGAACGCAGTGGAAGTACAAATGAGGCGGTAACACTAGAAAACATAAAAAAAATCCACAAAATCGTTTTGAATGTTCGAAAAGTGAAGTTGCGTGAGTTAGCTGAAATCGTAAAGATATCAAAAGAACGTGTTGGCTTTATATTGCATGAGCATTTGATTATGAGAAAGCTCTGTTCAAAGTGGGTGCCGCGTTTGCTCACTGTTGACCAAAAACGAGAATCAAAACAATCGCAAAACTACATGAATTTAACTTCGAATTGCTCCCACATCCACCTTATGCGCCAGATTTGGCTCCCAGCGACTACCGGCTGTTCGCAGACCTGAAAAAAATGCTCGTTGGTAAGAAATTTCGCACGAATGTAGAGGTTATCGCTGAAACTGAGGCCTATTTTGAGGCAAAAGATAAATCGTTCTACAAAAGTGGTATTGAAATGTTAGAGTGGCGCTGGAATGATTGCGTTGCTCTTGATGGAGATTACGTTGATGAATATATATTTTGAACCAAAAAAACTGTGTTTTCTTTGTTAGGCCCGGGACTTTTCAGTCCATGTGTTAAAATTAAGCCTAAAGCACATTGTTAAATTTGATTAAATATATATATATATATATATATATATATATATATATATATATATATATATATATATATATATATATATATATATATATATATATATATATATATATATATATATTTATATATATAAAATACTAAACTACTATTACTCTAAAAATAATAATATTAATAGAGACTACTACTAAATGAATAAATTTTATTCTGGATTCATTTTCGATGCCAAGAAAGTCGTTTGAAATTTTCAAGCTTTATATAAAAAAGTCAACTTTTTAAAAGTCCCTTCAACTTTTTATTATTATTTTTCGAGTAATAATCATATAATCTACTTTGACAAATATCAAATTTAAGCTTAAAATGATCTTTAGAATAAAATTTTCCCTTAAATAACTACACATATTTCAACGTAAAATATTGAGTTCGACTTATTTCTGTGTTAGAAAATAGAAGTATCATAAGAAAATTTCAAGTTTGGTGCAAAATGATTTTGAAAATTGATACTAATTCTTCAATAATGTTCATCTTTTATTTTGTCTAATATCAATATTTTGTGGCAACAAAATGTCGTTTTTCATTATACGTTTTAATGACCAATATATATACATAGGATTCGGTCGAGGTTATTCAGATCGGCACCAGACAGGTCTAAATGGGTTCAAATGGAGTAAGTTTTTCCCATATATTGGGACAAAATTTGTCTTATTCTATACTATTGTTATTGTTAATTTGTAATTTACCATCGCGTTGAGAAGAAAATTTTAAAATTTATTGGCTGTTTGAAGTTTTCTTCTATTTATGATTTAAGCTATTCGGCTGAAGGGGTAGAAAAAATTTCCATAGCTTTTTATTTTTCCCTTTATTTATACGTAAATAGCTACCATTATCCCGAATTCCAACCTTATATTTGCAAGTAGTATATAATTCATATACATTCATCAATGAGTGAGTAGTCAATATTATAAACTACAATTTTTGAGCCGCTGAATCTCAGTAAGAGAATAACGAAGAAGTTTGAACATTTCAGGCAATCTCTAATGAATATATAGATTGTATTATCTATTAGCGATGTGCCAAATACGATTTGACAAGTCTGACTCGATTCCCGCTACTAATCTACTCGAGTCAGGAAGAATTGATTTTGTACTGGCTAATCGATTCTATTAAGTGAGTCCAATTGAGTCGATCCTAGTATTGGTTTTAAGTCGACTCGCTCGTACTCGACGTCAGTTTACTTAACCAATAAAGTGACGACTTATATTAAAAGTTTGAACCTTTTATTACAAAAGGGCGCCAAAAAAATCCTCGGTTGCATGGAGAAGTGGATGGCGATAAAATAAAGTGTAAAAACTATGATTCCGTATTTAAAGACTTTAAAATACAACTAATTTGTTAAAGCTTCTATACAAACTCATTTCTTTCTCAAACATCTGAAATTCATAAATTTCTTCCCATTTTTACTGTATTATAAAACAAATAGAAATTGATCTCATTTCTGGATCATGTTTTTTCATTATATTTAAAAATATTTTCATTAAAAATGGATTTGTTATTGTTGTGTCATTATACTAAACCTACATACTGTTTGAAATTCCTACTACTCTTATTTATTTTTTCCTTTTTGTCCTAAAATCTGTAATGGATTCGAATTTCCAGATTCGAGTCAACATTGGAATACCAAACATAGAACTCGAGTATTATGCTAGAATTACGGAATCATGTCATGATTCGTATACCGTATAAGCCAACTCGAGTCGACTCTTTCTACCGAAACAGCAACTCGGCACATCCACAGTATCTATATCAAATTGCATAATAACTTCTATATTGTCAATTGTATAAGTGAAATATTTCGTTTAATATACGTACAGCGTGCGATAAGACGTAGCTTGACTAGACGCACTACCATGTATCATTTAACTATTAACGTTAAAATGTATGACATATACACCAAGTCAATGTTTGAACCACTTATAAATGAACATATTATTCATCATAATATACATAGAAGCAGCCATACAGACAGACAGTGTAATATGCATAAAACAGTTTTCCAAAGGGTGCATATTTTATTAATTTGAGAAAATGATGTTTATGATAAGGTAAGTATATTTATGAATAAGTAGTTAATAGTCTAGGAACCAGTGGAAACTTATATACTGTTATATTAATTTAGAAAGATTTATAGACCATGGGTTATCTGGAACACATGTAAATATATACTCAAAAAATGTAATTCCTGCATTTTTCATACCTATCTAATACTTTAAAATACACGATTTGTATGATGTGTTAAATTTTTCTACATTAAATAATCTTTATTAAATTAAAACTTTGATTTTAACCTGAAAATATTATCAAATATTCCACAGAAATGAATTGAACATAAAATTTTTCAGAAAATTGTTAATCTTCTATCAACTGAATTTCAATTTGATTATCGAATAGCTATTAGGTAAATATAAGCCTCAAACTTTTAATACAATATGTATAAAATTTATCAATTTATTGGTCATATCGAATTTGAAATTCTTGTAAATTTAATTATTCCAGCGGCAAAAGTATTAGCTTTGTGTTTACATTTTACGTTTGTGTAACAAATATGCATTGCGAAGATTATTGGCTGTTTTTATAACGTATTGAACCTATAATACAAACTGTATACTGATTATACATACATATTATATGTTACTCACTTAATTATAGTATGTATAATTAAATCCAATAAAACCCACCAATGCGTATGTATCTTTCATATTATTTAAAATTTACAAAAACCACTATTTTTTTTGGCGTAATAAGGTCTAATTTTTTTCTAATTTTCATTTTAAACTGAATAAATTATAAATTACGCTAAAAAATCCTGTTTTTTGTAACTTTAAATAAGCATGGAAGATACAGGTAGGTGCGTTTTTTTTTTTGGATTTAACAACCCGTATATGGAAATAATCTTTTGAGGAGGGTCATACATTACGCTGACATCAAGCGAATACAAATTTTGTATGAAATTTATAAATTAGTTTTAGTTGTTCTAAATATTGTTTTAAAATTATTGTCAAATATCAGTTTAATTAGTAATTGATTTGACTCGGTTTTAATTGCTTGTTAAATTTAGCCAATATCTTTTTTAGATGTCAGTATCAAAACTCAAAAATAAAATGTGTGGACAAGGCATTCTAATCTTAACCCGACGGGCTAATTTTAGGGTCCTAAAAGTAGGTAAAAATACAACTCTTGTAATTAATTTTTCTTATAGTCACAAGGCTGTTTTTTATGTATGACTCAAGGAATATTTTAAAACATTATAATCCATTCTGTGGTCCCTTACCAAACATTTTTTGTGGTCCCTTACCAAACGCTTTAAAGCTCCCAATATATTCTGACGATTATTATATATGATATCTAGGGAACTATTTAAACACCTATGAGCAGCCAGAATAATTGTTGGGCTGTTCATAAACGGAATTACGTGATTAATATACATAGACACGAGATTGCAAGAATTCAAATAGTGAAAGGGCATGGTAGCACTACCTTGTCCCAAACACTTTATTTGTCAGAGAAAAGTCAGGTATGGCGGCCCTAGGACATTGTTATTTATCAAATATTAATTTACTAATATAAATTTCAACCAAACTATTCAAATTGACAATTTAATTTCATACAATGATATATTAATAAAAATTTCTCACAATTCAATTAATTTTTGGGCAGATTGTTCAATTATCTATGTTATTCAATTATCGCCTAACACTCTCTGTAATGTGTTACCTATATCTATGTGTAAAATGTTGCTAGTATGTAATATAGTTAAGATTGTTAATAATTACTTAGCACGTGCGTCAGCACCAATTTTTTTTTTTATGTAATAATTAAAAATCGGCATTATTTAAATAATATGTTTAAATATTATTTACTTTGGTTAACTTTATCTTTTATAATAATATAATTATTTTAATTTAAAAAATTGCGATCTTCTATTAACGGTCTATATAAAATATTATTATTAATTTTTGAGCAAGGATAACTATGATTGAATCTAACAATTTTTAAAAATAAAAACTGTTATCTACTAAAATACCATGTTTGAACGACTTTAAATGTTGTTTATTTAATTGTTTAAATGTTGCCAGTTCATTCCGTTGATTTATTTATTTATATTTCTTTGTTTTGGTCATTCTGAACATACTCTTCTAATAATTATGATTTTTTCATTAAGATGATAAAAGTCTATAAAACAAACAAAAAAAAGTATTTACATTGCTACTCTTAACATTCATTTTCAAAAAGCAATCAAAAATAATTACCAATCCAATTTCTTCGATAATTCTTACAATTTCCAACCCAACAACTACTATTAGATGTGATTTATTGTAATTAGACAATAATTTTTGTTTGGATTTGGGATACAATTTGCATGCAAACAATTTAAAGTATTATTCTGAAGTGTGAATGTTCTATTACAAATTTTAGCTATCAGTGACACATCAATCGATTAAGAAATCTCTTGTATATACTGAGCATTGTACGAATAGTATAGTTTCCTTTGATTTGTGATGTAATTGTGATTGCAGAAGTATATTTTGAAGTTGAACACATTGTACTGGTGTAACCCATCTTTGTTGCTATTTGCGGCACCCGGTCTACATGAAAATTAGTACAACCATTTGTTTTATATTAGTCCGTTTTTTAATACGAATACCATAAACTTAAGAACTTATGAATTTTTAAAACTTGCGTGTCATTTTTTAACTATTTACTATAGAAATTAAATGCACAATTATTATAATTTTTTGTTTTGAAAAGAAGTTTATTGACCTACAATAATAAATTCATCTGTATTTTAGTTTATTTTTTGAAATATTTTATACAATATTTTTGAGGCAAATATATTTTCTAGTAATAAAAGAGGAGTTTCAGAGTTATTAAGGAAAATTCACACACAAAAATGAGAGAAAGACAATGTTTAATGTAATGTATTTTTTTTTCAAATTTCGTGCACAAATGTTTATAATAATAAATTGGGTATGCAGATATTAATATATATAGTATGTAAAAATCTGGACGGTGGATGCGGCCAAGAGTTTTTGGCGAACAATTCTTTTCTAAACAAAAATACAAATTTTAATTTTTTGTTGTGGGATGAACTTTTCTCAACCGTTTTCATGTCATGATTGTGTATACCTAGTTTCAGGATATTTGGATCAAATTGAGTTATTTGTGAAAAATGAATCAAATACATTGTATAAATTTTTTTAAATAAATTTCGATTTTTCCCCAATTTCCTAGATCAAATTAATTTTTATTTTATAAATACGTATTTCGACTACAAAGCAGTCATCATCAGTATGAATTAGCTAGTTGTAATGATTCTCTGAGGAGATGTTGCTAATTTGGTGACCGGAGATGTTTGCAAACCGGAACGGATAAAAATAGAAATTTATTCGAAAAATCCTAGAGTTCTCATTAATAATTAAAAAAAAAAAAAAAATACATTGTATATTCTATGAGAGAATTTCCTTATTAAGGAGAATTTATTTTTTGAGTCACTGCCCCTTAAATACATTTTATACATTGTCTAGGTATCTATATATATCTTATTTGTCTTTGTTCCGCTGTAACTTCCACTGGCCAATTTTGGACCATTTTGGTAATTTTTATTACATTTCAGGAAATTTAATGTATAGTTTGCATCCTTCCGTTTGGGGAAAACCTTCAAAAGTACAAACATTTTTTCTGTACGTCCTAAAAAGATGTGGTTTGTTTGATTTTGATGTAATTGGTACACATGTTTGACACTCTCAGGAAATTGACTGTAAGGTTCTTGGACAAAATTTCCTATCTTACGGGGAAAGCCTCCGGAAATTTTTTCTATACATAGTAGAAAGATATATAGAAATCGTTATTTTGCAATCGTTGTGAAATCCGAAATGAAGTAAATAAGGCAAAAAAGAATCATTTGTTACCCCCCCCCCCATTTGTACAATGAAGGAATATACGGATCTGGACTTATTTCAAAGAGGGGAGATATATATATATATATATATATATATATATATATATATATATATATATATATATATATATATATATATATATATATATATATATATATATATTGTTTTATCTTCTATTGGTATACGACAAAAACTGCTAGAGTATACCAATATTTTATACATACTTAAAAATATACATCATACCTTACTGTCCAGTAACACCATTAGATTTCGAAACACAGGCATAGTATGAATCACACTATGCAAAGCTTAAAAATAATAATGTATAACACATAATATACCTACCTACTTACCTTCATATTTTTATATACCTATTTAAAATACCAATTATAAAAATTGTAATATTCTATATTCTATATATTTTAACATCGATTTATGTATGTAAAGAGAAGCAAAAACGATCAGAATAATTTACAAAGATTTTATATTAATTATATTTGACTTGCAGAGAACTGCTCAACAATTAACGACAATAATAATAATAACAAACAAAATAGTAAAATAAGAAATCAAAACCAAAATTTTTACCATGTTAGTATAATCACAAAACGATCATAATAATGATAATATTAAGTATACAAGAGACAAAATAAGGACAGGATATTATTTAATACTTTTGAGTCAACATATAAAATGCCAAAACAATAATAATACTGATACAATAGTAAGCAATAATACCCTCAATTCCCAGATTTTTCTCCTATTTTTGTACACACTTAGGTTATATGTTAATTTTAAAGAATGTAGGTGTTTATAATTATAAATATTTATAATACATAAAACAGAAATTTTGTATATAATATATTGAATTCATAATATCTTTTATACGAGATTAAATCTAAAAAAAAAAAAAAAAAAATTAACTGCATTTTTCATCTGGGTGAAAACGTTGTAGAATGCAGACTGTTATAAAGGTACATGTCACATGATTGTTTTTTTTTTCTACATAAAGATAAGGTACACGTTTTAGATGTAAGCAATAAAAGTTTTTCCTTTTTTGAGTTAAATCTTGGTTCATACTCGGATACTATTAATTATTCAGAAATAATACTGTGCAATGATGTTAGCTCATCGTTGCGTTGCCTCACATTTGGTATAATAAAACTTTATAAAACACTTATATAATTGGAGTAGGATTATTGAGCTATTTTAGTTGAGATATTTTAGAATTACTTATATAAAAATAATTCTTATGAATAAGTATAAACTGAGCTTTGAAAACTTACTCATTAAGGTAACTTATAGGAATATTCGATAAAGGTTGAATGAAAAATTTTTATAAATTAGTTTTTAACCGGACGAAAAGAACAGTTTTCCAAATAAACTTTTTTTTTCTAAATTTATGTGCACGCATTATTTTTTATAGAAATAGTCCAATTTGATTCTATTATTGGATGTGATACAGTGTGTATTTAAATCTTGAAGAGTCCCATCCGAAAAGGCAGGAGGGGAGAAGTTCAAACAAACATTTGGTGATTATATGTCACCGTAAACTCAAAAGTAATAATATAAAAATGATTTTGAATGTACCATATTTGAATTACGGACTAAAGAATAGAAAAAAATTTCTCTAATTTCAAAGTAAAAACATGGGACACATGCAGTCGCATTAGTTGAGCAATTAATGTTTGAATTAACTACTGTCTCATGTTTTTCGTTTAAAATTAGAGAAATTGTGTTATACTTTTTAGTCCGCTGTAAAAATATAAATTATATTAATTTTACTATTTACTTTTGAGTATTCGATACAACCACAAAAAATATTTGTTTGAGCCTATGCATATCAGCAAATTAATTCCAAGTATCATCAGGAAGTTAATTTAAAATCAATTACAATTTTCGCCTGGGCATATATACAAGAATGCGAGTTAATAAAAATGTTAAACAAGTGGAAATAACAACTAACATAGTTAATTGCTTAGTTAATTGTTTAGTTTAGTAATAGAGCTAATCGACATATGATTGAATTTCATTGTTTGGACTACTTATAATTAGCATTCATAAAATACTATAAATATCCAGTCTATACAGTTACATATGCATACAAGTATAATAATAATATATATTGCTTTGACCTACATGTGTTTATTAGCCAAATTTAAGCTCAAATTGTGAAACTCACATTTTAGGAAAAAATGTTTCAAACAAAAGTTTCAAAGAAAAAAAAAATATTTTTGTATTTGAACTTTTCTTCTATTTTTTATAGTTTAATAGTTCGGTCAAGGATCCATTGGACCCAATGAACAGATTCTGCTCATTCACGAGCTTAAACTCACTTTTAATAATAAATTTCGATTTTTCCCCAATTTCCTAGATCTAATTATTTTGTATTTTATAAATACGTATTTCGATGAAATCGAAATATAAAATTAGATAGTGTATTTGAACTGGTTATTCAAAAAATACTCATACAATCAATACAAGAAATAAGATATTGTACAAAAATTGTTTATTTTAAATAATTAAATTCGCGATCATGAGAAAAATTGAATAAGTCATGACTATATAAGAATGTAAAAAATCAAAAAATTTTAAAAATTATGAAGTAATTTATGGGAATCATTAATTATTATGAAAACTTACAAAATGATTTTTTTAAACTATGAACCATAATTTGGTCATATAACCCATAACACCCGGACAGTAATAACGAAGCGATGGACGTCAGTAGAATCAGTTTAGTAGTTTAGCTGTTATGGTGGAACATTCGTATATATCCACATGCATATATACTTCAATGGCTGGTAAAATCATAATCCATCCTTTTGGCTTTGCCGCAGTCGTATAAAAAGTCTGGACTCGACTTATAATTTTTTCAATATAGTTTCTATTTCTAACAGTATTTTTATATTTCTAATGTCCGGCATATAGGTTGAGTATGGATAGGGTATAGATTAAAACGTCACCTTTCAATAATTATTTTCCATGTGTATTACAATCTAAAAATGATATTAAAATTACAACTTTATTTTGTAAATAATAAAATAATTAATTCACAACTTTTTTATTAATATTTATATATTTATTTAAAAAAAATAAAAAACATTTTTTCTAAAAATAAAAAACAGTTTTTATAAAAATAAAAAACAGTTTTTATAAAAATTATACAAAACAATACTATAAATAGTCTAAAGGCTCGTGGGAAATTTGGGTAAAGTTTAACTAACTCTTACCCAACCCAACTCAATTACCAACTTTCAAATGGTGGTTTATCTACTTCTCTTAGACTAAAACACTGTAAATCAAAATGTATGTGAATGTATAGACTTATTGTTAGATATGAACCATTTACTTTCATTATATAATTAA